>PPLQ03000012.1:0-467700 GCA_003707835.3 Suhomyces emberorum
GTTATTCTTTCATACTCGGCTAAAAGCTTTATTGGATCTTCTAAAGGAGAGTCTCCTTCCGGAAATGAGCTACTTTTTCGTATTCTGGAAATCAACTCAAATGCTTTTCTTGAGTAGTCCTTTTGAAGTGTAAGAGCTTCAGCCAATTTCATTGTCTTGTCTCATCTACTTTAGCATATCGCCTTTTTAAATAGTAGGAAAGACGATTAGTCACTCACCCTGATGCAATTGAGTCATAGTCTCACCTAGGAAGAATTATTCAGATATTTGTATTAGCTTTAAAAATAACTTTTCCAATTGGTTGAAACATAACAAGTTCAATTTCAACCTTTGCAACTTTCAATCCTTCAATTGGAAATCAACTTGGGAGTATACTTCGGATATGACTGGTTGTTGTCCTGAATAATAATTTTCACGTTACATAAAAATAGAAGTCACTGTCGATTCAGAAACTTGAATACTGCCGTCAAAGACGAAGATGAAATATACACTATCGTCTCGTTGATGCGGGATCCATTCGAGTTTGTAGTGGCGGTGGCGTGCCTAGTAATTAGAAGACTGAGTCTATACAGAACTAAAACCTCGAGTCTTCCTAGAATACAGTAAAAATCGCATATCGACCTAAAAAAAAGAGGAATACTTGTAGAAATTTTCCAGAATAGAACTTCATATTTGTAAGCCATTAACGTGGTTCCGATGTTTTTCTTTTTGTATTTGAAAGAGATAGCTTATCCTTCAATTATGAAACTAGTCTCTATGATTTTCCTGAAGCGACAATTTCAATTGCAAGAAAAAAATGTATCAACAGGTGTAAGGTTCACTATAGAAGAAATCCATACTTTCTTTTCTTTCTCCGATCAAATTATTCAATATTGATGTGTTATTTTGGGAATTATATTATACTGAACGTAATTTTTGGTTCAAATACACAAAACTTTTCAATGTAGTATAAATACACCGAATTTCTTGTAAATAATAAGAACAGTGTACGATTAAATGTCCAAAATTTCTGCCAAATAATTTTGATAGATTTGAACTATCACCATTGATGTATTATCTTAAAGTAAAATAAAAGCATTAGAGTTTGTGTTTTTAAAATTTTGAAATATGATGAGGCAATACCAAATTGTGCAAATTTAACGTTGTTAGCAGAAAATGGATTAAAAGTGTCAACTCCTATATCATGTGGTACCATATCTAAAAAATAATTCTCTCGCGAAATGGTTACGAACATTTACATGTTATGACATGTATAGATTACACACAAACCCTAAGAGAATCCAGATGATGATACTATTCAGTTCAGATCTCAATAATGTAATTTGAACATCTATCTTTTATTATTCTTCAACTTGGCTTCCAATTTTATTTTTTTCACTATTTTGAAGTTTCAGACTTCATCTATTGCACTGAAGGATGTTTTGAGCATATGATGTTCAATAGTTAAATCTAATCAATGCGTGATCCCTATCAGCCGTGTATTTGCCAAGATCTTTAATGCTTTCACGATGTACTATCCAACTTAATTTGACGAATTGTAGCTTTTAATCCAGTAATGTGATGGTAAGCATTTGGCTCCCCTCGTAAATCCCTGTCTTCCCCGTTTTGATTTTTTTGCCGGTCATTTCCGGCCAAGCCTTCCGCCGCGTGCCTTGTTTTTATATCAATACCTTTGACAGTTAATCCAACTACATCCATCATATTTGTTTCACAATTAAATCAACACTGGTTAATGAAAAGCATTTAAGCTCAGATTGTTTCTTGCTATAAATACAACTATTGAAATCAAACTAGACATTGGAAGAGCTTGGAAACTTGTGCCGGTGGATACCGATCGACGAATCTTTAAGTCAACAAGAAATTGGACCATTCTAGCCGCCTATTATTTCCAACTCATCCCATCAGATCCTCAGTAAAACATGATATAACATGAAAAGTAGTCCGTTTTCAAAAAATAAAACTGATACCGAAGAAATCGAAGAGCAACTTTCAAAAGGTACCAACTTTAGGGATGGTATCCACAAGGTATACTTGTTTATGTTGCCTGCAATAAGGTTATTGGTTCCTGATTTCCGTGCAGCTCACGGGATGTACATTATGTTAATGGCAATTTTATGTTCTATTATCATTTTCCCAAACAGAAACCTCGAATACGTTGATACCTTATTTATGTCATCTGGGGCTGTGACGCAAACAGGATTAACAAGTATTGACGCAACCACCATGCAATTGTACCAGCAGATTGCAATATATTTCTTTACATTTTTAACAACCCCCATCTTCATAAGTGGAGTCATCTTATGTCTTCGTTTATACAAAGTTGAGCGGTATTTTGATGGTATTGCAGAAAAGTCATTACTTAATCATAAAATGAGAAGATCTTCGGAATCACGTAGGGATATTGAATCAGGTTTGAATTCCATAAGAGCTTCTGGAACGAGTTATTCACATCAAAGAAACACTTCTGAAGCAATTTCTGATACTCCTCAAGAAACGCTGTCAATAAAGGAAGTGGACACAGATGAGAAAATAAATACAGATGAGCAGACAAATACAGATGATGATGACAAGCATCACGGAGAAGCCATTTCAATTGAAAGAACAATTGACAATAATCACGATAACCAAGAATTTATAAAGATGAGAGGACGAAAATCTAAAGAGGACGAAGATTCCCAATCGATTGGACGTATCACCAGCAACAAATCAGAAACTCCAATTCCTTACGTACCCATGTTTAATGATATAACTCTGTCTAATATTGGTGATCATGTGGACTTTAGAGAAGTTAAGATTGATGAGGATGCTGCCAGAAAGAAGATAAATGAAAGAAAGAAACATAAGCATGCCCCCAAAAAAGTAAATCCTAATTATCTTTCGTGGGATGCAACCGTTGGTAAAAACTCAACTTTTGTTCATCTCACTGAGGCACAGAAGGAGGAATTGGGTGGAGTGGAATATAGAGCAATTAAATTATTGATTAAGATACTCGCTTCATATTACCTTGGTTGTCATTTAATAGCTATGTTATTTTTGCTTCCCTGGATTTTGACTAGAAAAGACTATAAACAAGTTATCTTAGATCAAAAGATTTCTCCAACTTGGTGGGCATTTTTCACAGCTGCATCAGCCTTTAATAATTTGGGTATCACAGTGACAGATGATTCAATGCGTTCATTTCATACATCAGTTTATCTCATGATAGTAATTTCATTTTTTGTATTAATTGGAAACATCGGGTTTCCTATAATGTTAAGATTTGTTGTATGGGTAATGTTCAAAACCGCAAGGGAAGGGACGGTTTACAAGGAGTCCTTAGGTTTTTTACTCGACCATCCAAGAAGACTTTTTACAATGATGTTTCCAGCCCGACCAACATGGTGGTTATTAATCAAATTGATAATTTTGAATTTCATTGACTCACTTCTCTTTGTAATATTGAACTTAAACAACCCCATTTTGACTAGAGATTCAGCTGGATTACAAGTATTACAAGGAATATTCCAGTCATGCAGTATAAGAACCGCTGGATTTTCGGTTGTTGAGTTGAATGAACTACATCCATCAGTTCAAGTCAGCTATATGGCAATGATGTTTATTTCAATTTTTCCATTAGCAATTTCAATCAGAGAAACAAACGTTTATGAGGAACAAACAATCGGAGTATATCTTAAAGATGAAAATTCTAAAGTTAAGCATTTGGACAAGCGACCAACAAAGTTCAAGACGACCCATTTAAGAAATCAAGTTTCATACGATTTGTGGTTCATTATAGTTGGATTGTTTATTATTTGTATTTGTGAAGGGAAAGAATTGGAAAAACTTCAGCCCAGTTATGATGTATTCAGTATTTTATTTGAAGTGATTAGTGCTTATGGAACAGTTGGTTTGTCCTTAGGTTACCCTGGTCTTCAAACATCGTTGTCCAGCAAATTTTCAGTGATTTCAAAATTGGTTGTGATTGCCATGATGATTCGTGGTAGACATAGAGGTTTACCATATTCATTAGATAGAGCAATTATATCACCTAATGAAGATATGGACAAACGGGATGAATTACAACAACATCATGCGATTACCTACATAGAGGATGATGATGATGATGGTGAATTTGCGAACATTTTTTATAGGATCAAAAGTAAAGCAGAGGATGCTACCAAATTCGTAATTGGTTGATTCTAGACTATTAAATTTCTTTCAATATTTTAATTCAGTTTAAGAGAAACGGTTAAACATTAGATAATATGAAATATTTATATGCGAAATGAAACAAAATTATTTATTAATATTTAAAACCTGAACATCTACTCAGACTTCTTGAATAATTCTCCATAAGATGGATCAGAAACTACTGCATACCAAGGCTTTGACCATCTTCTGAAACTTTTACCCCAAATAACGAAAATAATAAAACTTCCATTGATCACCAATGAAAGCATAAACATGAGCCAAGTAGTTAACTTGAAACCATCTCTTTCAAGCCAAGGTTGAATGGCGAAACTGAAGGCCATACCAATCATGTTTCTTGCAAACAACATCAAAACCAAACCTTCACTTGCAACTTTTTCATAACTATCAACAACATAAGCCAATGTGATGGCTCCAGACGAACTCATAGCAAAACCAAGACAACCTTGACCAATGACCACTGGAATTGCCCAAGCTTCCCCATTTGCAGATCCTAATCCATAGGCTAAAATTCCTGCTGCATTAATAATAGTTGGACCGAGCATTGCCCATAATCTGAATTCAGGTTCTAAAATACCATTGTTTCTTCTGGCTAATTTAACAACAAGCCAATCAACAAAGTTACCTCCAAAGAACATACCGATGATACTTCCAATAAAAGCAGAAAGATTGGTTAAACCCACAGAATTAGCTGACCAGTTGTAAGGGGCACCAGAATAAACCAAGGATTGAGTATTAGATAATAATGCTAACCACATCATCTGAGCACCATATGTGAATCCACCCCAAAGGAAAGCAGGGATAGTAACTAAGAAAAATGGTCTATACCAGATAGTTAACCAACTTCTTAAATCATTGTATTCTAATTCAATCAATCTCATTTTTTGCCAATAAGTTCTCTTTGGAATTGAATAATCAATAGACGAATCATCGGTCGAATTATCTTCAGATACACTTACGATTGCTTGAAGTTCTTTATTCTTCAAAATGTCACTTTGGGTAACCTCACCCGACTTAACTGCTTGCAAGACAGTGTCTCTAGACTTGATTGCTTTCAAAAGGTCATTTTCGAAAGCACTTTGATCATATTCTCTTCTAAAAGTGGTATCTTCCATCAAAAAAAGTTGAATAACAAGCAAAACACCGTAAATCATAATTTGAATATAGAAAGTCCATCTCCATCCAATGCTGTCAGAAATATAACCACATGCAACTGGTCCAAGATCATTACCAGCATATAAAGCAAGAATCAAAAGAGAAAGAGCGGTTGATCTTTGATGGACAAAAAACACGTCGGTTGATGAAATCTCCACAAGGGAATCAACTGGTGCTGCAGCAATACCTGATAATAAGGTAAAAGGATACAAGAAGTTAAGATTTGTTGCTTGAGAACCAATGATAAGTGAAATAATCACAAGAACGGTACATGAAAGATAAACAAATCTCCGTCCAAGCTTTAAGGCAGTTGGTTGAAGGAAGAGACAACCGAGACCCAAACCCAAGAATGTCAAAGCAAAACAGTTACTAAGATCGTTGAAGGTAATATCGAACAATTGAGTCCATCCCAACCAAAGTGGACCAGTAAATCCAACGGAAAGTGCTAAAAAGAAAGCCCTAAAATGTTAGTAATGCCATACAAACTATGGTGACTATAAATCATAACGTACCAAATCCAAAGTAATGTGAATTGCAAGACCTTCTTTCTATGACTCCATCTCAAGGGGTCGTTAACGTTGGAGCTAGGTTGTGGTTGAAGAATAATATCACCACGGTCTTTCTTAACTCGAAGGTTACCTTCCACATCGATCAAGTGGATGGTTCCTGGAACGTATTCATCGTCAACGGGTGCTTGTTCACCACTTAGTATCTTATTGATATTGGTCATGTTTAAAAAACTTGAACTTTGGAATGAATGATTTCTAAGATATTGAGTGCTGGTTGAACTGGATCGGTACTGTTGAAAGATGGATTGGTAGGGGTTCTTATAGATGAGATCTAACGGTTTCCCCACTTAAGATGGTTCGTGACCTGAACTTAATTTATTTCTTATCTGGTTAGTACCAATATCAACTTAGTATATATGAAATCAGCGCAATATCATAACCGGTTCAAGTAAGTGACTTTTCCGATGTCTAGCCGCGCGTTTGATATAGTTTGTGGCGGCTAAAAACGCTAACAATTATATTTACCCGCCCGTAACTTTTACCCCTCTGAAAGCCTTCCAGCCGCGTTGTTATCTAAATCCGATAACTGGGGATCTGAGTGTACATACTTACCACTTGTTGGCGACTACTGACGTCTACGTAAATCTCTAAAATCTTCGGCAATCTTAGAAAGAGTTATGATAAACAGATCTAAGAATAGGCTATCTTGCTTTAAAGAAGATTTGGATTGTTCTCTTAAGATGTAGATAACTAAAATCTGGAGACGTATGTGGCATTATGTTGTTATCAGAAGTATCGTGGTTGATTCATGCTAACCTAGCAATGTAAATCTTTTGCAAACGATAGATAAATTGGTGACTATCGAATGATCGTAATTTATAATCAACGAATGCCCCATACGGCTCAATTGGTCCTCAATTGGGGACCAATTTTGGAATTTTGGAACCGTTAAAACGCATCAACTGTCAATTGCGTGCGGATTACACGCTCCTGGAGGAACAATTGCTTACACATAATTTCAATTCAGAACGCATCAAGTACCAACCGGGATCCAGGACCCAATATTTGCTGTGAAAAGCTGACATAATCGACATTTCATTCGAAAATAGCAGGCACTAGTATCGCTCCACAAACCCCGGATTAAACACTATTCAATGTATGCTCCGGTTTAACGTGTCATATGCCAACTTGGTGGCTTCGAAAGTAAGCCACCAAAACCGCCAGTGCCCATGTGACCAGATGTGGTGTTTTCGCCCACTGGGAAGGATGTTAAACATTTAACATTGTATCATTTCAATAAATGCCCCACATTAGACCATTCCGCGGTAGTTAAGCGAAATATCCGATTGTTGTGGTGTGCGAAATTACCAGCTTGCTGTGATATCCATCGAGGGTACTCGGACAGGTGTAACGTTTTGTACTGCACCGTGGATAGACAAAAAGTATTTTTGTGACTAGTGTGTTTATTACGTAATGTCATATTATACTTTTCAGAGGAAATCTTGTTGAAAGTTTTGGTGAATTCTAATCGTGTTTTTAAATGATTATCATTAAAGTAGGACAGACCATTTTGGTGCCCTTTGGAAATTGGTGGATTGATGTTATTTGAGATAAGGTATTCTCTTGATTTAAACACCTTTTATACTTTGGCTTCTTGTGGAATCATAGCAACCGTAGAACTTGGTGACCTTTATATTATGATTTGCCGTTGGATTTGCTACTAATCAGATCTGCTCCGTTTATTGATCCCAATTTGAAAAATTGACTCTAACAGTCATACGGTTACAACTAATTTGACTCAAGATCATATCATGACATCGTGGGCTACTGATTTAATTGCACCATCGTAATAAAGCACAATTTATGATTATGAATAGTACTATTACAAGCTAGTTTTCCTCCATAAAACCAGGAAATCATTTCGTCTGAACCAAAGTACCGGGTCTACTCTAATAAATGGATATTCGATGCTCCGAAATGATGCACAGTAACAAATTCAATCACCTTGAGTTCCAAGTTCCGTGGCCTGGTCTGTCTACCTGCTTAATTCGGAGGAAAATTGCCCACATGCACAAGTTACAACAGGTTTAGTAGTTCAAGTGAAGAGCGAGTATGTAAGATATTAATAGTTGTGAACAAAAGAATCGCGAATCTTGTTTTAACAATCAGGTTTACCCCATAATTTGAGATCTAGAAATCTTGAGAACTTCAATTGGATCTCACGTGGGAACCTATGCCGATCCAACCCGTTTCGGTATTTTTTTAGTAACAACATTTGAAGTCATCACTGAAGCACGGCTGATTGGTGATGATATTAAATTGACTGTGACATTTGTTACACAAGTTCACCAGTGCGTCAGTTGATGTATTAAAAGCATAGTCCACACCCTATCTCTAAAACCAAAGTAGTTACATTTTCCCAACCATAGAGGTTGGAAGTCAATAGACCAATATACCTCAAGGCCTTGGGTTATTGCTGCCTAGTAATTCTCGAGATTTAGGATCTAGAACGCTCTGTACCTTCTTTTATTGATCCATCATCCAGTTTAGCCGGGCCGCCTCGTTCCCCCAGCTATTATATTGAATAATATTTCATATAGTTATCCAAATTTCACTTGCACAACAACTATTCATTACAATCGGATTAGTTTTTCCCACTTTATTGAGAGATGCAAAATATTCTGCATGTGAGAGGACCCTCAAATAAGTGCTCGTCACTTGGCAGTTAATCAAAGCCACGATTCTTTCCACTGATAAGCATCTCGAGAAATGCCGGTACCGGTTAATTCAGCAGGGCCAATGCGTTGGAATACTATAGAGCATCGAAAGTACTTGATTTAGTTCTTTATTCATGCACCGACACCTACAAAGTATCGACGATCTTTTACTGACTAACAAAGATTTGCAATGTTTACGGATGTTGTCACCGTAATTCTCGAGCTAACCTGACCAGCACGAAGCTCAATCGTGCTGGGCACCAAGCTAAACCCATATAACTTGGTAATTTCATAAGACATTTTCTTGGGTAATTAATATCGTTATCCTAATTAAGAACCCTAATCTTGATTTGATGTGATAAGGCATTTACGAAAAGCACCTGCATAGTGCTTATCGCAAATACAAACTTTAATTTTGATACTGTGTGATGATCGCACCTGATTGGTTCACGATAGTAGCGTATTATAATTACTTGTGATTATAAAAGAGACTAGATTCTTCAATGAACCGATCAAAGCAGTCCTCTCATCCTTCTACTACATTATGTCTGAGGCAAACTTTACTGGCACTGGCACAGGAGGTGATATCCTCCTTGTGGATCTCAACCAACAATTCGACAAAGCTGATATGACTTGGATCGGTATTTCGGCAGCTTTGGTTTGGATCATGATTCCAGGTGTCGGTTTATTATACTCTGGTCTTTCTAGGAAAAAGCATGCCCTTTCTCTTATGTGGGCCTCTATCATGGCTGCATGTTTAACTGGGTTCCAATGGTTCTTTTGGGGTTACAGTTTGAGTTTCAGTCACAATGGCTCCAAGTTCCTTGGTAACTTGGACAACTTCGCTTTAATGAAGGTTTTTGGTGCTCCAAGTGTGGTTTCTTCTGTTCCAGATATCTTATTCTGTTTCTACCAGGGAATGTTTGCAGCCACTACCGCAATCTTGATGGTTGGTGCTGGTTGTGAGCGCGCTCGTCTTGGTCCAATGATGATTTTCCTTTTCTGTTGGTTGACAGTAGTCTACTGTCCAATTGCCTATTGGACTTGGAACCCTAACGGATGGTTAGCAAATTTGGGTGCTCTTGACTTTGCAGGTGGAGGTCCTGTCCACGAAAACTCTGGTTTCGCTGCCTTGGCTTACTCTCTCTGGTTGGGTAAGAGACACGATCCTCTCACCTCTGGAAAGGTTCCAAAGTACAAGCCACACTCAGTCTCGTCCATTGTCCTTGGTACCGTTTTCCTTTGGTTCGGATGGTTTGGCTTCAACGGTGGCTCTACAGGTAATGCCACCATCAGATCTTGGTATGCATGTGTGAACACCAATATTGCTGCTGCTGCAGGTGGTTTAACTTGGATGTTCGTCGACTGGTTCAGAACTGGTGGTAAGTGGTCCACTGTCGGTTTATGTAGTGGTGCTATTGCGGGTTTAGTGGGTATCACTCCAGCTGCTGGTTACGTTCCCGTTTACACTGCCATCGTTTTTGGTGTTGTTCCAGGTATCGTTTGTAACTTTGCAGTTGATCTTAAACAAATTTTCCAAATTGATGATGGTATGGACGTGTTTGCATTGCATGGTATTGGTGGAATGTGTGGTTCTATTTTGACCGGTTTGTTTGCCACTAACTACATTGCTGCCTCGGACGGATCTGTTGCTGCTGATCCTTCCCTTGAAATCGGTGGTGGTTGGATGAACCATCACTACATCCAATTGGGTTATCAATTGGCCGGTACCACTTCTGTTGGTGCATGGTCCTTTGTTGTTACTTCTATTCTCTTGTTAGCTATGGACAGAATTCCAAAATTGAGAATCAGATTGCATGAGGATGAAGAACTTTTGGGTACTGATATGGCTCAAATTGGAGAACATGCTTACTATGAAGAAGACATTGATGCCACTGCCGAACGCAGTCCATACATTGTTGAGCCAATTAGATCTACTGGTGCAAGAGTCGCAAAATTAAAGAGTGTTATCTCTCCCAGGGAAAATGATAGCGATGAACCAAAACCGTTCGATGGCGTTGCTCCTGGTGGAACTGGTGCCTTCAGTCCTGATGATGGTACTGTTAGTGACCACTCAAAAAGATGAACTTAATAAAACTTTCAATTCATCATAGGCGATTGTTTAATGTGCTAACTATTTAATCTAATTTTTTAATGAACTTATTATAACCGCATCATAACCTACTTTTTATTTTAAGTCTATTTAATTCCGGCGATTCGCTAACTTTTCCCCGTTTAAACTTTTATTTGATTGCCAAGCGACATCTTTTCATCGATGGGATTCTATTGTTCAGACCGAGATCGGGATTGGTGAAATTGTCTAAAATGATGGCTTTTGCGCGCAATCATGTCGTTGAAATAAACCAGGAACCCTAAACCCGATAATTTCTTCCTAAAATGTACAATCGATTTGCTGGAAAGAATAATGTTGACAAGAAATTTTACAATTAGAAACCTAAAACAAACCAGGTTACCTAACTAAAATGCTTCAGTATAGCAATAAATGTCAGGGGAATTTTTTTCCCATCGTGCACTATTGCAGGCAGTTTTAATGTTATTCGTGAACAGAACTGGCCCACAAGAACAGACTGCCATACTCTTTGAGTTGTTTATTTCCGATAGATTACTGGCTTGGATTTTGATATAATTCGAAATATCTGGCCTACCGCAATTTATTTCAATCTCAAATGATTTGGTACAGTTTGAAGACTCTATGGCTAGAGCTTCAACTTCTTGTTTAACCTCACTCTTCTCGTTATTAACCTTCGTAGCTGCTATTTTATCTGGGTTCTCTTGAGTAATATGAATTGTGAATTTCAATTTTCCAGAGGCAATAAATGGTAACAATTGCTCTATTATTGGTTCATACCATTTCATGTTTTGTTTGTACTTGATAATCCATATGATATGGATTGATTGGAATTTGGGGCGAAATAAATAGTCATGTTGGAGTTCTTTCCTTGTCACTTCTTTAAGAAGTTCAAGAGCTACAGGAAATGTAAATGAAGCTCCTGATCCCGCTGACAAAAAAAGGACAGTATCAAAATACTGAAATGACTGGTGCTTCGCCCCAAACGGTCCAATAAATTGAGCTTTCATCTCGATTTCTCTTGATGGGTTGATGAATAAATTTCCTTCGATATCAGAACTGCTAAAAGAACTTTCTTCAAAAATACTTGGGTCAGGATTATCTCTTGGAGAATTCAATTCTTCATTTTTTTTAATCACTTTGTTAAAGAGATTTTTGGTGAACCCATTTTGCTTTCTAATCAATAATTTCACCTCGCCTGAATCTGACAACGAACAAATGGTGAATGGATGATACTGAAAGAAGCTAACTTTTGATACATTCAAATACACATGCTGGCCTGCATTCCAAGTACCAAATTTTGGAAGGAATGTCATGAACCAGTTATTAAGTTGAATTTTTGTTTTCTTGACTGGAATTGTCACAAGCATAGTGTCTTCATCCAAAATATCGAAGTAGCAAGTTCCTTTGTTTGGAGCAAGTTTGTGACGAATAAAACCCATTATCTTCATAACTACTCTATCAAGAACGAGGGCATGCACTGAAAAAATCACCACAGCTCTGTTACCGTGATTATGAAAGAAAGTAAACAATAACATGATAAAGCTGAATATCCTATGTTGAATCAAAAAGAAGTCATAAGCATACTTTCTCATCCATTTATTACTTGCCCATGTTAAAACACAAAATGACCCGTATGCAATCATTCCAAATATTTGTGGTGGAATAACAATCATGATCTGGAAGTTAAGATTTAACCAATACTTACAAGCCAAAATAAGATGTGCAGTTATTAAAATCCACATTGAGCGACTTAACCACTTGTGGATAAATAAGAGTCTATCATGCTGAAGTCCACTTATTGCAGTAACCAAATCGTGTTTCATAACCATAAACATGACAACTGGCAAGTGTCCTACTGCCACTCTCAGCATTCTTTTGCAGATAATATATTGTCTAGGTTGGTAGTCTAGGTCGGTTGTTTGAATTATACAGAAAGTTGTAGTTATCCCAGCATAAACCAAAAACATCAATACCAAACTTGGTTGGAAGTAAAAAAATTTCTTGTAATAAGGTATCTTAATTCCAACACAGCTAGTTAGTCTTTCCCAAGACTTCAAAAATTTGAAATAATTCAAGTATTTTAATGAAGTTGGATCCCTTTTGGACCTGAGATAACGTGGAATCCAATGGAAAAGTATACCATGGACAATAAGCATTGCCATTATAATAGCAAATATCAACCACTCATATCGGTTATTCCTCTTTACTTCAACATAGTACTGAATTTCAAAAGGGATAGCTGAAGCCATTTTTTAGACGTATTCGAATTAATGACAATTCTTTCGGTGTTTAATACTAAACACCAATTGTCATAGGACCTCCTGGAGATATCGGTATGCAATACCCCGAGAAAGAAAGTTTCAAACTGAGATGAAATGGGGTAGAAAGAATATCATTGGCTGTAATGCTTTTGGGCTGATTATTTAGATAATTGGAGCCAAGATGATTTTTAGCACCCACAACAGAACCAGACAATATTTTTTTTCAAATTTTGACAATTTAACAGGTCTCACAACCACTAATTTATACCAAAATCGTAATAGACAAAAAAAAAACATCTTCATGTCTGTAAACATAGGTGAATCAATTTACATTATTACAAACCACATAGTTTTAGAATTGCCTTAGTTCTCCAAAATTTTCGGGCAGTTTTGGAGAAATGTCGCAAATGATCACATCATGTTACACTCTTTGAGTGATGGTATTCATGAGTATTTGAAATTGGCTGATGATATCCTCCGTGTTCGGACCTTACCAGCCCTGTTATATATAATTCAAAATTTAACATCAAGCTACCTCCCTTAATTAACCATGAAAGTTTACCACTATTTCCCCTATTTCCTTTACACTATCCTTGCTGTGAAGTACGCTACCTATCCTCAGGTTCCCAAAACAGCTTCGATTAATGGTTTCGCCGATCCATTGTACTCAAACATCCCATCATGTGCTAAGGATTGTGTGAAAGTAAGCACTGGAAATACGCCATGCCCCTACTGGGATACTGGCTGCTTGTGTGTAATGCCCCAATGGTCAGGACAAGTAGCGCAATGTATCGCACAAAAGTGTAAGGGTGATGATGTTAAATCGGCTGCTTCGATGGCTACTTCACTTTGCAACTCTGTTGGTGCAAATACGTGGATCATGCCTGCTTCTATTTCTACTCTTCTCTCTTCTGCTGCTGGTAAAGTGAAGGCTGTTTCCGCTACCACTTCGATGCTTTCGAAGAGTGCAACGGATGCCAGCGAACAAATGGTTCCAACAAACACCTTGTCTAGTGGAAACAATAATTCA
Organism: Suhomyces emberorum; assembly: GCA_003707835.3. NCBI lineage: Eukaryota > Fungi > Ascomycota > Pichiomycetes > Serinales > Debaryomycetaceae > Suhomyces > Suhomyces emberorum. The sequence continues at coordinate 13,953 of PPLQ03000012.1, forward strand.
AAAACTGTTAAATCTTCCACTACAGGAACCGTATCCACTTCTTCTTCGGAAGCCAGCACAAGCACCCAATCTTCGTCTTTAAGTAACGGTGTAGCCTTCACCGGTAGTATTAGTTTCTCAATACTCTTTCTTTCTTGTTTGTCATCATTTATAATTTGATATAAATATACAACTCTAATTCTACAAATAAATCTGCCATAACATGGAACAAAACACATGCAATATTGCAGCCATAACTGTATTAGGTTAGAAGCGAAGAATCAATGCTATACGAGAAGAATAAAGAAGCTTAATTACATTTCCGGTCATGGTTAGATGCGTGCAAACCTTTGATGCAACCTCAAAGAATAAAAAAATATTCCTAAAAGCCCTGCGCAAAAAATGTCGCGCAAGGTTTATATCTAAAAGATCTTACCTTACGGTGAAGTGATATCCGATGTTTCCACCATTCATAGAAGTTCAGCTATGCCAAGCTGAATACCTGGGTGACAAGATGCATAGGCGAAAATATATTCAGCTTAATATTTTCTTTGTTGTGCCCACTAATTTGCACGGATATTCTGGATGCAAAATTCCTCATCCTGATTAGGTACATACACAGACATGTTCACTAGAATCAAGACAATTATTGGCTGATGCAAATAAATTAGTTTCAGTTCTTGACCATTTGGGAGGAGGCATTATCTAATTAGGAATAAGGGAATTTGACATCCGAAGTGATTTCAAGACCACCCGATGGATATCGTCCGACATCGGAAACATTTCCCAAGTAGAGATGGCCTTTCTGCTATACTGCGAGTTCAAGTCAAAACTATAGTCAAGTATAAGTATAGCACTTTTTCTAGTTTATTGACGACAATTCCCCCACAATCGCTACTTCCATTATGAGATATCACTTCGCAACTTTAATCGTGCTCGCTGCCCCAGTATTCGGTGAAGATAATCCTTATGCCACCTACCCCAAGGTCCCAAAAACCGCTTCCATCAACGGTTTCGCTGATCCAATCTACGACTCTTTGCCATCATGTGCCCAATCGTGTGTGAAGGTATCCACTGGGAAAACCCCATGTCCCTATTGGGATGCAGGATGTTTATGTGTGATGTCAAACTTTGCTGGCGATGTTGGTGAGTGTGTTGCTAAACAATGCAAAGGTTCTGATGTTGGTTCGGTGGTTGATATGGCCAATTCACTTTGTCAGAGAGTTGGTGTACCATCTCCATATTGGTACATTCCTGCCTCCGTTTCTGACCACTTGAACAGTGCAAAGACTGCTGTGGCATCTACCACCGCAGACCCAACCGCTACCACTGCTGCTGAAGAGAACACCACCCCAAAGCAAGAAGAAAGTCCACTTCGTACTGAAGAGAACATACCCACTCAAATTGAGGATCCTACTACTCATGCTGAAATCACCGATGCTCCTGCTGCTTCCTCTGCCGTTAAACCTGTTCCGGTTGGTTCTTCTTCCATGGAGCAAAGAAGCAAACCACAAGAATCTGCTGCCGAAGTTACTTCCTCAAAAGAAGAAGCAAACAAACCAAATAATTCAAACACAACTTCTGCCCAATCGAAGTCATCTGCTGACTCCACCACTTCTGATGTCACCGCATCCTCCTCTAAACCCGGGAACTCCAGCGCCAACTCAGTCACTCAAGCAAATGTGGGTGCAACCAATCCAACGTTGATTGGATCTCTTGCTATTGCCTTTGGTGCCATTGCTTTCATTTGAGTCCCAACTAATTAATTCAACTTGAGGGAATGTCCCAATTCCTTACTCTCGATCAATTACGTTTTTATCTAAAATCTGTGTTTTTCCGTAAAAAAATAAATAATTTATCAATTATCGTTGGTTATTATCTATCAAGCCCGAAGTTGTAGCGAGTAAATGGAGGTCACTACTGTAACAGTGACAAAAGATTCTAGCGGCCCTCAACCTAAATATGCTAGAAAGTTCATGCTTTGCTTCTAAAACCAAGTAAGTGCTACCTTTAATGGTACTACAGTTGTTCTCAAAATGCCCATCACCATCCAATAAATATGCACCACTATGGCTGACTTTCGCAGCAAATCCCAGAAATATACTGCGCCATCGAACTCCACTATTGCCTGGGTGGGCTAGGTTGGGCTAGCGCGCGCTCATAACCCCAAGAAATTATCAGTCACGTGGCGGTTGCCCCACCGGGAAGCGGAACATACGGCCGCTTCTTTATCCACTATCCCGTCAATCTTAACTCTGGGAACATTTTAGGTCAATCAATCCTTAAAACCGTCTACATTCCTTCATTCGATTGATTGGGTGGAATTTTTCAACGTTTTGTTCACTGATTGTTGCAATTGAGCCCTCCTTTAACCCAGTTTTTACAAGCAAAAACCAACGTCTTTCTTGACCGATTATTCCCACTATCATGTCAGAAAACGGTGCTGGTGAACCAGCCTTTGCCACCACGATTTTGACGTCGAAAACCCCCCAACAGGCAGCAAATATCTTACCCAACAGTTTGGACTCCACCACAAAACTCTTGGATGAAAAGTTAATCACCTGGTTCTCTCATTATACTTCAGCAGTGAGAAACCACAATCAAACACTTCAACGCTTGCACGAAGAAGGTAGCCAATTCTTTTCCGAAGAACAGTACTTTGGTGAATACGGGAACTTCCCCAGAATTTGGAATTGTTTGTTGAGCTCTATCCAAGTAGAACAAGCGAACAACGAAATCTTATACAAGAACCTTAAGGCCGATGTTCTCGGTCCTTTGAAGGATGTCATCGACAAGGATGTCAGATTATCGGAATTGATGATCAATAGTCAAGAGCTTCAAGAAATTAGCAACAAATTGTCTCGTGATGACCCCAACGCTGAGATTGAATGGAATTACAAAGCCCCTCAATCTTTCACCAATTTAGAAAACTTCAAGGGATTTGAGATCCAATTATTATTCGATATTGTGTTGAACTTCTTCCAATTTCAAAGTACTAGATTAACCAAAGACTCGGAGAATAATGTCAATTCCACAAATTATCTCTTGAACAACTTTAAATTATCAAATGAATTGAATCACTACTTAGAATATGTCGTTCTGACCGACTTCAAAGCTTCCAAGGAAAATGGTTTTTTTAAACAACAACAAGATCTCCAAAAGAAACAACAACAATCATTCTCAAAACAAAACAAGAGACTCAGCACCTTTAATAAGCCTGACAATCACTCAATCGTTTCTGGTGGAAGCTCTTCCAAATCAACCAAGAAAACATTCAAGCTCAAATCAAAGGTTGGCTCTATCTTTGGAAGAAAATCAAAAGCCGAAAAAAAGGTAATTGCTGCTGACACTATCCCAGAAACCGAATCGATCAATACTAACAGTTCTAATCATTTACCTGCAGCAGGGACTTTCCATCAATCCCATCCAACTCAAACCTCAAGAAGTAACTCTTTAAGAAGACCTTCTTCCGTGGATCTTTATGGAAACAGTCAAAGTCGTGTTCAAAACTCTCAACCACAACCTTCCCAACCAACTAACTCCCAAAATAGACAAAACGAGTCCAACTCATCATCTGCTGCTCAATCCTTGCCTTCTCCTCAATATTACACCAATCCATCTGCACCATCTGCACCAGCCTCAACCTCTTCGCCTGCTCCTGCTCCAGTCACTGCTCCGTTATCTTCCAACGCTTTACCATTAGTTGCCAACAAAATTGTCTCCCAAACACCAACTAAGTTAAGTTCTAACAGTGAACCACAAGCACCTTTGACTCCACTTCCAAGAGAGGAACAAGAGCAACCATTCGAATCACCAAATGTGGTTCCTTATGATAGATCAGACTCGTCATCAGATGAAGAAGGTCCAGAAGATGTAGCAAACAATGGTCGTAGACTTTCTATGCTTGAAAGACATGATTTAGCTACCCCTGAAATAGGAAAGCTCGAACCTCCTGCCAGACCTCCTAAGGTTGATGAAGAAGAACTTCAAGGTGGAAACCTATTGAGAGAAACTATTGAGCCACATTTGTCATTACCAAGATCGAGACAAAGCAGCTCAGGACTTTACAGCTTCGAAGCAGGTGATGATAAAAAAATAGAAGGTAATCCAAAGACCGAAAATGTTTTTGAAGGTCAAGACCTTCCTGAACCACAATTTGTGGATAGCTCCCCTGCTAAGAATAGCCAGCCTCAAACTCTTGCTCCTCCACCACCTCCTTCGAGAAAGGTTGTTCACCACGAACAAGACGAGCTTCCAGCGCTTTCCAAACCTCCTAGAAATCGTAAAGATGTCCAATCCCAAATTTTCCATAATCTTCCAAATGCTCGTGAATCTTTTATTCAACCTTCAGGTGGATTTGTCAACTTGAATTCACCTACTAGCTTGATCGCTCAAAACACAGGTAATTCATTGATGAAACATGATGTTTTCAAACATTTTGATACCAAGCAAGCAGAATCAAATGGCCTTAATTCTTCAGTTGCTGAAGTGGTTAATGTCACATTTAAAGATGGTGTCATAACAAAGTCTCAGGTGATTGGTGAGATCGCTTTTAATTATAATGCAAAGAATGAGAGCTCGGTTCCAGAAAACATTGTTCTTAGTATTCCTAACCATTTCGAAAAGACAATTTTGAATGAAACTTTTATTGAAAAGATTTCTGAAGAACAGTTTAAATTAAATGTTGAACTGATCTTATCCAAGACTTTAGGAGGCTTGAAGTATTTGAACAAATTAAACGAGAGCCAAGTTCCACTTATTGTGCAGCATGTTTGGAAGTACGAACCACACCAAGCAAGTTTGATGATTAATTTGAGGTTAAACCCTAGTATTCGTGAGAAAATTACTTTCAACAACTTGGTAGTTTCAGTTGCTTTGGGTCCAGAAGCACCATCTACTTCGGCATCTTCAAAGCCAACTGGTTCATTCAACAAGGAAAAGAACAGAATTACTTGGAGATACAATAATGCACTTGTTTTGGGAGATGGTGTTACCGAGGAAAGATTGATTGCTAGGTTTATTACTCAAGGAACCGCTTCAGAACACGAATCTGGTGTTCAATTGAAGTTCCAAATCCAAGATCCATATCTCAAGAATACTGTTATTTACGATACTTCTGGTAGCGAAATTCCGGTTGTTAGAAACTTGATCAGTGGTAACTACAGTGGTCATACCTCATAATAAATTTATTTCTATTTGTTGTTAATATGATGTTCAGTTTGTAATTTTATACTAAAGTAGATTATTTTTGAAGCTAGAACCAGTCAAAATGCAAGGCTGTCCTAAAGGATAGCTGATTTATTTCACTAATAAAATATTCATGGACATACTTCACGCATAAATACTATTGAAAATTTCCTAAATGCGTGCATAGATTAGTCCTTCTTACTACTTGATTTGGCTGGTGTAAGATTATCGTATGAAGTTTGTAAGCCTTGTACTTGCTTTTTGAAAACTTCAATGTCTTGCTCTTTCAATTTGATCAACTGCTCATACTTGGATACTTCCCCATCCTCATTATCCTTGCCATTGGATTCAGAGGACTTGATTCTTCTGTATTCAGTTTCTTTGGCCACCAATTTTCTAACGGTCTTCACTACAGTGAAGATTGCCAAATTCAAATACAATACCGCCCCCGTCAAGTAGAGATTTCTTTGAGCATAGAACTTACTGGCCAATTGGTCGTAAGTGAAGGAGTCTCTTGGTCCACTATACCGTTGTAATTTATTCAAACAATCGAAGAATTGCATTCCCAATAAAAGAATGGAAAACACCAATCCCACTCTGAAGTTTTTGTTCTTCTCCAAAGTTTCAGTAAGCTTCATAAGATTCGATCTAACCATGTATGGCAATGGTAAGAGAAGAACAACAAGAAGTGCCATTTGCAGGACAAGTGCCCCGAATATAAGCAGCATTTGAATACTCATGATGATGGTATGATGGCGATAAAGTGGTGAAAATATGTGACGTATCCAAAAAGGTTACACAGCCTGAAATAACAATACTGATAAAATGTGCACGTGATACTATAAAGAATCTTATCACCTACACCAATTGATACTAAGGTTGCATTAAAATGAGTTTACCTATAGAAAGTTCACAAGCCAGTGAATCTTTTGGCGTAATTGTAGGCAATGATACTGAATAAAAACATCCCTCCAACTATACACCAAAACCATGCAAGCCCGTCATAATCTTGACCAGGAACAATACAGTTCATACCCCATAAACCTGTAACCACGTTAATAGGTAACACTATGGTACCCAAGATGGTAATCTTACCCAAGACATCATTAGTATCATTATTGACTTTGGTCATATCGATATTAATTTGAGCAAGATAATTGGAGTGGAAACGGGCAAGAAGTTTTTCATAGTGATTTAATGATTGAATCATGGTAACAATATGATCTTGAATATCGCCCAAATACATGCCGATTTCCGTCTTGTTACCACTTCTATTCTCATGGATTGATTCACCGAATCTCTTACTAAACCCTTTGATGACATCGGCTTTGGAACCCAACAATCTCAATACAGACATAACACGCTTACGGCATTCACCAATTCTCCGAAGCATATCACCTTTACGTTTCCACCCAATAGTATTGGACTCGGTCTTGGAACTCCTGGACTTAGATGAGCTCAGTGACGAGCTGGTGGTACGAAGTTTCTTTAGTTTGCTGGTGAGCCCATGATCAACAGTTGATTTCGATCTTTGTCTTCTAAAGAAAACATTCTCAGTGTTCTTGTGACTATCATGACTCCTTTTCCTGACTGATTTTCTTCTGAAACCATAAGCAGATTCTTCGGATTCCAGATCTGAACTCAGGTCAGAATCATCATCCGAATCGGAATCACCAGCATGCATCTTTAGAATTGCGTCTTCTATCGCATTAACTTCCACTTCTATACTATCAATCATTGGAGCAAAGGAGTCAGTAATATCGTCAATTAATGCATAACAAATCCAATCTGAAGATACTGTTAAATAGTCCTTGAGTAAACGAGCACGTCTTCTCACATTAATGGGATGAGGGGTTGCTGAAAAATGGAAGGTTATAACAGTATCTTTAAATACGATCATATACATATTTAAAGGCAGCAATTCACCTTCTCTAATCTTCTTATGCCTAGATTTCACAGACCCGGAATTCTTAGTTGGTGCCCTATTGAATGACTGAGAGTTTGACCTTTTACTTGTATCAGCAGATCTATTAACCAATCCTTTAAAAAAGTTCCAAACTCGAGATTTCTTTTCTGGACTTCCAAAAACACTACTATTGTCTCCATCATTCAACGTATTATCAAACATTTCCTGAAGCTTATTGAGCTTCTTTTCATGTTCTTTTTGCTTCTGCTTTCTTCTCTCATAAACCACATCAAAAGATGTAAAACAAATGAAGTAGTATGACTTGAATAGCTCAACCTTTTCACGCGTTTCACCGAGAAAAATATCCTCAGTAGTCAAGGGATGAATTCCAAATGTTTTAGAAAGCACTTTCATCTCTTCTTCAGTAGGATCGAGAACATCTAGCCAATAAGTGACACCAGGAGTTCTATCATTTGTGGTGATGACAGAGCCACCACTTACGTCATTATTAGGAGTGTCTGTACCTTTGGAAGGTTGTTTTCCCAACTTAGTCAATGGAGCAAGACTATTACCATTAAGATTTGTAGAAGAGATGTTGTTATCCATATTAGACACACTGGCACTTGAAGGCGATTTAGATAATGTGGACTTGTTTGGTCTGAAAAGGTTTACTAATTTTGCAAATATATCGCCATCCAATTCTTCATTTGGATCAGTACTTTGCGCTTTTTTAGAAAACTTAGACTCAGAATCTTGACTATTTTCATCTGAATTGTCTCCCGTCAACAATCCACTAATAGTTGGTGAGTGGATTGTGGCTTCTAAATCTTCTCTGAAGTAGGTGAAACGGCATAACTTACCATCATATTTGCCTTGAGTCTTACTGAATTTTCCTTGAGATGTGACTTGATTATTTTGATTAACAAGTATAGTTTGAATTTCATTGTTAGATTTATCCCAGGGTTGAATTGGAGTTGGACGTATCCGAAATGAATTATTCATCAGATCCAATGATTCGACTTCGTTGATATGATAGCTGCTCAATAAAGGCGTATCTTCATTACTCTCACTTTTCCTGATTTTTGATGTTGGCAGGTTTTCGGTGGTATCATATGGATGCAGTGCCAGCTGCTGAAAATTAAGATTAAAATGTACTTGGTCTTCATCTTTAGATGTTTCCATCAACTCTTCTAATTCTTCTCTTATGAACTCTTCCAAAACTTGTAAATCCGGCCATTCATGATCGTGCTTGTCACCAGGACCAGTTTTATCATAGTATTCCGGGAAACAAACATCATCCAAAGAAGTGGAATCACTTGAATGATCTGATGATGGATTTGATGCACCGAATTCATAAGAATTGAGTGAGAATCGCTCATTTTCATCATCTTCATGATCAGACAATAACTTACCCATACTATCAGACTCACCAAATGGATTCGTAAATGCTTGATTTTTGGCAAGGTTTGATTGTTCTTTCGCATATCTATCCATGTCCAATGCAACGCTATTATAGGCTTTCTTTCCCACTTCCATCTTGGGCGAATTTCCTTTGATAAGACTCTGGAGATTTTGATTAGTTAAAGGGAGAACAGGCTTAGATTGTTCATTAAGTTGATCATCTGCAGCTCTGTATTTTATTTGAGAGCTTCTTTTTCTTCTGCGAGACCTTCCTGGATCTGTGTGCTTGTGTGGCAAGTCTTCGTGGCCTCTATGATCAATGTATGCACCCAGCTTGATGAAATCGTCGGAGGAACTTTGGCGGGAATGTTGTTGAGACAGATGGTGGAACGAGTCCCCCGTACGTGTTACTTCGGAGGTTTTGCTTTTGTTTCCATGGGATCTTTGATTCCCATAGGTTTCTTGCGTGTAGTGTTTATGATGTTGAGTCATCTTTGATGTACATGGTTCGTTGGCAGTAAAGTTAGAGCTGTTGCAGTTTCAAAATCTTTGGATCTAATTTAGTCACACGCAAGTTCTAGAAGTAATCTTTAGTCAACTAAATGATACCACCTGCTCAAAATGTAAGTTGCAATAGCCTTTTCACAAACGATAGAAGTCTATTAAAAGTGTCCATTGATTGCTCCAGCGCACCAAAAAATACGCTAATTTCGAGTACACTAACCGGTACACTAACCAAGGGAAACCAACAAGCTAGCAACAAAACTCAGATAGAATTGCCTGTTTTGAAATTCAAAGGAAGTGACTTGAATTTATATAAGGATACGATAGCTATAGTAAAAGCTTGTGACCATGTGAGTTAGAGATGAATTCCATACTGCGTGAATTTCCCTATCCCAAGGCTAAGCCAAGATAGGGCTGACATGCGGCTAGTAAGGGAGAATAGAATAAGGAGGCGAAGTATCGAAGAATTGGCACCCCACTGAGACATTTGATGGTCAAAGTAGAAAGTAAAAAGGTTAAGCAACTGGAAAAGAGGTTCAATACCGTCGCTACTTTTAGTAGTTGATTGACAGGATACACTTAAACAAACAAAAACGGTTTGTAGACTAGCACTTCTTATTATCTGCATCTCTTGCTCGGAACGAGGGGTGAAATCTAAATTTATCACATCAGGCTAAATGACGTATAATGGATGTAGTGTTTCTATACTGAAACGAACTCTGGTTAGGCTTGTTTCACTCGAGACATGGAGGACATCGGATTTTGTGTACGATTACATCTACTCAAAATATCTGGTCTATTCATTAAAAGAACCAAAATCATCTAATATTCATCTATGTATATCTATTAAATAGCGAAGGACTTTGAAAAAATGCAGACTTACTCTCTATCTATACCACTCTTCCATACCTCGTTAAAATGCTTCTCACCGAGTAAATTCTTGACCTCATTGAAGAGAAGTTCGTCTTTTTCATTGATACGGTCCACATTTTGTTTCACACTCCAGTAACTTTTCATAGCCACGTCCAACTCGAATAAGTTACTTACGCCCAATACAATACCAGTAACCTTATTTGGATTAAGATCGTCCAAATTATCTTGTGGAATGGTATCAAAAAGCCATTTTTTCAATGCAAACCTGGTAGCCAAGTCAGCCAACTCAACGTTGTAATCCTTTTGTAATATTTGAGCTATCTCATACACCTTATTTTTCAAAGCATCAGAAGCTGGATGGAATGAATGTGTGACATCGGATCTGAGTAAAGACATACTCAAAATTGAGCCATTCATTAATTTCTGAATACCACACTCTTGATGGAATTTGTCATAATATTCAAAAAGCTTGGTATTCTGTATGCAACCATTTGAATAAGATAAGATTGCATCAATTGGACCAATCTCAGGATTCTTGGAGCTTCCATATGCAATTTCATATAGTAATTCTATTGGATAACCCGATATTCCAAAGCTTTTGATGAGGCCTTCCTCCTTAAGGCTCTTCAATTCTTTCAATGCCTCATAAATGTCTGCAGTATTCACAAACTCGATATCATGCATGTAAACCAAATCAATATAAGTGGTGTTCAAACGTTCTAATGATCTTTTCACCGAGAATCGAACATTACTTCTACTGTAGTCAAATTCATCCAACTTGATACGCCCGGCTTTAGTACAGATATAGTAGTTATCTCGAGAATACTTCAACTTCTTCAAAGCCTCACCAAGAAGGATCTCTGAAGGTCCATAATATGGGGAAGTATCGATTGCATTCAAACCATGGTCAAATGCCCTTTCAAGAATATCTTTGATTGGTAAGCTTTGTGGATCCGAGCTATATTGATGATTAAAAACTGCTCCACCGATAATCAATGGAGGAATATTCATGAGACTGTACGGTTCTTCGACCACAACCTTTCCTAAAGACTTTATTTGACTCATATTGCCACTGTAATACAAATTATTGCCTTTATATTCTATGTATATTTCACGTGCGATGATTACGTTATGTAGTACATGCTAACCACAAGTGACACTTTGATTAATTTATACATTCAACAATCCTGAACAGCTTACTTGCATTATAATAATTTACATCGTAGAACTAAAAAGCATCTTGTCCCTCCACAAGATAATTACCTGGGACCAAACCAACCAGTCCGACCAGATCCGTACAATTTGCACCCAATTCACAAAGGAACCAATTGTCTTCCTGTTTATGTATGACATATATGTGCCAACCTTTCTTGAAATAGAGCTCACCATGATGCTGTGGCTTGTATGAGTATCTAGCTTTGGCTTTTGTGACGTATGGTCTACCGGTTACTGGGGTCACATTGGGTTCAATCATTGAATGGAGATTTGTGTATGACTTTGTAGGCGATTTCAGCAATGTTCTCCTTGGTCTTTGGTCAGGTTTTACAACACACGTGGTTGCCAGATCATTATGGTCTTGATATGATGGTTCATATGGGTCCAACATGGACTTTGGTCTTGGTCTTGCACCTGGGTTATCTTGAGGTGAAAATGGATCGAGCATGGACTTTGGTCTCTGTCTTGAAGCTGGATTATCTTGAGGGGAGTAAGGATCAAGCATAGACTTTGGTCTTGGTTTGGGGGTGAAAGCTTGACCACCTGGTGCAGAAAAGTTGATTGACTCGTATCTTGTAGCTACTTCATTGCGGTCATTAACAAAGTCTGATCTGGGTTTGTATGGAGTGGAAGGGGCAGATTTTGTAGATTTAACTTCTTCTTCTTGCGCTTTAGCTCTCCTTACTGATCTTCTGTACTGAGAAATGTCACCGTTACCACCAGAATTCAAGTCTTCTAATGCTTTAGCAATAAAATCAACGGAAAAATCTTTCATAATTGGCACGTTTTTATTTTGATGATTATCGTGGGAAAGTTTGGGTATCGAGGTCGCCAAAGGTGGCAATTCTTTGGATTTGAGATTTATTTGCTCTTGGAATTGATTCAATTGTTTTTCCTTTCTTCTTGGTGAGGCCCAATGTCTTTCTGTAGAATAATTTGACGATGAATAATTCGTAGGATTGGAATAGTTTGAGGAGCCATTGCTTCTTGCGAGTTCATTATCGTTCTTTTCGGGCAATGAGAAAACATCATTCTTATCTTCAGGAGATGATGAGTAAACAGAAGCAGATTTAGGTTTTATTGAAGGATATTCTTGAAGATTCTGTATTGGTATAGATTTGTTGTTCGTAGATGGTGGTGGTTTTCTAGTTGGAGATGGAGTTTTTGGAGGAGACTTGGTGAATTCTGGAGGGGGCAACGATACATTTGGTAGTGGTTTAGTGGGTGCCATAGAGTTTACTTGAGGTAAATCCTTGTTATTTGATGTATTAGATCTTGTTGGTGAAGCTTGAGAAGCATGAGAATAAGTGGAATAACTTCTCGAAAGAATTGGCTGATAATCGGGTGTATCATAATTGGCAGTTGTGAAATTCTTGGAGCTGATTTCTTCATCATCGTAACCGTTCATAAAATCGATAAATTGGGGTTCCTTGAAGATTTTATCACCTGTTCCATGATGCAATCCAAAATCATGAAGATCTTGTGGTGGTTGTATTTTTGCAAAGACAGATCTTGCCAAATCCACCGATTGGTCTTGGTCTACACATAAAGTAGCCACGTTATTGCAAAAGTTGAAGCAGTTGACTTTGCAAAGTTGGATTCTTTCAATCTCCAATTTATAATAATCTTGCAAGGCGATGGACCAATCTTTGATATATATATCATTGAGTTCTTTGTATTGTGCCAAAGCCATTTGATAAGATTTTTTGGACTGAGAAACTGATTGAGATACCTTAGATAGCTTTGCCTCATTTTTCTCCAATTCTTTCCCCCATGTAGTTTGACAACTCAATTGAAGAGATTTAATTGCAATGCAATCTTCTTGGAATTTATTCTTATAGGTTTCAAGATTTTTGTGAGCTTCATTTCTTTTGTTAATGATTTTGCTCATATGATGATCGATTTTCGACACTTTCTTGTTGTAGATGGAATAGAAATCATTCAAATTATCGTAATTGATTTGATTGATGGATTTGATAAACTTGTTATTAAACTTGGTCATCTGGGAATTCTCGTAGGCAAACTTATCAAGTGATTTCTTCAAGGACCCTGTTTCCCTAGATCCAATGCTTAGTTTCAGATTCAATTTATCAAGCTTTTTGTTGTATTCTTTTTCAATCAATATTCTTTCTTGGTAATAATCGAGTAACTCCTGAAGGGTATTAAGGGAGTCCTTCATCTTTATTTGTATGGCTCTAAATCCAGAGTCAGTGGGGCCCCAGAAGTTGTTCACGAACGAGTTGTCCTCGCTCCGGAGTGGACCCAAACGACTCATAGTGAATTAGTCTGTAGTTGTATAAAGTTCAAAAGTTTGATGCTATCGACGTTGTGATATTAATGCTGTGCTCTTTTGATAGATGGGAGTATCCAAAGGTCTCTGGGGATGAAAAAAGTGAGGTAATTGTAATGAAACAACTCACTGGTGGTTGCTTCTTTGTTGACGATAGTTTCCAATTTATTGGAACATTGCCGTTTTGGGAACACAACAACAAAGCTGATGCATCGATTACGTAATAAGATCACCATCTTAGTTTCATTGCGTAGAAACCCGGTGTGGCTTACTGTCCTGCACACAGAATTCCATCAACGTCTTTGCTAATACCAGAAAGGTACCAAGATCGGAACTCACTTCCGATCTTATGGTTTCACAGTTCTGGCATTACTATCTGATGGATGGTTTCATGTAATTGATTTTTACTGTGACCAGCAAGCTTAATCCAGCAGCCTCCCCCTCTTCTCCATAGTTGCGGTCCGATCGACTCCCCTCAGGTTTTCCCCGGGGCCCCTAGTGTAATAGGTTTGATGACCTTGGTACTGTTATAAACTGATTACCTAAGCAGAACTCGATCCGATGGTTGAAGTTGTCTCCTCACTACCCTCGGATCGTATCCGAGTATCCTGCACATACCCACGCCAAAAGAAGTTTATCGATAATGAATGATATGGCGAAATAGTGGATTGACGTGAATATATAAGGAACCCTATCGAACGCGTTCCAGAACTGTTAGCATTATCTCCTTTCGCTCAGGATGTCGACTGCACCACCCCAATACCAAAGTCATCCTGAAACCTCCGCTCCTGCAATCGCCGGACCAACAGAGGCATCAGTTGCTGAGAACCCTCAACTTACTGCAAATGATGGCATTAAGAGATCAAAATCCATAGGTAAAAAAGTGGTTTCCTTTTTGATTTCCCAATGGTTTTTCATCGGCTTGGCCATTTTTGTTATTATTGCTCGTTATGCCCCTAATTTCGCAAGATCCGGAGGACTTATCAAAGCAGAGTATACCATCGGATATGGAGCTGTGGCGATCATTTTCCTTATTTCTGGGTTATCTATGCCCACTAAGAACTTATTCAAGAACTTCACAAACTGGAGAGCACATATCACTGTTCTCTCACTCTCGTTTCTCATTACATCCTCCATCATCTATGGAATAGCATGTGGAATCAAAGCATCCCATGATGGTGCCATTAGTGATTGGGTGCTTGTAGGAATGGTCATTACTCATGCCTGTCCTACCACAGTGTCTTCGAATGTTGTCATGACCAAACAAGCTCACGGTAATGATATCCTTACTTTATGTGAAGTCATTTTGGGAAATCTCTTAGGTGCTTTTATTACCCCTGCATTGCTTCAATTGTACATGAGAGGAACTTGGGAATTCGGAAATCCTTCACATCAGGATGGAATAGATGTTCCAATCCTGGATTTGTACAGACATACCATGCAACAGTTGGGATGTTCTGTTTTCATTCCATTATTTGTGGGTCAAGTGGTGCAAAACCTTTGGCCAAAGCAGACTAAATGGGTGTGTACTAAATTCTACTTGAATAAAGTCGGGCTGTTCATGTTGTTGTTAATCATGTTTCAATCATTCTCTACAGCATTCTATCAACATGCTTTCACTTCAGTTTCCCATACCTCAATTATATTTCTTGTTTTCTTCAACATTGGAATCTACTTGTTCTTCACAGCATTGTCCTTTGTTTATGCTCGGCCATGGTTGGTGAAGCGTTTCCTCAGTGTTCCTCCGGATGAAAATTCAAGTAAAACCTACACCATTTGTTACAAAATATTTAGACCTTTCTACTATAACAGAAGAGATACAGTTGCCATCTTGTTATGTGGACCAGCTAAGACTGCTGCTTTGGGTGTGTCTTTAGTTACATCACAATATGGTGCACACAACCCTAAATTAGGTATCATTTTGGTACCATTAGTGTTGTATCAATCAGAACAAGTTATTACCGCACAAGTTCTCGTTAACTTTATGAGAAAATGGATTGAATCTGAAGATGAAAAGCCTGAAGATATCGAATCCACCCCAGAAAACTTGCTTCCTACCGAGGGTATATCAGTGTCTGGCGAAGAAGACGATCGTGTTTCCCATTCTACATTCCATCATGACGTAGGAAGTATATCCACTTCTCAAGATTCTAAAAAGAATAGAAGCTAATGTTAATGATAATTATTTATTTACCATTTTATATTTATTGTGTTTAGTTCACGCATAATACGAGCAAAAATAAAACATGTTGAATACCTGGTTACATCAAACTATTGTACTTATAAACTTTGGACAACATATAGTCTTTATTCTCCATCCTGTAAAATTTTAAAACACCCTGTGCCTCAGTTCGATTTAACTTCAGAATCTTTATGGGTGGTTCAGTGAGTGTTCATCGCCATTCTCAAATATAATATGAACATTTTAGGTCGTTCCGAAAAACTTTTGGTAGTGATCTACAATTGAATCACATCTGCTTGTTTTTGGTAAGACTTCTTCTACGTCATCCATTCACGTTCATCCATATCATCCATATATTTGAGTCTCGGCCCGGACACACCGGTCTACAGTAAAATTTGAACGTTCATGTATTGTGAATAAATACCCCAGTTTAGTCCAACTTTTGAACCAAACCCTCCAAAACCTTACCAAAGTCCAAGTTTGGGTCTTCCCAGTTGATGGAACCTTGGGACTTGGTCTCCTTTGGAGTGTTAATCTTGGCGTACTCGGCCTTAGCTTGTCTGATCAACTTCTCTTCTTGCTTCCATTGCTTCAAAGCCTCTTGTTGTTGGTGATTGCTTTCTAATCCGTATCTGTGGAAGGCACCGTAGAAGAGACCGGCACCGAGGAAAGAGTATCTTAACACGTTGAAAGTAGACATGGTGTGGTAGTAACAAGTAAAGTATCGTGCACCTATTTTGTTATAAGTGAATTTTTCACGCACGCACCCATCTGATTGGCCAGTGCCCGAACCTCTATAACAGACCATGAAACGCTTCCAAGTACTACTCCTAGTGCTATTGTCCATGTTGTTATCTTTTGTCAGTAAGAGAAGCGTCCAGGCCATCAAATGCACTTCGGGCCGTCGAATGTTCAGCTGGTCTGCTGGCGTCGGAGGATTTGGTGCTGGTGGTAGTGGCAGCTCTGGTTCTGCCAGCGGTCATGGTGGTGGACAGAGAGCCGGTTTCTCTTCCAGTGCCACCGCTTCTGCTGCCTCCAAGAACTTTGAAGATGTCACCGTATTGCCTCAATACACCATTGCCGTGGCATACCAAGCCAAAGATAGAGAAGAATCTAACCTATTCAAGAAGAAGAATCAACAACCACTGCCTGCGCTAGAATCGCCAACTGGTGAAGACAATGCATTTGTTGCATTGAATCCTGACGGATCCATATCCATGGGTGTTGCTGACGGTGTTGGAGGCTGGGCAGATGCCGGTTTTGACTCCTCTGCCATCTCCAGAGAGTTATGTGCTGCCCTTCGTGAAGGGTTTGAAACATCTACTACAGGTAAAGACAATCACATTCCACCAAAGCAAATGTTACTGAAGGCCTTCGAGTATGTTCTGGAGTCTCCTAAAGTTCAAATCGGTGGTACTACCGCATGCTTGGGTGTTCTCGAGGGTCGTCGTTTACGTGTCGCCAACCTCGGTGATTCATGGTGTGGTGTGTTCCGTGACTATCAATTAGTCCATGAAACCGCTTTCCAAACCCACAAGTTCAACACCCCATTTCAATTGGCTAAGATCCCAGCCCACATTCTCAAGAAGGCAGAAATTGAGGGTCGCCGTTACATCCGTGATACTCCGGAACAAGCCGATGAATACGAATGGAACTTGAAGCAAAACGATATTGTTGTGTTTGCAACAGATGGTGTCACTGATAATGTGATTCCAAAGGACATCGAGATTTTCTTGCGTGATCAATTGGATGGCAAAGGTGCAGACTTAGGAGATACTGCTAAGTTGTTTGTCAAAGAAGTGGTCAAAGTATCAAAGGATTCCAATTTTCCCAGTGCTTTTGCTCAAGAACTTTCACAATTAACCGGTCAAAAGTACTTGGGAGGAAAGGAAGATGACATCACCGTTGTGATGGTCAAGGTTAATTAATATCTGTATTAGTTAATGAGCAAACATATCAATAATCACAAATAAAGGACTCGAACTTATTTATTGAACATTACCCAATTTTACCCAGCGATAGGTATCAAAATCAAGGACGTTCAAATCAATTTTATAATAAATATAATACAGTTATAGTAATCAATAGAAGAGTCAAGTATTTAACAAGTCAAACGAAAATTAAAATTACACATTTGCTATTTTTCATTTTATCGTGACTAATAATCTTCAATTTCTAAAGTAAAATATAGTATTCTTTATATAAGTTTCTAGTGACAGAGTGTTCGCTTGTGTCTCACTCTGTTCTTCAGTACTTAAGTGCAGGTTTCAATATGTGGAGTGTATCTTATCGCAAGGACCAGTGCCTGCTGTGAGTTCCTGTAATGTCATTGTCAGTGAATAAGCTGAAGAAACGGATATTGGGCTCTCCATTCAAGTCTCCACAACATGATCCTGAAGCTCTCCAGAAAAAAGGCTCAACTCACCATTCTGAACAGATCAATCCTTTTAATTCCCACAGCCCTACCCCAAGGCGAAGTGTACCAAGTACTAGCAACGAAGGAATAGAGACCAATTCCAAGGATGAAAGTGATCAGAACCTTCAAATTAATGAAACTGATATTTCATGTCCTATGTGTGACGAAACCATGATTAGTTTGAACCAATTAAACCAACATATAGACGATGTTCACGGAATCGAAAATGCAGACTCATCTAATGCCATTTCAAGGCTCATAAAGAATGATTTCATCAATAATGATATAAAGAAGTGGTTTTCCAGCAAAATTATTGAGCCACCTTCCCAGCAAAGTCCAGGTCGGAAAAATATCACCCTTGATCTTTATGATAATAATAAAGGTTTTGGGTTGAGAGATGGAGATTCTCAAGAAGCCGTTCCAAATTCTCCACCAATGGCACAGAATTCATCTCCAACTAGATTCAAAAATCGAATTATCAGATCTCATTGGAAACTTCCCAGCACAACTTCAACATGTTCATTTCAAGATTGCAACAAAACCCTTGGAGTACGAAATGGTATAGTTAATTGTCGGAAATGCGGCGAATTATTTTGCAATGATCATACACATTATAATATCAAGCTTAGAAACCCCAAGAAGCCCGAAAAACTACCTCAATATGATACATCTCAAGATGGGATATGGTCAAGAAGTTGCCATTCGTGCTACTACAATAAACCAGATTTTGTGCTTGGAACGGAAGTTAAAAGCAATGATTTGACTTCTGCCTTTAAAAGGGCTAGACAAGAAAAGGTTGATATGCATGAATTGCAAAGAAGTAAAATCCTCCAGCGTTTCATTAAATTGGCTAATATTCTAATTGAGAAGCAATTTCAAGAGAAACCAGGATTCTGGAATTCTATAACATCTGTGTACAAGAATGATTTTGATTTGTTCGAGCACAATGACTGGGAAAATAACAACACAACTAACTGTTCGATATGCTTGGTGGCGTTCAATTTCATAGTAAGAAAACATCACTGTCGACTTTGTGGTAAGATTGTATGTGATGATAGTGAAGGAATTCGCAAGCACTGTTCTATACTTGTCCCGTTGTCGAAATTGTTGGAGAAACTTCCTTCGTTAAATTATTCAGCATATGTTAAGCAACACATGTTAAAACTTATTTCAGATGAACTGATTCGTTTTAGATGTTGCTTTAATTGCAAAAATTCATTACTTTACGATTGGAAATTTGAGAAGCTCAAGTATGATGATGATAACATCATTTTGAGCAAATATGACATTTTATTAATGATGAAGAATCAAATCGAAATATTGCTACCAAAATACGAAGCGATATTAAAACAAGCAAATGAATCAAGGGAATCACAAGATTCCCAAGAATCTCACGAGTTTGATGAAAGCATGAAGAAGTTAAGAAACAAACTTGTTAGAGTTTTGAAAGATTTTGAAACTGCCAATATTCAGTTCAGAAATAGCTTCTTTGAAGTTAAAGATCAAAAATTACAGATCAAATTGGAATATACCAATTATAGCAAAATCATAAACAATATGTACCAAAGTCTAATTTTGTTTCTACAGGAGAAGTTGATACTATTCAAGACATTGAATGACCAATACCAAGAAGTAGAAAAGAAGAAGATACTAGATGCCAAAGCAAAAACTGAACGTTCGGGTGACCAAGAGCTAATAGCTGCAAAACAGGAAGAAATGTCCAATTTAACGAAGAAACAGATCAGAGAATTAAGAGAGGAGCTCATGGTGATGAATGAACAAAAGTTCTTGGTGGAAAAGCTTATTGGCGATTACACCAAACAACGGAAATTTGATGAGCTTGATTCACTTATCAATAATAAGAATGAACTCAATGCTACCATTGAAACACTAGAAAGTAAGTTGGGAGAGTTCGGATTTTAAAACATGTTGCATCTTACTTAGATATAAACCATTGGCAAATTAGAGTAGTATTACTATAGTGTATATACGTACTGTATATAGTTAGATGCATGCCATACTATTCCCCACCCCGCAAATGGGTCACGTGAGGTTTCTAATACCTCGGCCAAATAAGTTATGAAGAAACTACCACTAACTGACTATGTCGAAGCCAAACTCCAGGTCATTACCGTTTGCAGATGCTGCAACGATTGGTATGTTTTAATTACAAATATTGCAATTGAATTTTCTAACATCCAGTGAGAGCACACCAAAAAGATGCCTACTTTGAGTCTTCGTTTCGTTCTCAAATCCAAGATGTCCTTCAGCTTCTTAGTGGCCAAAGATTCATTCATACACATCCAGAAGAGATAACAGTATTCACCAAGTCTTTATACTTAGCACTTACGACGTTGATAGGTGCACGTACCCTTGGAGAAGAATATGTTGACTTGATTTATGTGAACAGAACAGGAAAGAGACTTCCTAAATTGTTGCCAAGAGTGGGATTCATCCTTTCTTACGCATTGGTGCCATATCTCATATCTAAATTGGTACGGAAAATGAGATCTACTGGAGAAGATGATGATAAGTCCAGCTCAATAGCGAAATTTTTCTCGTCGTACCATAAAGTATTGGATACGTTCATGAATATTCACATTGCCATCTTCTACTTCCAAGGAGAATTTTATCTGTTTTCGAAGAGATTATTCGGCTTGAGGTATGCATTCGGACACAACAAGGAACCCAAGAAATTGAAGCAGGCTGGAAACTATTCATTTTTGGGTGCAATAATTTTATTTCAATTTGTGGTTAAAGGGATCATCCAACTTAAAGCATATTCCGATGAGCGAAAATTCAAGAAAGACGCTGATGGAAATAAAGATGGCGAGAAAGGAAATACCACCCTTCAAATAGAAAATATTGATGAGTTGAAGGCTGTGGATTTGCATAATGATGGAACCATCATTGATCTTGAAGACTCCAGACAACTCCCATACCTTCCCAGTAATGCTCGTACATGCATGCTATGTCTTTCCTCGATGGTAAATCCCTCTGCAGCGGTCTGTGGACATCTCTTCTGTTGGGATTGCATAGTCGATTGGATAAGGGAACATCCTGAATGTCCATTATGTCGTCAACTGTGCGTGGAACAAAATTTGCTTCCATTGAAGTAAGCATTTTCCTCAAATCACTTGGAAACTGTCCGGTCTGGCCATTATGTCGTTAATACTACCGCAGCTTGAGCTTTTATTTAATGTTAGGGATTTATGTACAAAAGTCCAAACGATTCCACTCAATCCATCTGGAAGTAAGCTACTAATACGAGTATTTAATATTTCTCAAGCTCATCTGACCAACCATCCTCTTTCTCAAATTTCACTTGTTATTGTAAGTAATTATGAGTGCACTAACGCAAAAAGTGATACAAACGTCACATACAGTATTGGATAATCAGAAGGTTTCTCAGGATTTTTCTTGGTAAAAAGGATTAAACTATAGGATTTGGCGCCACTTCAAAATTAATTGCATATGATTCAATCTGCTTGTAAATCATTGAGGACCTATCAATGTAATGTAGATAAAGTCCTCCAACTGAAAGCCGGCCACAATGTAAAACATATCATTTTGTTAAAATCCTGCACACGGTACCTACCGCGTTGATAAAATCATCAACACCCGAAATCACCACCGTAACCCAATGGCTTCCACCCAAGGATTTGCGTTGCCGTACACCAGTCTGAATGATTTGAAAAGTATGGACAGTATGAACGCAGAATACTCCAAAACGTACAAGCCTAACAAGAAACTGACCCTAGGTGGGAAGATCAGTTTAGTTTTAAATCAAACGTTAAAGCCACTCATGGAGTTTGCATTAAAGTACAAGAAGCTTCTGCTTGCATTGTTGACCTTTGCTTGTCTTTCTCTTTTGACATCCATCCCATTTGTGCCTCACTTCAAATCGACAGGTCCCAAAGTGGTTATCATATTGGCCGCCAACGAAGGTGGTGGTGTATTGAAGTGGAAATCTCCCCAAGAATGGTCTGTGGAAAGATCATCTATCGCGAATAAAAAGCACTACGCCAAGCTTCATGGATATGGCTTGACTATCAAGGATATGACCATCAAGAAGAGATATTCTCACGAGTGGAGAGAATCATGGGAAAAGGTGGATATTATGAAACAAACCATGAGACAATTTCCAGACACAGAATGGTTCTGGTGGTTGGATTTGCATACTTATATTATGGAACCACATATCTCATTAGAGGAACATTTTCTCAACGACTTGGCTAATGCGACCTACAGAACTTTGGACACGTTTAACCCGTTGAGTTTACCAACTGATATTCCATATACCGATTACAACCAAGAGATTGACATGATCATCACCCAAGACTGTGGTGGCTTTAACCTTGGATCTTTTTTGATGAGACGCTCCAGTTGGAGTGAGATGTTGCTTGACATCTGGTGGGATCCTGCTATGTATGAACAAATGCACATGCAGTGGGAGCACAAGGAGCAAGATGCTTTGGAAACCTTATATTCTTCTCAGGCCTGGATACGTGAAAAGGTGGGCTTCTTACCTTTGAGAAAGATCAATGCATTCCCACCTGGTGCATGTTCTGACAAAGCCGACGACCCTCAATACTTCTACCAAAACCATGACTTCGTTATAAATATGGCAGGTTGCGAATGGGGAAGAGACTGTTGGGGAGAGATGGAACATTACAAAGCATTATCGAAGAAATTACAAAGAAAGTGGTGGCAATTCTGGCTGTAAGCTAATATGTTATAGTTTTAATACTTATAGAACACCGAACACACGATTAACTAAGAATTTATCGCAAGTAGAATCAAGTAGCACTATGTCTTTGTTTAAGAAGCATTGAGTATTCACTGGAATGTAATTGCCACTATTTTATAGTTGCCAACATTTATTCTGTACAATTATCTTTTTCCAACTGGAAGCGGTAAACTTGAACTAACACGCGGAATATTAGTGAAAATTTCATTTTTCCTAATTTTTTTTATTATTGCACAGTTTTAGAGATAGAAAATCTTAACCATAGACTGACATTACGGAATACTATATTATTGCTTTTCTATTGTGCTTGTAGATTAATCTTTATAAAATTTCATTTTTATGACGTATCTTAGGTGTTTCCCTGTTATGCCTATTCAAGCACAAGAGGTCGTGTATATACCACTCACCAAACACTCAACCAAACATAACTATTCACCGTGTTCAACATCCCAATCATGTCCGACAATTTTTGGTTCAACGATAATGCGTTTCTGAATCCGGGATCCTCCAAATCCGATCCTAGTGATGAGTTCTTAAATAATATCTTCGATCAAAATCCAAACCAGCTGGGTTCCGCTGGTATGAATGTTGGAATGGCTTCACCAAGTATTAACCAAGATATTGGACCGGCACAACTTCTTGCTCAACAGCAGCCACAGCACCAACAACAACAACACCAACAGCAGCCACAGCACCAACAACAACAACAACAGCAGCCTCATACTCCTTCTCAGAGTCAGAATCTTAACCCGCAAATGTTTTTGAGACAAGCCCAGGCTCAATCTCAACAACAATCAATGAATCAGAATCAATCGGCTCAGCATGCTCAAACTGTAGACCATGCTAAGAAGGAACAATTGCAAAAGATGAGACAGCATATATTGCAACAACAAATGCTTCAGAGGCAACAACAACACCAACAACAACAACAACAACACCAACACCAACACCAACACCCAAACCAACACCAACACCCAAACCAACACCAACACCAACAGCAGCAGCAGCAGCAACACCAGCAACAGCAACACCAGCAACAGCAACAACCACAGCAACAATCGCCAGCTAATATGAATCTTTTGAGCGGCATGTCCCCACAGCCTCAGCACCAGAATAGATCTCAGATCCAGCCCACATCCAACCAGGCCACTCCTACTTTGAGTCACCCAAATCTGAATGCTCCACAAGTCCAACAACAAAATGCTAATATGCAAAATAATTCTTACAGTGCAAGTCCAGTCAACTTGATGTCACCACATCAAAACAACACTATGATGAACCAGCCACCTAATGGATTACCAATTAATCAGCAATTGAATATGGCGCAACAAAGCCAATCTAATCAGCCTACTCCAAATCAAGTGAACAAGCCTCCACCAGCTCAAATTGCACAGATGCAGATTGAACTATTCTTGACTTCGCTCTATGACTTCATGACTCGTCGTGGAACACCTATCACCCAACCTCCGGTAATTAATGGTAAAAAGGTTAACTTGTTTTTCTTTCATTTCATGTCTCAAAAGTTGGGAGGTCCTCAACAACTTGTAAAGTGGGTTCAACAACCAAATTTGAACAACCAACAAAACCCTTGGCAGTTGATTGGTCAGAAGCTTGCGCTTTATGATGGTATTGATACTCAAGACCAAAATGCTAAGCATCAGATTGACCGCGAAATTAGTTCATGTTATATCAATTATCTTTTTCCATATGAACAATATTCAAGCACTCCAGATGGTAACAAAGATATTCAGCAAAGAAGGATGCAATTTCAAAAGCAAATTTTGTTAAGATTCCAGCAACAACAACAACCACCGCAAAACCAACAAAACCAAGTTCAGAACAGAGCTAACACACCACATGCTATGACACAAATGTCACCCCCACAAACTGGTGTTCAATCGCCTGCAGTTTCTAATGTTCCTACCCCTGGTGTTATTCCACACCAGAGCCCTTCAATGTCCCAAGCACCAACACCTCAACAACGGAAATTGTCAAGAGTCAGCAACCCTTCTAATCATAACTCCCCTGTTCCCGTACAATCGCCATATATGCAAAATCAACAAATGAATTCAAGAAATGCTCAAATGCCCAATCAATTGAACTTGCAGCAAGCTCAAGCTCAGCAAATTATGCAACAGAGACAAGCTCAAGCAAGACAACAACAACAGCAACAACAATCTCATAGCTCTTCCCAATCACATACTCCTATATCTGCTCAGGCGCAAACTCCAAACATGGCTAACCATGCACAGATACAAGCTCAAGCCCAAGCCCACGTTCAAGCTAAAGCCAAGGCTTTGAGAGCACTGTTTCAGCAGCAACAATTCCAGCAGCAGCAGCAACTGCAACCTATGTCACAGCATCAGCAGCCACAAATTCCTTTACAACAACAACCCACTCCTCAACCACAACAACCACAACAGCTTCCACAGGCACAGCAATCACAACACCTTCAACAACTCCAACAGCAGCAGCAATTACCACAGCAAAATGCTGCTATTCATCAACTGCAGCAAAACTTTGCTCACACCCAAACCCCTACATCTCAGATTCCACAATCTCAACACCAGGGACAACTCAAACAAGAGCAAACAGGTGCACCTGCAGTGTATGGTGAAGCAGATGGAAATGAAGAGCCAAATATTATTAAGAATTATATCCCATTCAATAAGATAGTGGATACGTATGGTGGCTATCCGATTAAGGAGTTATCTCAGGTTGCAAGCGAAATCGAGATCACCAAACCAGTTTATTTATTTGCTCCAGAGTTGGGCTCAATCAATATGCATGCCTTGATTATGGGACTTAAATCGGCAGGTCCTAATAGTGGTGATATATTCAATTCGTTGAATACATTGTTGGTAACATCCTCCGATGTAAATTATGCCTTTAAAATTGATGATTGCTTGGAATTATTGGACACTTTATCAAAATTAGGTTTGAAGGTTTTGAGGAAAATTGTAAAAGAAGACACCAAATCCGACGGTTACGTTTATCAAGATACTAGAAATCTCAATTCTAACTCCAACATTGATGATGTTTTTGAAAAATACGTTGGAAATAACTCTGGCCAATTAATTCAAGAAGATATTCAGTATGTTGTGAATTCATTGACGGGCCAAGTTGAGGTTGACCTGGAAGATGATGAAATGGATGATCTGATTTTCACTCCATTTGACAATCCTTCAACTGCATCTACATCTACCTCCCCTGAAAAGTCTGATGATCCTGACTTCACTTTCAAAATCCCAGACTACATGACTTCCTTACAGGAGTTTAAAAAGGAGAATAAATATCACTTTAGTAAGATACAAACCAAGAGTGCTACCGATGATCAAGTGATGTTGGTAGATGAGTTGATCACAATTACAATGATTTTAAGAAATATTTCCTACATCGACCTCAACAAGCCAACGGCAGCAGAGAATGAAAGTTTCAGGACTTTAATCTTTGAAATTGTAAAGAAGGTTGCAATGAACGAAGATTGTTTCGTGTTCCAGAGGAAAAAGTTATGTTTGCTCAAAGATTGTCTTTTAATGCTTGACAATATTGCATATTTCGTACAATTAAGGAGCTTGGAAGAAGCTTTCCTTACCTTCGTTTTGGTAAGTTCATTTGGACCGGCAATAGAAACTGATTTCGACATACCATTCGCAAGTTTAGATTCACACTCATACCTTCCATTTGGTATTGATGCGCTCACAAAAATTGTTGTGCGTGAACCACATAACCGTTCCCTTATGCAAGCAGTTTTGAACGGAACATTGAACATTAGTACTGCAACATACGCAAATACTAAACCTTTCAATATTCAAACAAGTGATCAGGATTTGACGAAGAAGTTGGCTGTTGCATACCTTGATGGTGATGAAGAAGCATTCAAATCAGGTAAGCTTCTCACCAAAGCATTCCAGATATACATGAGTATTATCCCATTTGACGCGAATAGTTATGAATTCTCAAAACTTATTTTCATTAGAGCAACGACCATTTCCCAATCACTTTTCGGTGCAAAACTTATTATTGATATGGTTTCCCTTGAAGAAAATTCACCTACACCTAATTTGACCGTGAAATGGCTCATTCAGAATAAGGAACTTATTTTGAGTAACTTTTCGCGTGTGTCAATTGCATTGGTTACTGAAACTGGTAAGTTTGCCAAAGAGTCGAACGAATTTAAAGTATTATCATTAGTCTTGGTCAAATCTTTAATCGTGGTGAACTCTTTGGTGGGAAATTTAGTGCAAGGAATGGATCTTTATCGTCAAAATCCGGATGTCAATCAAAATTTGACAAAGGAAGTTGAAGCTATAAAAAACCTTTGCAGAATACTACCTGATGCAAATATGGCATTAGACACATTCTTGGCCCCTAATATCGATGGAACTTTAGGTAAGGAAGTGATTAGATTATTGGAGTTGTTGCGCGAGCTCCAGATTGATTGATGCGGTTATTGTGCCTGGATTAGTGTGTATTTCCTACCCCCAAACATTGTATCCTATATATAATTGATCTACGCTGTATTATACTGTTTTGAGTAATGTAAGTATATATGTCGTGAAAGTTCTATGGATCTAGTTCCCCGTTGGGTCTGTCTTGTTATCTGACAGGGACTTGCCTAATTGGGTAAATGTACCCCAAGATGGATTATAGATAAGGGTCTATGTGGTATATAAATTTAAGATCAACTCTAAGGGATCACACCTCAATAGATAACTTGAGAAATTCACTATATATTAATAGGGGTACGAAATTGGTACTCTTCCACTCTAAAATTTAGTTATCTACTGATCAAGATTAAATTTCTATTTGTGCTCTCGCATCAAGTATGGCTACAACAATTTCTGAGACTCCTTTTATGGGACAACCAAAAGATTCTAGTGAATCTATGATTGCCGGTCAACATACATTACCTGCTAGCTGGTGGACGAATGAATCCATTTTTGAATTAGAAAAGAGGTCAATTTTTCATAAGTCATGGTTATTTTGCACTCACAGACTGAGGTTCACAAAACCAGGTGATTACTATTCTTTCACCATTGCTGGGATCAACTTCTTCATTATCAAGTCGAAGGTGACTGGCGAGCTCAAAGCGTTTCATAATGTGTGTCGTCATAGAGCTTATCCAGTTGTAAAAAAAGACAAGGGATCCTCTACTGTCTTAGGATGCAAATACCATGGATGGAGTTACACTAGTGATGGTAAATTAAACAAAGCTCCTCATTTTGACAATGTTGAAGGTTTTGTCAAGGAAGAGAACTCTTTATACCCCATTAAGACCCATGTCACCCCGCAAGGTTTAGTTTTCGTGAACTTTAACAATGACACTGAATCATTCATCGAATTTGACCAGTGGTATGAAGGCTTGAACTCAGAATTGAATGAGTTTGATTTCGAGGATTATGAATACCACATGTCTTACGAGTTGAATGGTCTGTTTAACTGGAAGACTTTAATGGATGGATACCAGGAATGTTATCACTGTCCAACTGCTCATCCAGGATTGAATTCCGCATTCAAGATGGAGACTTATAAGGTGGTTCCTAAAACGAGATATTGTCGTCATTATGCCGACATTGTCCGCAATGATCCAAAGGCTGAAGAACCCACAGAAGAGGAAGAAAAGGAATCAGGATGGTTTGGATTTGCCAAGAAAGAGAAACAAACTCCACCAAAACCAAATCAGAAAAAACAGTCACAAAAGAACCCTGGAGGTGATTTTAATGGTCTCTGGGTGTATTTGTTTCCAAGTAATGGGATCAATTGCTACTCACCAGCTTGGTATTCCATTAGAGTTTTGCCAATGGGTGCAAAACTGACCCTTTTGCAGTATGACATTTACACCAAGAAAGGTTTAGCCGAAGAAGAAAAGAAGGAATTTGTAGACTTTTTGCAAATGGTTGAAATCGAAGACTTCAATCTTTGCCAATTGACTCAAAAGAATTTGGACCAAGGTATTTACTCATCCGGTTACTTACACCCTCAGAAAGAAAGAGGAGTTTTATATTACCAAAACTTGGTCAAGGATATGGTGAAAGATCACTTTGAGAAAGAGCAAGCAGCTGGAGCACATATTAGGCCTGCTTCTATCGCACCATCAACTAAGAATAAAGATATTGAGACCTTGGAACAAATTTGCAAGACGGTTGACTGTGGATCTAGTGATAAGAGTATCGAGTGGTGATTCTACTGGTTAGATACTATTTTTATATATTCTCGTGAAATAAATATACTAAAGGAGTCCTAGTTTTTCCATTCTTATATGAACAGCATTTCTATGAGCCTCTAACCCTTCAACAGCAGCTAAAGTCATGACTGCCTTACCGATACTCTTCAAACCCTCTTCTGTCACATCTTGAGATGTAATATGCTTCTGGAAGGAGGAAGTATTGACACCGGAGTATTGTCTAGCATAACCATAGGTAGGCAAAGTATGATTGGTACCACTAGAGTAGTCACCACATGATTCTGGAGAAAGCGCACCAACGAAAACAGAACCAGCATTTTCGATATAATCAGGAACAAACTTATTAGCATCATCAATTTGAAGAATCAAATGTTCAGGAGCATATTGATTAGATAATTTGAAAGCCTCATCATAGGTTTCCACCAACAATGTGTATGAATGTGACAAACATTTGCTAACAATTTCTTTTCTAGGGAGAACTTCTGCCTGCTTCTTAACTGCATCTTCAAACTCCGCCAACTTGGCTTGAGTGAGGTTTACACCAATAAGAATGACTTGTGAATCAACACCATGCTCAGCTTGTGATAATAAATCACTTGCTACGAAATCAGCATCTGCATTGCCATCAGCAATAACTAACACTTCCGAAGGACCGGCGGGCATATCAATGGAACAAAGAGCTTGGGTGTCATTTTGAACATGCATTTTTGCAGCAGTTACAAATTGATTACCAGGTCCAAGAATCTTATCACATTTGATGACACTTTCGGTACCGTAAGCCATTGCTGCAACCGCTTGTGCACCACCAGCCATCACGATACATTTTGCACCCAATTTATGAGCGACGTACACCACCTCTGGGGTCAATCTGCCGGTGGCTCTAGCTGGAGGAGAAGCAAGAATAATATTCTTACAACCTGCAACTTTAGCAGGCACTCCTAACATCATTGCTGTAGAAGGTAAGACAGCAGTTCCTCCTGGTACATATAAACCAACATTTTCAATTGGCTTTGCGAATCTTGAACAGAAAACACCTGGAGACGTTTCGACTGTCATTACCTTCTCCTTTGGTAATTGAGCAGTGTGGAATTTTTCGATGTTGGAAATTGAAATATCGATCGCTTCCTTCATATCATCCGAAATTTGCATCCAGTCTTCTGGGAATGGTGCATTTAATATTGGTGAAGTCAAGTCAACACCATCAAATTTTGAAGTGAGCTCCAATAATGCTTTATCACCTTCTTTTTGAACCTTCTCTATGATTGGCAAAACTAATTTCATAATGTCAGACGTTTTCTGAACTGGCCTGGTTAAAGCCTTTTCTATTTGGGTGGAGTCAGCAGATTTGGCATCAATAACGTTCATCTTATAAGTTGGGGCTTCTTGTTTGCTTGAAGTTTCTGTCTTTTTCTCCACATATGCTGGTTTAGCATCTCCTTTACGCCTAGTAACTTTTGAACTCTTAATATCCAAATTCTTCTCTACATCAGCCAATCTAACACCATTTTTGATACACCAAACCATGGCAAAATAGAACAAGTCAGCACATTCCCATGCAACTTCGTCCTTTCCATCTTTTGGAGCAGCAATCAATTCATCCAATTCTTCTTTGAGCTTGGCGATTAACAATTTTTCATCATCAAAGAGTCTTTTGGTGTAGGAACCTTCAGGAGCAGATTCGAATCTCTTTGCGAGGGTTGTATCCAACTTACTTAATCCAGAACCATAACTTTCATCGCTTTGTTTCAATTCACCATCGTGGAAGCATGTGAAATTTCCAGGGAGGTGACAAAATCCGAACCCGTCTCTTGGAGCAACAACGAACTTAACTACGTCGTTATCGCAATCTTTTTCTAATCTGATCAATTCTTGGGTGGCACCACTGGTCTTTCCCTTGTACCAAAGTTCGTCACGACGCTTACGGGATTGGTAAACACCTTGCTTTTCGGAGATTGCAGCCTTGATAGAATCCTTGGAAGAGTAGACCACACCTAAGGCCGTATATGAAGGAGCTGGGGTGGTGATCAACGTAGTATAAAGGCCATCTGGACGGTCAGTTGTGAGAGTTTCAGTAAAAATATCGGCGATAGAAATCTTTGATTTTTCATCCAACTTGGTAGTCAACTTCTCAGCGCTGATGATAGGATGATAACCAATTGCTGCCAATTTGTTAGCCGATTCCTGGTTGATATTATCATTACGGTAATAAATCAATCTATTACCATCTTGACCATATGATTTGAACAATTCTCCGGAAATCTCACTGGTAAATACAAATGAAGCTTGAGTTTTTAATAACTGTTCTTCAACAGATGTCTGATGAAATTGAACTGCAAATCTGTTGCTTGGAAGACCACTTTCTTCGATAAGGCTTGCAAATTTCGAGTCAATAATAACCTTTCTAACTCCCAAATTCAAAACCTCCACCAATTTTTCAATGGTAATATCCTCATCACTGGCATCAACATCAACGTGCAAGTCACCAGGAATCAGATGAAGAAAATGTTTGGAAATTGTTACCGATTTCAACGGTAACAATATTTGGCCAATAACAGAAAGAGTCTCGATAGTCTCTCGGACATTTGGACCAGACACCAACGGCAATAGAGGAAAGGTCATTTGGAAGAAGTTGTTGAAATAAATTATCAAGTTAGGCGCTTATACAAATTGGAACCTGGAGTTGAGTCATCCGCACGTGATTCAAATAATTTGTTATCGGCACTTGCTGACGTCAGCAAGCGTTCTCGCCATGAATTCTACTAGGACCAGTCATTGATATCGTGAATATTCTATATACCACCTTGAATGAAAATGATTTCATTCAGGTGTATCCATAATTATGATCGATGTAGAATGGGTTAAAATTCAAATTCGCCTCTGAATTGATTAATGTCCATCGATGGCTTGACCAACTCCACCAAGTCTCTTCTATCCATAGCGATAAAGGCTCTCTTCAAGGTTTCGGTTAATGCAGTAGATTGGTTGTGGTTCAAAGTGCTGGAGTTGGCCTCAACACCCTCGACTTGATGCATAGATAAACCGCTCAACAAGTGTTCCGCGGCCTCCTTGTAACATCCGATATTAATACATGAAACTCCCAAGTTGTACCTTGCTCTGACAAAAGTAGGCTTCAAAGAAAGTGCTTTGAAGTATGCATCAACCGCTTCTTCAGATCTGTTGGAGTTTGCTAAAGATGCACCCAATCTATTCCATAACACTGGATCGTCAGGCTTGATAGATAATGCAGACTTAAAACAATCAATTGTCTTGTCAAAATCTTCATTAGCATAAAATAATACTCCCAATCCCATTTGAACATCCGCGTCCATGTTGGCCTGGTCTGGCGAAAGTTGCGCAGCATTGATGAATAACTCAGTAACTCTCTTATTCAAGGAAAACCTGTCCTCATCAGTAATCTTAGGGTTGGATTCACGAGCACGATCAGCGACTTGTGGATACTTGGTAGACATCCATCTCTCGAGAGTAGCAAATGCTGCATTATCGTAACCTTCATTAATGTATGAGATGGCCAAAGTCATCAATGCCTCAGAATTTTCAGGGTGCAATTCCAAACACTTTTCCAAAGCAGATATTCCGGCAATTTCCTTTTCATTTTGAGTTTGAACCTCACCTAACTTCAACCAAGCATTAATATGGTTTTCATCCTTTTGGATTGCGGCTTCAAATGCCAAAGCAGCCTCTGAAAGCTTGGCACCATTTTCCATTAATTGTAAACCAATCTCATAAAGATCGGTTTCTTGTGGCAAATCCAAAAATTGGTTATGTTCCTTGCTTTCGAATTGGTAGTCACCAAAGTGAGCTCTGGTAGAAGCATATCTGGCGAAGTCCTTCTCCCATTGACTTAAGTCAGCCGCGAGTGGTTCACGTTGGGTGCTCTTAAAGTCTTCGTATTGTTGGGAAATGAAGTCATTCTCCATGGCCTCAGAGTTCAAACCATCCCAGACTTCTTGGAATGTTGCTTGGTATTTATCATCGATAACGAACTCTGGTGATTCAGCACGTTCAACTGGCTCTGCCTCTGCTTCCTTAACTTCATTAGTCATCTGCTCGATTTCCTTAAATTGATTATCCCAGTCCACCTGTGGCTCTTGGGATTGTTGAACAATAGGCTGAGCCTGCTGTTGATGAGCCATACCCCCAGACATCATGGACATTCCCATCATGGGGCGGTATCCGCCCATTCTCATAGGCATGGTGGTGTACTGTTGGGGCTGTGGTGATTGATGAGCAGGTTCCATTGGCTTCTGCTTGAACTCAGAAGACCACTGTGAGCTAAGGGGACTTCCAACCTTACCTGTACTTTGTTGAGACACTGGGGAAGGGCTGTGAACCTGGAAATCATTGGACCACTGTTGTTGAGGGTGGTGAACGGCAGATGGTCCACCTTGAATCATGTTCAACTCATGTCTCATTGGTTGAAACTGAAAGTTATTTCCAGCGTTTGCTCCGTTCATGAACTGTTCCATATTCTGTCTTTCTCTAGCATTCATCAAATTTTCCAGTTTGAATCCTGATCCTTGAAGGACAGGCCCGGCTCCAGCGGTTTGCCTTTGTAAAGATCTGTCTTCTTGGGTGTGTTTGTTGAACTGAGCGATGGCATTTCCGTTGGCAGAGCATTCTGAACCTCCTCCGACGAAAGACATGTTGATGGAGGCAAAAAAAAAGTTGTTCTTAGATTGATTAGAAACCGGTGGAAGGACTGACCTATAAATGTCGATTTTGGTGGGGGAGTTTTATGCAGGCGGTGTTTTTTTGCCGAGGTATGCATGAGATAATAATGGCTGCAACCGGTAGGGACACGTTTGGCTGCGTACAGTATGGGGGTGGAATTAAAGTACAAAGTGAAAGTTTTAGGAAGGAAATTAGGGTAAGCCAATGCAAACGGCTAGATTATGCATACCATAACATTAGAAAGTGGTGGTGATGATTGATATACGATATTTACGTCTTAGGCAAATAAAACAGCTGGGTTTAGTCCTACAATTCTATTTTCGCATGGTGCAGAGAGCAAATTCAACTAAAAGTCACATATATTCCAGATGAAAAATCATTCCTATTTATACAAGATGCGATGGTAAATTGAAACTCATACAACCATTAATTTAGTGGTCGGCTTTTGGGGCGTTTGGTAAAGCGTGCAAAGACTTTCTAATAGCATCAACACCCTTCAACAAGTCCTCTTCGGAAATGACCAAAGGTGGGGCAAGTCTGATAATATGGTCGTGAGTTGGCTTGGCCAAAACACCGTGGTCCTTCATGACCAAACACAAGTCCCAGGCAGATCTGCCGTTGGTCTTGGTGTCGTCGATGACAATAGCAGACAACAAACCCTTACCTCTGACTTCTGAAATGATGCCACCAAACTCTTCCTTTAATTCTTCAAGCTTGGATTGCAACAAGCTACCCAATTCTTGAGCTCTCTCGACCAACTTTTCATCTCTGACAACATCCAAGGCAGCAATGGCAACACGACATGCCAATGGATTACCACCATAAGTAGAACCGTGAGAACCTGGAGTGAAGGCCAGCATGATTTCCTTGGAAGACAAACAGGCAGAGACTGGCATGACACCACCAGAAATAGCCTTACCTAACAATACAACGTCTGGCTTAACACCTTCGGAGTGCTCGTAACACAACATCTTACCAGTTCTACCAATACCGGTTTGAATTTCATCACAAATGAATAACACGTTGTGCTTCTTACACAAGGCTTGGACTTGAGTCAAGTAGTCCTTTGGTGGAACAACAATACCAGCCTCACCTTGAATTGGCTCCAACAAGATGGCGGCGATCTTGTCGCCGGCATTGTTGAAGGCCTTCTCGACATCTTCGATCACACCGTATCTCAAAAAGGTACCCTCTTTTTCACCAGGAATTTGAGGACCAACATTGTTCAAGTATGGACCAAAGTTTTCGAAAGCGTCTGGGTCAGTAGACATGGAAATAACACCCAAGGTTCTACCATGGAAGTTGTTGACAGCAGACAAGATAATAGCTTCGTTTTCTGGAATGCCCTTCTTGATGTAACCCCATCTTCTGGCCAATTTCAAGGCAGATTCGACGGCCTCAGCACCTGTGTTCATTGGCAAGACAGACTCGTAGTCAAAGTATTCGGTGATGTACTTGGCGAAAACACCAAACACGTCGGAGGAGAATGCTCTGGAACACAAGGTCAATTTTGAGGCTTGATCCACCAAGGCTTCGATGATCTTAGGGTGACAATGACCTTGGTTGACAGCAGAGTAGGCAGACAAGAAGTCCAAGTACTCTTTACCTTCTGGGTCCCACACATGGGCACCCAATGCCTTGTGGAAAACCACTGGCAATGGGTGGTAGTTGTGTGCAGAGTATTCGTGTTCGTATTCTCTGGAAACAGAGGAAGAGATGTTGAAGTTTGGAGCTGGCATGATGGAATAGCTTCGAATTGGTGGAGTAATTTCCTGAGGATCACTGGTTCTTATATACAACAAGCAATCGGTAGCTACTGCCTATAGGTGTTCTGCCCCACGGTTCTTGGGCACTGAAATGGAACGCGAGAGCGGAAACAGGTTAATGGAGTTGGGGCTCCGAGGGGTTCTACGGAAGGAGAACCCGAGGTCATTCACATCACGTGAGTTAACCGCTACTATTTTGAGGTTTGTCACTGGTGCAACAAAACAAGTGATGAAAATATTCTCACGGAAGAATTAGCATAATTGGTCTAGCAAAAAATCACAGAATTGCAGGTTATTTTGTCAAACCATCAAATACCTCGACCAGTTGCATTTCTCCAATAAGCAGAAATTATACAGGTTAGATATCGGTGAAACCTCTCAATTTACCACATTAAGCAAAACCCCTACCTAGGACGTGTGTGGTTCAAAGCCACCTAATTTGTACTCACAATTAAACCAATAGATGCTATTGTTGCTCCACGAATAACCATAATTATGAGTCAACCATCCGCAAAAAGACAGATGCAAAGAAGCATCCAGCCCCAAGCTGTCGATGAAGATACAGCGAAGTTATCGGTAATTGGAATGAGGATCAGAAAGGCGGTTGCTGACGGATTCGCTCTCCCAAGTCAAAACCAGTACAGTTTGAATAACATGGGCTCAGGACTGTTCCAAAGAGTACCATTACCATCCAATATGTCACAACCTCCATCTTTGAGCAATGAGGGATCCACTTTTGATTCTTGCTGCTCCTGTTTGAGCGAATGGGATAGTCGCTATGAGATCCACAATGCACCTTTACAAACCTTGCTGGAATTCAGTACCAGCACCAAGAGAAAGCATGACGATGCAGAGATGAATCCAGATTTGGGAAGTTTCCAGAACAAATACGGTCAATTAAGCTTTAACGAGGAGTTCTAAGGTTGGTTACGCAAAAGGTACGGTGTGAGTTGTTGGTTTATAGGATTTCATTTAGCTTCCTTGCTTTCTTATAGATTCTGATCGCAGGTTATCGAATCATATATAAAATGGCTCTTTGTGAGCTGTTTATTTGGGCGTCATCGAACCCTGTGGGCTCCGGATGATGACGTTTTTATCATAGGTGTTTTAAATATTAATATGTTACGATTGAGATGTAGTGCTAACTTGAAAACTATTATAATTTTCAATTTTTTCCTAGGACAGTTGTTCAATTGGAGCTTTATTTCTCCCTAAAGGTGACTTATAATTTTAACCCCATACACAGTATAGCCAACTTTGAATAAAACTGGCAGTTTTATGCGAAAAAACCTTATGAAAGAGTAGAACTACTAGCTAAATATGTAATTGCGTACTTTTCGCTTCTAAGTGGTCTTACTTTTCAAAAATCTTTGATTTCTCTAGAACTGATTGTTGAGGGCTTTCACAAAACGTCAAAAATTGACATATTTTCAGAGTTTTCTCTCAATATGTAACTATGCCAAAAATCGAATTGCAAACACTGTAAATTTATTCTTCAAGTTTTGGTGTCCAAGTACTTTCAAATTTTTAATATGTAACAAAAAAATGGTTAATTTTTCCTTTTTCAATTTCTGATCATTTGACACATAAAACACCTGTTTTTGGATTTCACTAAAACGGGCGAAAAAAACAAAGAAAACAACAGATATTCATCAATATCCACAAATTTATAACAAATTATCGGTTCAACTGAAATGTCTCTGATTAACAAACCCTTCGAATCGCGTGACTACTAAAGTAATCCCTTCTATCATTCCGCTCCTTCCTGTCACGTTTACAAATCCGTATTTCCAAAAACGCAAAAAAGGACCTTCTCCTGCGCATTTATTCCCTTTCACCCATTAAAACATTGAACAGCTGTTATGCTAGCCAACCTCGGGAGGACGCTAGGTAAACCGTTTGCCAACCTTGGGCTCAAGGAAAAGGCGTTGCTTATCCTACGAGTTTTTGCAAGCATCGTTACAT
This sequence comes from Suhomyces emberorum, assembly GCA_003707835.3. Classification (NCBI taxonomy): domain Eukaryota; kingdom Fungi; phylum Ascomycota; class Pichiomycetes; order Serinales; family Debaryomycetaceae; genus Suhomyces; species Suhomyces emberorum. The sequence continues at coordinate 51,266 of PPLQ03000012.1, forward strand.
TGATATTGACTTTGGTGGTATTGATCGGGCCATTGATAACTACGAAGATGTATATCGGGAGAATCAACTGTGCCCATTTGGACGTGGCACAAGGCCTTTATAATTCCCTACGCAATTCTGTCTCCAACCTGCCAACAATTCTCGATTATGGAGACGATCTGCGATTCCCTACTGATGTTTCCTTGACAAATTCAGAGATTTCCATTTTGTCCGAGTATGCACAAGCCCAGGTGGCTAGTGCTCCCCAATATATATTGACATCACTATGGAGTTGGTGCTTTGGAAACTACAATATCACCCAGTATCACAACGAACATGGCGTGGCAAAATGGAAAATACATAATCAGGTACTACAATGTTCCAAGTCCAATAACGGATTTGTATTTGATTATCGTCAAGAACTCGAACAAGTGGGATTACAAAGCATTTTGGCCTATGCTTTCCATGAAACGGATGACGATCAAGCATACAAGGACCTTACCAAGTCCAGGGATCAAAAATATAAGTTGGTTCCTCCAGCATTGATATTCTGTGGAGTATCTCAATTCATTCTCGTGCTTTGTACGTTCATAATCTATGGAAATAGAAAAGGTGCACCAGACTTATCGAAATTGCCCGGTATCTTTTTGCACTTACTAGGACTTGTGTCAGTCGCGTCATTTATCGCCATCACCATAGGTGCCGGTATTATTACTAGATTGTTGATCGACATAAGAAGTGAAATTCACAAAAGTTTAAACTCCTTTGGTATTTCATTACATTTGGGCTCAATATGGTTTCTGTTGATATGGGTTACAAGTGCTTTCTCAATGCTAACAGCTATGTCATGGGCTGCACCGTTATGGTGTGCCAACCCCGACAAGGATGATGAAGATGAGCAGGAATACTTTAATCACTCAACAAGAAGGAGCTACATGCCTGCAAAAAGAAGAACCACTAGTAATTTTCAACAATACAGGGATTTCACTCCATTTAAAGATATGGAGAGTGAATATATTACTGAACTGACCGGAGACTCAGAAGAAGCAAACATTTCACATAATACAACCATCAATAAGATGAAGAAAAATTTTAAAGATCAAAAGAAAAGATTGAGCAGTTTGAAAGATAAATTTGAGGATCTGAAATTTATGAAACTTGCCGATCACAACTCAGACGAGGAAAATCAAGACCACCAAAAACATAGAGGGTTCTTCCATTTAAATCATCATCATCACCATCATCATGTAGATGAAGAGGAGGAAGAGTTGAGAAGATTAGGTGAAACCCTTTCAAAAAAATCTTCTGTCAGAAGAACAAACACCAAAAGTTCCAAGAGTTCACTCACCAACTTTCCACCTTATATTATTGAGGAGAAAGAGGCGAAATCGATACTTTACCTGGATTCCAGCAATCACTTATACCCCAGAGGAGAGCATTATCGTGAAGAAACTTTCGATGGATACAGCAACACCCATAGAGGACGTAAGAATGGGGTCCATCATGACCCATACATGGCACATAAGTCCAGGGATATTATTGATGACCCAATCCAAGAAGTCTCTATTTCTATGGAAAATATCAACGTTAAAAGATCTGGCTCCAAGCGGGTACCAAGTGGTTCGAGTTACCAGGAATTGACTAGAACACAATCACTTGGTGAAAACTCAATTTTAGGTGCAGACGAAGTGGAATTTTTGAATAGCAACGCCTATACATGAGCTTTGATCATAATTCTCCAAAATCTGTCTTTCAAAGGGAAACTTATGGGAAATATTCATATCAATTATTCTTGAATTAGTACGACTTCAATAATTGATATGCAAATGACCACACAGATCCCAATAGCATATACTCATAAGCTTTCATCATGGTATACCAAATAATTTCAATAAATAAAATTGAGATCCGAAAGTGGTTCTTAAGTAGCCATTTACACCATCTGAATCATTACAGATTGCTCTCCGAACTTTCAAAGATTATGCATGCATATGATTTAGGCACTCAGATACTAATCAAATACCTCTATTGTAAACTAGGTGAACAAATAGTACATCTGGATGAAACAATGCAAGAATTAGATGTTATTCGAATTATCTAAATCCTTCATGTAGCTTTTTGCGTGAATTTAGCTCTAATTAATGGAGTCATTTCACCTCTGAAATATTGGCCCCAATGTTTGGTAGGAATGTTCTGTACAACACTTCGTGGACCAACGCACACGAGCCCCTGTTCAACGGCCACAATAACATATACTGTTATTAAGACTCCACTTTCTAAAAGCAGTTTCACTTTTAACTGAAAGCGGCATCACAGTTACTCTTTCATATCAAGCCCGAAAGTTAATTTGATTGTTGAATACATTAATTTTTTGTTACGTTTAAGGTTTGAATTTGTGTTCAAGTTCACAAACATGTTTTGGTGAATTCATGTAGAGAAATTGTCGCATCAATTAACAATGTTCTTGCTAATGTCAAGGGCTTCCATCCTTTGTGGGGCTTGTCAATTTTGCAGACTTTCCACCTAAGTTGATTCAATTCCCACAGGCTGCGGTTATTAGAGCCCGTTGGTTCCCAACTATCCCCGACGCTGCCCCTGAACCACATGCCCTTAAGTTAAATCTCAAGAGAGGCTCATCCCACAAACCGTGCTCCTGCACAAATATGATTAATGCTAAACAAGATCACTTTAGTTTAATTAGGCTGTGTATTACCCCAATAGAAAAGCCACCACGCCAATTACTATTGAAGGAGCCAATCTCCATCGATACAACTGGCTTGTGCCATAAATATACCCCAAATATTTCTGATCTTCCATCTTCCATGGCGAGTGTACCAGAATCAATGTCTACAGTAACTACCAGAACACTCAAAGAACAACAAACATGGCCCATTTCGGAAGCTGTTGAAAACCGCAAAAAACCGCAAAAAACTTTAGATGGTAATTTCACTTCGAATCATCTCATGAGAGCCAAAGGTTGGAGAAAACCGGTGCATAAACTTGTTATCGGGTCCTTCATTTGCACTTTGTTGTTATGTTTCGCCAACTCCTTGAATACATTTTCTTGCACAAGTGGCAGTCTCACGAAATGCTATCCACAATTTACCTTCAACTTCAATGATACTCCGCTGGCTCGCTTGTATCTCGCAAGTGCACGAGAAGGACTTCGTATGGCATCGTACTTGGCAGAAGACTTCAGCGTTGTGCTAAACGATGGAGAGAAACTCTCCGAAAAGTTACACCATATAAACACTATTGACACCCTTTCCAATAAAATTTTATACAGCTTCAATTACAATGGATATTGTCGCCAATCAATTCTGTCAGGTACAGAAGCAGGAAGACAACTATGCACTTATGCATTTGGGCTCGATCTTTTTACATCGTTCATCTTGGACATAGGATATCAATTGGGTTACGTATCTCAATCAGAAGATCCTTCTGAAATAGCCAAAAGCTTGGTCACTGCGTATGCACTGTCTCTTGATACTTTGGGCCAATTATTTGGCGGTAGCAAAGATCTGACATCTACAACAACAAATAAAAACTCAAAGTCGGCATTAAAGGGAAAACATAAGCAAGAATCATTCATTGAAAAGGCAAAAAGAATGCAATACGCAGGAAGATCATTATCATTTAATTCATCAATTTTAATGTTATTGTCGATATTGATAATTGTTGTCATGGCAAACGTCATATTTAAAATGAAGAATGACAAAACCACCAATTCCCCTTACGTTTTGAGGAAGCTCATGTTTACTCCATTATTCTTATGTTCGCTTCACCTATTTTTTGGATTAATTCAGTTCTGCGGACAGGTTCGTTATTTTATTAAATTGCACACATCCCTTAGTGCCATCCAAATTGCTAACTTTAAACTTGCTTCTGGTTGGTACATATCATTAAGTTCGCTTGTGTTTACCAGTGTACTATTTTGTCTATTGATTTCCACATTTTATAGAAATTAGTTAATTAAACACTTGCTTGAAAGCTTGTTCAAAATCTTCAATGAGATCATCTACAAATTCAGTTCCAACTGAAAGTCTAACCAAGTCCTTAGTCACACCAGATGCCAATTTTTCTTCGTCTGACAATTGTTGATGAGTAGTATACCATGGGGCAATTACCAAGGTCTTAGAGTCACCGACATTGGCCAAGTTAGAAGCAATCTTCAAAGAGTCAACAAATCTAGGAGATGCCTCTTGAAATGGATCATCTGTCTTTGTAGGTAAGTCCTTAACACCAAAAGACAACACACCACCGAATTTATCTTTGTGAACCAAGTACTTTTTACTCTTCTCGTGGTCTCTATGAGAAGCCAATCCTAAGTATGATACCCAAGCAACATGTGGGTGACTTTCTAAGTATTTAGCCAACTTTAAAGCATTGTCAGATTGTCTTTCAACTCTTAAGGATAACGTTTCTAATCCTTGCAATAACAAGAAAGAGCCAAATGGGTTCAAAGCAGGACCCAAGTCTCTCAAAAGCTCAATTCTAGCATGTCCAATAAATGCTTGGTTTCCCAAAGCTTCGTTTAAAACTAAGCCGTGATAACCTTCGGATGGCTGGGAGAATTGTGGGAATCTTTCAGGGTATTTAGCCCAAGGAAATTTACCAGAATCAACCACAACACCGGCGATTGTGGTACCATGGCCTCCAATCCACTTGGTGGCAGAATGAACGACAATATCGGCACCGTGGTCAATTGGACGGATCAAGTAACCACCAGCTCCAAATGTGTTGTCCACCACGACTGGAATACCTTTATCATGAGCAATCTTGACAATAGTCTCGAAATCTGGAACATTGAACTTTGGGTTTCCAATTGATTCCAAATAGATTGCTTTGGTTTTTTCATCGATCAAGCTTGCAAAGTTGGCTGGGTCGTCACCATTGACGAAACGAGCCTCAATGCCCAATCTCTTGAAAGCTACCTTGAATTGGTTGTAGGTACCACCATACAAGAAACTGGTGGACACAAAGTTGTCACCAGCATGGGCCAATCCAGCAATTGCAATCAATTGTGCAGCTTGACCAGAAGAAACAGCCAAGGCACCAATACCTCCCTCTAGTGCTGCAATACGCTTTTCGAAGACGTCATTGGTAGGATTCATGATACGGGAGTAGATGTAACCAGGAGTTTCCAATCCGAACAATTGGGCACCATGCTTTGAGTCATTGAATGCAAATGATGTAGAAGCATAGATTGGTGGGGCTCTAGCATTGTAAGGGCCCTCGACTTCTTGTCCAGCATGAAGTTGAAGAGTGTCGAAATGAGAAGGCATTGTAGGTACGAGTTAATCTGTGGCTACATCTGAGTGGGTTTTCATGGAATTTATATACTTCCACTTTACAGCATCCCCCCACAGAAGAAGATGAACACATCGCACGTGAGTAAGACAAGTAATTTGGTCCACTTGGCTAATGTGGCAGCATCGATATGGGTCAAATCCAACTTGTAAGTCAATCCAAACCAATCAAGCACCCATAATGATTTCAACAACTTCAAATGATTTTCTTATCGGCCGCTTGTTGAAGTTCTACTAAAGTCAAAACGATTTGCTAAGCTAATTCTATCAACTGTACCAATGTTCGGTGCAGGTTCCTTGCATCAGATCTTCTGGAAAGATGAGTTTCGTAAAAGCAGTGCTATTTGAGGCTCTTTAACATTTAATTTCATTTGCATTATCAATCCATTAGGAGTTCTAAGCCTTGTCAGCATAGGGTAGAGACTAGACTTTCTCTAGCTTGTTATTATAGGCGCGCATGGGGAAATTCATTTCCTCTGGCAGCCACTACATATGCTTCCTAGTGAACAGTGTAAAGGCATCACGAAAAAGGGGCTCCGATGCAAGCTCAACGGAGTAAACGGTTACTGCAGGTACCATGATGGTCAAAGCAAGAGCATACAATTTAAACCCGGTAAAAATCAATCGAAATCAACAAATGTAAACAGTTCAAACAAACATCAGATCAGTTCGTCAACTCGTACTAAACATGACGTATTGCCACCCAAAGTGCTACCTAAGAACTACGAATATGCAAAGAAACCACCATACTCCAACAATAACGATTCAACAAAGAAATTTGATTGGTTTAGGGCCCTCAAGCGAACTCCGGACCAACACATCTCCTCGTCATCTCCTTCAAGTATAAAAAAGCATGAATCTCCTAACAAACCAGTGTATTCCACTAGCCATGAACATAATAAGAAGCTTGATTGGTTTCCAGGACTTAGGCGGTCTCCTGATCAAATCAGTCCTTCGTCGTCTCCAATAATCCCTCCAAGAACTCCAATCAAGTCAACCTCCCCCAAAAGTAGAACTAATAGTCCAGAGAAATTCAAACCATCTTCACAGAAGCCAGGATACATTTATATGTATACCTTTTCCAGATTGTATCAAGGAGATAGACTGTGGCTCAAGGTAAAGAACCTTCCAGGGGCTGCAAAGCATAATGAATGGGTCGATTTCAACGCTAAGAAATCAGAATTCATACTTATCAAAATTGGAATGACTACACAGACCGTTGAGAAGCGTTTCAAGCAATGGGTTGATAAGTGTCATCACGATATCGTGGATATTCTGCCGGCATCCATCCCATTGCCAAAACATTCAGCCATGGCAAAACTAACCAACAGCTTTTCAAAGTTGACTCTCAAAAGAGAAACTCCATACAAAAGTTTTTTACCTGAGCAAAAAGGCTTCTATTGTGCCAAAAATGTGGCGTTAATTGAATCGCAAATTCATCGAAAGCTACGTAGCGTTTACGGTTATGGAGATGTTCTCTGTAAAGGATGTGCGATGAGAGAATCTACACAGGAATATAATATGCATATTGAATGGTTTTTGATTCCGAAAAATCATATCACTTGGGTTTACAAAACAATAGATGAAATCTGCGTTCACTATAGTTAACTTTTATTAATACAATCACAACTATAACGTTAACGTTATTAACATTGAAATATTTCCAACACTTCAACCTGTTCAAGTGTTCATATAAGTAGATGGGTCAACACCTTCTTCTGGGAATTCGGTGATCTTGACGTCGAATCTAGATTGAATCTTTTCCAAAACTTCCTCATCTTCCTTAGTGGAAACAAGAGAAATGGCCAAACCCTTGGTACCGAATCTACCAGCTCTACCAACTCTGTGCAAGTATTGGTCAGCTTCATTTGGCAAATCGTAATTGATAGCCAAGTTGATTCTTTCAATATCGATACCTCTACCGAAAACATCAGTTGAAACACAAATACGCTTGTTGAATTCCTTGAAAGACTTGTATCTCTCAATTCTTTCTTCTTGAGGCAAACCAGAGTGAACAGCAATAGAAGGGAAGTTGCAGGCACACAACAATTTGTTCAATTCATTAGCTCTTTGAGTGGACTTCACGAAGATGATAACTTGGTTGAACTCCAAAGAATCTAATAAGTCAGACAATTTTCTGTTCTTGTCCTTCTCATCCAATTTGAAGTAGTATTGTTGCAAACCGTGTAAAGTCAACTTGGCCTCATCGTCAACATAAATTTCCAATGGATTTTGCATGAACTTCTTACAAACTGGTCTGATTTCTTGAGACAAGGTAGCAGAAAACATCATAACTTGCTTTTGGTGAGGAGTGTTACGGAAAATGTCTTGGACATCTCTTCTCATGTCAATGGACTCCAAAACCTTGTCACATTCATCAATAACAAAGGATTTAATGTTAGCCAAACGGATAGCCTTCTCCTTCACCAAAGCGTGTAATCTACCAGGAGTGGCAACGACAATATGAGGACAAGTTTCCTTGTTCTTCAACTTCTCGATATCCTTCTTGATTGGAGTTCCACCGTAGAAAACTTCAGTCTTGACATCTGGCATATACTTGGAGAATCTAGCGTATTCGTTTCTGATTTGGTAAGCCAATTCTCTGGTGTGACAAATGACCAAGGTAGAAATTTCACCAGCAACTGGGTCCAATTGTTGCAAGGTGGATAAGACAAAGACGGCAGTCTTACCTAAACCGGACTTAGCTTGACATAAAACATCTGTACCCAAGATGGATTGAGGAATACAGACTTGTTGAACTATATGTTAGTGTTGTTAGAAAAAATTTAACATGTGAGTGAGTGGTGCCAGCAGGAATGGGGACATATTTGCAGGCATCATGTTAGCAATGATATATTGCTTTGAAATATATGTTGTGAACATGCAATCGAAGATTAATTGCTTTGTCATAATTGAAAATGGTACAATTTTCAGATGACCAGCATCTTTTGACCATACAACATCCATTACCAGTGAACCTGGCACCGTCGACACTCACACCACGCGTATGCGCTTATGTGAATAGATACGAACCTTCAGAAGGATGTTCAAAACCACAGTCTCCGATGGCTCTCAATAATTCAGGCTTCAACAAGAAGTCTCTGAAACCAGTGGCGTGGATACCAACATAGGAACCTTTTTTGTCGGCTTCCTTGTCGTTCTCAGCTTCACCTTCTCCGGTGGCAGGAGTGGTGGTTGGAACGGCAATTTCTTCGGAGTCGGAGTAGTCCAATAATTCTTCTTGACCTTCGTGGGACATCGTTGATAGTGTTGATGGTGAGGTGTTGGAAATGGAGTTTTTTCAACGAGACGTGGCACTGTCTGTGTAGTGCACGACCAAAATTGACCAGCAACCGCACGACTCACCATCAATTAATAGAATCAGGTCAGGCAAAGTACTAAACAAAATGTTCAAACAACTTTCAACCGTTGGTGCTCGGAGATTTAGCATTTCTTTGGTAGCTCGTTCGACTTGCGTGAGATATTTTTCTATCTCGCGTCGTGTGAACTTCTTTGGAGGTAAGCCAAGTGGAGATTTCTCTTCAGAGCAAGCAGAAACCATCAACAAATTTGGTGAAACATTAAGAACTAACCCAGAATTGGCCAAACTTTTGGATGGATTTCAAAGTTTGCTCGCAGAAAAGGGTATTGCTACCGGTGGACAACCACCATCGCTCACTCAAATGATGAAAATCCTTGCAGACAAGGACATCAGAGCACATTTGAGCAAGTTAAAAGATGTTTTGGATAAATCCGATATTAAAATCAATCAGCAGGACTTGTCTGCATTGACAGATCTTTACCTTTCACAAAAAAAGCAATAAGCGAACACTAGAAAATAGAATAGATACTCTGCTGGGTACACGGAAAAGTAAATAGTACAATTACAGTCAAAGCATGGTAGCAAATGCTCTTATGCTACATTCGTTGTTGATATGAATCATTGACGCCAAAAAAATTATTATTGATAGAATTATCGATCATATTTTAATATATATTATGATACAAATGTTAGTCATGTAAGATGAATGTGTGCAGTAAAACTCACTTCTTTTTGGCGAAGGAAGCTGATATGTTTGCGGCTTCTTCCACTCCACGGGCAATACCTCCACGAACACCTGCATCTTCCATTTTCAAAAGACCCCCAATTGTTGTACCACCTGGAGTGCAAACCTTACTCTTAAGCACTGCTGGGTGGTCTCCAGTTTCAAGAACCATTCTAGAAGTACCTTCCATCACTTTAGCAGCAGCAATCTTTGCGACTTCGAAAGGAAGGCCCATTCTAACTCCACCGTCAATTAATGATTCCATCATCATCAAACAGAAGGCTGGGCCTGATCCAACAAGCGCAGTTGCTGCATCCATATTCTTCTCAGGAATCTTGAGTGCAACCCCAACGGTATCCACAAGCTTCATTACCAATTCATCATACTTCTGTTCTGCCTCTCTAGAGAATGACACAGCTGCAGTACCACAACCAAATTTAGCTGGAGTGTTGGTCATAACTTTAGCGACATATGGTGAGAAAATAGTCAATTCTTCAATAGTGGTACCAGCCAACAAGGAAATCACCAATTTGTCTTTAGACAAAGAGTCCTTAACCTGGTCATGAACGGTTTGGTACATATATGGCTTGCAGCCTAAAATGATGATATCAGCTTTGGAAACTGCCTCAGCATTTGTGGCACCATGACTCACTTCAACACGATCATCATTGAAGGTCTCCTTCAATTTAGAGGCTGATTTTTCAGAGTTCACACAAGCGATCACCTTGGCAGGTGCTGGATCGACCTTGGACTTGAGAATCGCAGATGCAACCGCTGTGCCCATGACACCACATCCCAAGACAGTAATTGTGTAATCCTTCATGTTGTTGTTTTGTTAATGTAGAAAAGAATGTTCACCTGGACAATATATTACTTGACTGATATACTGATAGGTAGTGGTAATAACTATTCGCTCACTCCTTCCTTTTGTGCTCCCTCACCAGAACATGAACCAGTCCGATACCCGCTGCCAAAAATGGCAATCTAAGAGCTGCCGATGTTTTTTGTTTAGTTACACAAAAAGTTCGCACCTAGCGGGGCTGCGTAACCTGAGCCCACTATGAACTTCAGATCTTACGGGGGGTATCACCAGTGAAACAGCTCAACCTCTTCTCGACTTGGGCCTTGTCTCTACAGAAAGCATACTTACTAAGTCAAGAGAGTCACGTGTTTTGGTATTTCCTGAAATCGATTGCACATTTGTGTTACTTGCAACTTTACCAGGAATAATTTGCTTGTTGGGCTTGACTCGTCGAACGACGCATAATTCCAACACAACCATTTTTTGATAGAAGCCGCTAGGTGAAATTGAGATAATTCGATATAGTCACCTCCAACTGTCATCTGCTAAATTTTCGTCTGATTTGAAACATTATTTGTGCCCATTTGATCAATTTTCCGTGTCTCGTCGGAAAATATTAAAGAAGAGCAAACTCACACAATGTATGATAAGCTGCTTCTTGTACCATGTCCGGTACTTCATCCTACTTCTGAGCAATTCCTAGATCCTATTGGATACTTGTCACTGCCAGAGGTGACTCGTTTAGGTGCTGAAAATGGTATCGTGAAAATTGTGCCTCCAGAGGATTGGAAACCACCTTTTCTGATTGCAAACAGCTTCAAATTTCACACAAGACTTCAGAAGCTCAGTGATTTGGGCTTAACGACACGTTCAAGACGTTTTTTTAAAGATAATGTCAATCGGTTCTTGAAAATGCGCAGAAAGAGGCAATTGAAGTTAAGCTTCCCAGTAAAGAACGGAAAGGAAAAGGTCAATGTATATTATTATGATTTGCACGTTGAGGTTGATAGACTAGGAGGTGTCGAAGCAATGAACGATTCTAAATGGAAAGTTATAAATCAAAAATTTGACGTACAAGATCTCAACTCAAATGCTATACGAGATGAGTTTGATGCAAGTTTGAAAGCTTATTCTCTTTATTTATCACATACGAATCAAATTTTTGATTTTCCTGATTCTGAATCTGATGATGAAGAAGAAAATTGTCTAATATGTGGAAAACATGACCATCCATCTAAAACTTTATTATGTGACAATTGTGACAATCCATTCCACATGACATGCCTTACAAACCCCTTGTCAGAAATTCCTTCTGGAACTTGGTATTGTGACAAATGCCTTATTGGTACAGGTGAGTATGGATTTGAAGAACATCCAGAGATAAAATACGACTTACCTGAATTCTTTGAAATGTGTCAAGAATTTGACAAAGAATTTGCTGAGAAATATAATGATGGAAATCCTTTGACTTTAGACATTATTGAGAAGAAATTTTGGGAGTTTATTGATATTCAAAAGTCTGACCTAGAGGTGAAATATGGTGCAGATATACATAACTTGAAACCAGGAGAAATAAGTGGTTTCCCAATGCCTAATACACCTGGATTACGTCTAGATGATCCGATCATTCAGAAATATATCAACCACCCTTTTAACTTGACAAAATTACCATTCGCCAAGGGCTCGTTACTTAACTATATCAATACATCCATATCAGGAATGACTGTGCCTTGGATTTATATCGGCACCTTGCTTTCAACTTTCTGTTGGCATGTGGAAGATCACTATACGCTTTCTGCTAATTACTGTCATTTCGGTGCTACAAAGAAATGGTACGGAATCCCAGCTACACAAGCTGATAAGTTTGAAAAACTCATGAAGGATAGCGCTCCAGATTTATTCAAAAAACAACCAGATTTATTACATCAACTTGTCACCTTGTTATCGCCAATGACACTTGTAAAGAATGGTATCAAATGTGTCTATGCGGATCAAAATGCCAATGAATTTGTGATCACCTTTCCTCGTGTTTATCATTCGGGTTTTAATTGTGGATTCAACTTTAATGAGGCAGTGAATTTCACCATGGATGAATGGCTCGAGTATGGAGCTCAATCAATCCATGATTACAAACTCATAAAGAAAGAAAATGTTTTCAATCATTATCAATTGATAGAAAATATAATGCGAGAGTTCAACAGGAAAGTCAACAACAACGAGAAAATTACAGAATCCGAACATCAATTGGTCAAACGATGCTTGGATAGTTTTGAATCTTTCTTTATGGGTCAAAAGGTTTTACTTGATAAGATAGACAAGACAATGTTTGTAATGAAGTACCAACCTAAAATTTTCAAACCTAGAAGTTTTGCTGATGAACAAAAGGGAGAATTTGATGGGTTTAAAATCGAGGAAGAAGAAGATTTATGTGAATCATGCAAAACGCATATTTCTTATCAATATTGTATTTTGAATAATGAATCCCATGATTTTGGTTTGATAAAAACCGAAACAGATATCAAACAGGAAATTGATTCTCCTAAACTAGAATCAACCCAAACATTCACCAGTGTATCCAGCACGAGGATTCCTATCCATCAATTGCTTACGCCAGAAGCATCTCCATATGAAATCCATAAGCCAGCCAACAATGTGGATCTCTCTAAAATCACACTGTCAGAGGCTTCTAAGCAACTTTCTGAATTTAGCAGCATAGATAAAGTTTGCAGAGAGACCGAATTTGAAGAGTTGATAAATAATGCAAAGAGGGCTGCTACTGAATCAGAGTCGCAAAGCAAGCGTCGGAAATCGAAGCGTATTCAGCAATTGGAAGAAAAACCATACCAAGAAATGAGTCGCATGCGCAATGGCAAAATGACTAGTTCCAGAATGAAGTCATCTAATCGACAATTAAATCAAAAGGATACGATACGGTTGTGCTTAGAGTGTCTCACTAAGAATTACGGTGGACAGCGTAAAGTTCCTGCTGGGTCGACATTAATGTATGAGATATCCATTTTGGAACTTGATGGTTTCATTTCCGAGACTAGAAGAAATTTGTGTGTATAGATAACGATTAATGACTACGATATTGTAATTATATTATTTTGTATGTAGCTGTTTATTTCATGTTGTTTAAACTTGGAATATATAATCTTTCCAAGTTTAAACATGATTAACTGCAATCTTCAGGCAACTTCAGTAATTTAAAACAAGAATTTTAATAATTTTACAAATTTACGATTTTGTTTCAAAAATAAAAACTTTGGAATGTTAGACAAATACAAACTTAAAGTAAACGAAAAGAAAAAGATTTGCATTCTTTTATCGCTTTAACATAGATCAAACTCAGCTTGATCATATTGCCGCTACCTAAGTGGTTCGAGTACGCCACGATAAATTTTAATTGAACGCTGGAAAAGGGCCACCCCTTGCTTCCGGAGTCCTTACAGCAAAAAATCAAATCACTCCAAGTCAATGTTTTCTGACTTATCAATTGGCTTTTAGAGTACAATTAATACCTAGATTGATACATTATAGAGAGAATTATTGTACAGGAGGGATAAATCCATCAGCCAGGCTCAATTGAAAACAAAATCGTTAACGGAGTCCTTATAGCCATCTTCAGCAGCCACAAATTAATCCCACCTACAATTATCACATCGAAATCACCACGTATTCCAGAAGCTTATTATTAGTTCTACTACGTAACCCGCTAATGTGTACCGAATAGCGGAAGCGCACTTAGTTCATGTCTACATTATGTCGCAGAAAGTCGCAATCTCGGAACACCCACCCACACCCACAATATGCCCTTCAGAAATTCCTGCCAACACCAGAAAGCTCCAGACTTCCTAAAAAGCACCATATCTTATTCCTAGAGTAGTGTTTTCTCTGTGATCTCTTTGGTTTGGGTGGTTTTCAACCCACTAACACTATTTTCACCACCCCAGATCTCGTCCCTTCACGTGGTTGGGTAGGGTAACCCTCTCCCAACCAATAAAATCCTATAGTTCGCACTTGTACCGGACTAGGCCTAAATAGAACCTCGCGTTTTCATTGGTTGAGCTTCAGTACTACACTCAGTGGCCAACGAAAATATAATATATATCCTCCGCCAAATTTTTTCAATCTTTTCTTCTTAACAAGAGTGTTTGACCAAAGTTGTTAACGATGGTTCTCCCTAGATTGTTTAACAATGCTTCACGCAGTGCCTTCACTGCCGCCAAGCGTAACTTCATGTTCAACAGGGGTTTAGCTTCTGCTGCTCCTGCCGCCGGTAAGGTTAGGTATGTACCCAGAGAAATTTGAAACCAACAACGCAAAGCCAGGGACCGAAAGCAATTGGACGTCGAGAATAATACATCTACCATTGTGGAACACATCCAATTGAACCGTTAAGACCGGAAGCAACCCGGTGTTGCTGTTGTCGAGGACAATGGGATCAAGGAGGTTGGTGAAAAAGTGCCAAACGATGATTCCCAGCCTCTGACAACTCTAATCCACCCAAGTCTATCAATCTGAATCTTGCTACACCCTATAACATCGTTCTCGTCGATTGATTGAGGTGTGGCACCTCAGAAACTTCACTTCGTCGACCAATCAAATTTTTCATTTTTCGGTCCCTCACATGTTCGTCCACCCTAGATCTTTAATACTAACATTAACAGAGCTGTCATTGGTGCCGTTGTCGATGTCCAATTCGAAGAAGGTAACGTTCCATCCATTTTGAACGCCTTGACCTTGAAGAACGGTGAAACCGACTTGGTCTTGGAAGTCGCCCAACATTTGGGTGAAAACACCGTCAGAGCCATTGCTATGGACGGTACTGAAGGTTTGGTTAGAGGTACCGCTGTCAACGACACCGGTGCTCCAATCTCCGTTCCAGTCGGTCGTGGTACCTTGGGTCGTATCATTAACGTCGTTGGTGAGCCAATTGATGAGAGAGGCCCAATTGAGTGCAAGCAAAGAAACCCAATTCACGCTGACCCACCTTCGTTCGTTGAACAATCCACTTCCGCTGAAGTCTTGGAAACCGGTATCAAGGTTGTCGACTTGTTGGCCCCATACGCCAGAGGTGGTAAGATTGGTTTGTTCGGTGGTGCCGGTGTCGGTAAGACCGTTTTCATCCAAGAATTGATTAACAACATCGCTAAGGCTCACGGTGGTTTCTCTGTCTTCACTGGTGTCGGTGAAAGAACCAGAGAAGGTAACGATTTGTACCGTGAAATGAAGGAGACTGGTGTCATCAACTTGGAAGGTGACTCCAAGGTCGCCTTGGTCTTCGGTCAAATGAACGAACCACCAGGTGCTAGAGCTAGAGTTGCTTTGACCGGTTTGACCATCGCTGAATACTTCAGAGATGAGGAAGGTCAAGATGTGTTGTTGTTCGTCGACAACATTTTCAGATTCACCCAAGCTGGTTCTGAAGTGTCCGCTTTGTTGGGTCGTATTCCATCCGCTGTCGGTTATCAACCAACCTTGGCCACCGATATGGGTCTCTTGCAAGAAAGAATTACCACCACCAAGAAGGGTTCCGTCACCTCCGTCCAAGCTGTTTATGTCCCAGCCGATGATTTGACTGATCCTGCTCCAGCCACCACTTTCGCTCACTTGGATGCTACCACTGTGTTGTCCAGAGGTATCTCTGAGTTGGGTATCTACCCAGCTGTCGACCCATTGGACTCCAAGTCCAGATTGTTGGATGTTGCTGTTGTTGGTAAGGAACATTACGAAGTTGCCACCAATGTCCAAGAAACCTTGCAAGCTTACAAGTCCTTGCAAGATATCATTGCCATTTTGGGTATGGATGAATTGTCCGAAGCTGACAAGTTGACTGTCGAGAGAGCTCGTAAGATCCAAAGATTCTTGTCCCAACCATTCGCCGTCGCTGAAGTTTTCACTGGTATCGAAGGTAAGTTGGTCAGATTGGAGGAAACCATTAAGTCTTTCAAGGCCGTTCTTGACGGTAAGTACGATCACCTCCCAGAAAACGCTTTCTACATGGTTGGTGGTATCGAAGATGTTGTCGCCAAGGCTGAAAAATTGGCTGCTGAAGCTAAGTAAATATAGCACAGTGCTGACTATATAGTCCTAGTCATAAAAACGTTAGAATGTCCTGATGTAACTTGAATATCCGGTAGTTTCTTTAGGCACAAGAACATGCATAACAAGAACAGAGCATGATGAATTATTTTGGCTATCTGTAGACATGTGCTTACCTCGGATTAATATAGTGACCGCAACTTCGTCTCTTACATTTCATTTGGTGAGAATATTAAATTTGCCACGTCGAACACAATTCTGATTGAAATCTTGGTTATTAAGTTTATGATTAGAATTTAGAATTTAAACTTTTAATTCGAGCGCATCTAGAAGCTTGACAGTCTTTCACAGGTCAACTTCAACTGTTCGGCACCATTCTTATCTGGATATAAATTCCGAAAGTGCTTCCACCCACGAACCCCTGTATATTGCGCGCTACATATATATTTGTTCGAAAACCGCGAAGTGACAGCATTTTAACCATGTTTTCTTTAACAGAAGTGAGTATATGAACGGATCTTTTGATCATTGGCATTCCTAACATCAACAGGCATTCAGTTTCCTTGACAACTCTGCCATTAATTGGAAGAATGTCATCTTGGGAATCACTATAGGCCATTTCGTTTTTGAGCACTATCTTGATTACCGTCAGTATGAGGTTTTAAAGAGAAAGTCCCCTCCGGCATCATTAAAAGCTGAAGTAACGCAAGATACCTTTGACAAGTCACAAGACTACTCTCGTGCAAAGGCCAGATTCTCCTTCGTATCAGACACCTACTCATTCCTCCAAAATATTGCTGTTATTAAATTCGATTTACTTCCTAAAGTGTGGCTCCTTGCTGGCAAATTGATGCAATTTGCTGCTCCAATCATTCCTGCTTTTGCTGGCGGTATCATTACTCAATCCTTATTCTTCTTGGCTATCCAACAACTCTACACTACTGTTCTCCAGTTGCCTTTCAAATACTACCAAAATTTCGTTTTGGAAGAAAAATACGGGTTCAACAAGTTGACAATTGGCTTATGGATTTCTGACTTGATTAAGGAAAACTTATTACAGATCTTCCTTGGATACCCAGTCATGTGTGTTCTCTTAAAACTCTTTGACTACACCGGAGATAAGTTTATCGCTTATATCATGGTGTTTATCTTATTTGTACAATTGTTGTTCATGACTATCGTTCCAACCTTTATCCAACCATTGTTCAATAAGTTTAGTCCTTTGGAAGAAGGTGAATTGAAAACCGCTATCGAAAAGCTTGCTGCATCCGAAAAGTTCCCATTATCTAAGTTATACGTTATCGATGGTTCTAAGAGATCCTCACATTCTAACGCTTACTTCACTGGTTTACCTTGGAGCAAAAAAATTGTCTTATACGATACTTTAATTGAGCATTCCACTACTGAAGAAACTGTTGCTGTGATAGCCCATGAAATTGGCCATTGGAAATTGTCCCACTTGGCTAAGATGTTGGTATTCGCTCAGCTGCAAATTTTCGTATCTTTCTCCTTGTTCTCTGCATTCATCCGCAACAACTCCCTCTACAATTCTTTTGGATTCTTTGATGTCAAGCCAACTTTGATTGGATTCTTGTTGTACTCTGATATTTCTACTCCAATTTCGCTTGGTATTCAATTTGCTGCCAACCTCTTGTCTAGAAAACACGAGTATGAGGCTGATCAATTTGCTAAGAGCCGTGGTCACTCGGAACCTTTGGCAACTGGTTTGATTAAGTTGTTGAGTGAGAATTTGTCAACAATGGACGCTGACAGCTTATACTCAGCTTATCATCACTCACATCCACTTTTGGCTGAAAGATTAACTGCAATTGGATACGTCTCCAAAGAAAAAATTGCTGATATCAAACCTCTTAAGAATGATTAAATAGATAAAATACACAAGTATTGGCTTCATTGAATTAATCTTTATTAATGATACACAAGTACGAATGGTGTCATCTTTAATGATACCTAGCAGTAATTATAAGTCATCCAAGAAATCACTTCTATTTACATATGTGAATTCTTATATTTTGAATTCATTTCATCATAAGCATGCCTCATTTGCACATATCCCAAATGGATTTTTCCTATTAAATGATCAGCCAATCTTCGATCACTATCCAATCTGGATAAATAAGCCCCACAACCTTCACACACTTGAAGCTTTTGCTGAGAAACTTGTCCCACATTTTCCGCCATATTCCGAGCAGACTCAGCTAGACCCTCCCGTTTTTCACATAACTCCTTCAATCGCACAGATTCATGGGTAGCCTTTAAAACATGATTTTCTTGGATGAGGTATTTTATTTCTTGTGTCATCAAACCGATCTTGTTGTCCAAGTCATCGAGTTCTTTCGTCACAGCAGCAATTTTCTCCTGCTCCTCGGGTGTGCGTTCTAATCTTTTTTGTGCAAACTCTATCGTTCTATCCAATTCATTGATGTACTTTTTGAGATTGAGGTAGTACGAATATTCAATGTCAGGAAATTTTTCGCCTTTCTTAGTTCGATATTCATATTCCATTTTGTGTTTTTCAAGATGCAATAAGGGACATTTTCCTAAATCTTGTTTAGTGCCAGCTAAAAGATCGTGGGGACATGTTCCTACCAAGAAACTTCGACACACCCGATGGTTTGTCATCTCGACTTCCCGACGCCGTTGAGACGGCGAAATAAGTGCCTCTCTACCCATAAGCTGCTCTAAAAGCTTCCTCTGCTCTTCTGCCATACTTGTGAATATTTATGAATCGTTGTATATGTAGATTTCTTGTTGATTGTACTTAAGATATGAAATCTTGTAGAAATGGTGCTCCATCGGTATATATTGTTAGATGCAGGATGAGAATTGCAAATGATCAGTCTTGATCTTATCCTTTCCCAGGACAACTGATTAGGCCAATGCTTTAATATTAATGAGTTAAATGAAGAAGTTGTTATATGACTAGTTCATATCATATATTGTGTCATGTATACTTTTTATTAATTTTTTCCCATATACTTTCGGTCACAAATCCTATCATTATAAATCCAAAATAATTGACTGAGAGTGTAAATAATTAACCACCACTTACAGATTTGATACACAGATTCTCGTCAAAAGTGTATCTTCCAATTTCCTGGTGTTATATCATGTAGCACGTTTTAATTGGTTCAGCTCGTTACCTACTAGATTTTCAACATAGACAAGTACACTTCTTCACTCACCTCTTGTAGTATCAGTCCAAAACCCAACTGGGGTAATAGTAAAGTGTATTTGGATACAGAAAGCACGAAAAATTGACTTTTGAAATTTACACTAGTTTGGATTGGTTATAAGGGTCTCCAAAAAAAAATAAAGGGGGATCCTTCATTTAACTTTGGATCCAATACGTAGTAGAAGAGTTTAATTGCCAAAATCACCAAGAAAGAATCATCAGTACTCCCATGATATTGTAACCCCACATGTCATACATTATTGATTCTCGTATTTATCACAAAAAATTGTCGATTTCTTCAGCCTTCTCGGTGGTAAAGGTATACCTTATCTATTACCTAATAAAGTAATAGCCGCTTGAGGCGGTTTCCACTACCGCCACAATTTTTCATCAACTCAAATAGTACATTTCACGTTAGTCACCTAACGACGCCAATCTTCAGAGTAGTAGACGGAAGACGCCATTTTAGTTACATCATAATTTCAAACTCTGACTATATCACCTTCCATCCTAATCGTCCATCAATAGGGCCTGTGGATCAGCTCATCACGCACCTTCTAAAACACTATTGTTCTACGAGATCTTTATCAAGGCTTCATCACTACAGTCACAGTGACTCACCAACACCTCATAGATAAGAATAAATGGCTAGATATCAACTCATAGGGAGGAAAAAGGTTCATCGCGAAAGACAGCCTTCCTTATCGTATCCCATGAACCATATATGTGGGCTACCCCATGAAATATTACTTCTCATCTTCCAATTTGTTGGTCAAGAAGCATTAATAAGTCTTTCACTCACATGTCGAAGATTTAAAAGCACCATATATAAGAACTTCTTATACCAAAGCATTTCCTTATCATCAAAATCTATGTCTACGTTTGCTTCACACAATTTACGTACAGTATCAAAAAGTCCGTTGTCCAAGTTTCGGACATCTACACCCCTGTCCAACATCAACTATATTACACAACTTAGCTTGATACACCCTGTGGCAAATGACAAATCAGAAAATAGCATCAATATCGCTGGCTCGTATGGTGTAACTAGTGACGTGCGAAGAGATCGCCTGTCATCCTATCAAGACTATATGACATCGCTTAAAATGCTCTTAGAAGATGCATATGGGTTGAAGAGAATTTACATGTATGAAATATGTCCATCATTTGAATTTTCAAAAGATGTAGTTCCTACCCCAATTCACAAATCCATATTGAAGAAGGCATCAAGAAGAACCTTGAGTTTATTATGTTTAAAACCTCAGTCTGGGTGGTCGATCACATTCAAATGGTCTCATTTATCATTGTTTTTATCATTTTTTGATTGCATAGATGAACTATCTTTACACAATTTCATTCTAGATGATATGAAATTAGCAAGCATTCCAGAAAAAACTGCAACCATCAAGAAATTAACTTGTGATGCTTGTAATTACATAGATTCATTCAGAAAAGCCAACCAACCTAAAAAGCCTTCACCTTTATTTGCCAATACTAAATGCTTACAGTTAACGAATATTACACAAGCAACAGCTCTTTCAATGATTGATTTCGTGAAACAAAATGGAAAACTCAAAGGATTGATCTTGGATCTAAAATCTCCCGTGTTTTATCAACTGGTTGATGGCCAGCAACAATTCCAATTTGGTAAATTCAATCCTTTTTTTAAATTATTATGCTCGAAAACCGGAGGATATTCCACGATCAAAAATCTTGAATTGAAGAATTTCGATTTGTTTGAAGTGAAAGAGACTAGAATGAGTGATGTTGATTCTTGGGTGGCACCAGCATCCGATACATTTGATTCCTTTTTATCATACTTTGGTACGATTGAACAATTAAACATCGTACTTGCGAAGGACCCATTTATTGTTATCGAAAATCAATTTCAAACAGACTTATCACTCATCAGTCCGGATAATTGGAAAAAGTTACTAGATCCTTTGTTTTCTGTAAATGAATCCTGTGAAGTTTTCATTAAAGACAGTTACGATAGAAACTTGTTTACCCAAAATAACGAGATAAATTAGATAATTATATAAATTAATGCAACTATAACGATAGCAAATTTCACGGAGTTCGTTGACGCGGCTAAAGATTAGTATTCGAGAAAAGAAACAGAGGCAAATACTATTAAGATGTAGCCCACTCTTTGATTGAATTGAAAAACCGTTTGAAGAAATTGCTCACATGTTTTAGTATGGATTCACCGTGGTCTCTTTGTCCCTTAGTGTTGTCGGCTGATTTCAAACTTTGATCTTTTTCAATTATTTCATACTTACTATTTTTTGTTGGGCTGATTATGTTCCCTGATAAATCATAGACCTGGTTTACCTTATTTTCTAATGGATATGAAGAGCCATCTTCCTTCAGAACATTAAAGTGCGATGTGTAGCTATCAGGTTCAAGATGGGCAAATGATCCTCTTTGAACTTGAACTCCATTATCAATTAAGTCTTTACACACAGTCGCTGGAAGATCTTGCGAAACATCCAAGTTTTTATAAGAAGTCTTGCAATCTTTCTTGGTAGACTTTACAGATTCTGTCTTTCTAATATCAGTCTTTAAAATCAGTTTCATATAGTTGTCGTCCACATAGCTCATCCTATCAAATTGAGTTTTTAAATTTAGGAAATCATCCAATAATTCAATGTTTCCATCTGAAAGGATTCGAACCAATCCATAATTATTGTCTTCCTGAGAATACTCATAGACCAACCCACCAGAGAATGTACCCATCATATGTTTGGAATAAATGGTTCGGATCTCACTAAATTCCCTGGGGCTAATATCATTGCATCCAAACCTAAAGTTAGTATATTTCACAGAAAATTCCTTGTATACTCACTCCGAAAGCATTAATGGTCTCGAATATTTAGAATAATTATCTACCAAAATATTATAGCCACTTGTGTAGAAAGTTTGTTCACCACACCATTGATATGAGTTTACCCCATAAAAATCAACAGCATCTAGAGGAGAATCGTAAGTACATGAGAGATATTCAGCTAAGGATACTCGGTATCGCAAGTCGTCTGCCGCAGAGTAACCCACGGGAATGTTTCTAGGCGAGTTCCTTTTTAAATATTCCTTAATGTCACGGACTACTGCTTTCACATATACTGGAGAGTGTTTAGCAGATATTTCATCGTTGACTACTTCGTTGCCTGCAAAGAAACCAAGCGTATTGTTGTAATGGGAGAATTGTTCTACAACCTTGAGTACATGTTCCATGTACTGATGATTGTAAGTTATCCAAGGCTCATACCTATTGATATGCTGCCCCTGTAAAGGAGAGTTGACATCTAAAAGTAGATAAATGCCAGCAGTGGCGAGTAAAGACATGCAAATATCATGATTTAAATCGGGGTTAATTGAATATACTCTGAGAGTCTAAAGTCAGTATGAAATATAATAAGAACAAAAACGTTTAAATCTTTGTGGTACGTACGTTTATCCCCAAGTGTTGAAACATAATAATATCTCGAGCGCATATCAATGGGTCTGAAAGGGGATCTTTATCGAGAGAAACTCCGGAAGAGCCTCCTGGCTGATAATCGATACCCTTAATGGAAAACTGAATTTGTTAGTAAATTTACGATTCACAACCATGGTTACTTACAGGAACACTCGAATGAGAATTGATAAAGCTTCTGTCTTGGGTAATTATTGGGGCTATAACGGCATTCAAAGGTGCTATGAAGAGCCCCAAAAGAAGGAGCCTTTTCATTTGTTTGATGAAACACAAATGTCGATTGCAAAAAAGTGAATTTTTGCATAGCAAAATAAGCGAGGCTGCGAATGGAAGCATATCATTAAGGTATACTGTTAAAAAATATTGTTATATCTTCAAGTAACAAGTGATCAGAACTGAGTTTGGCAATGTCAACGATGTGATTGAACATTGTAGAGTTGAAGGAAACTTAAGAAGACTTCATTACTACAACATGTTATACAAAGGAAAATCAGTAGTTTTGGTAATTTGTGTGCAAATAAAAACATTACCTGTACAGATATCTGTAGTTCAAGTTTCTTAATCAACTAAATTAAAAAGAAGAAGCTTTCCTTTAAAGTTAGGGTTTCTCGTAGAAGTAGTCCCCGAGTGGGAATTACACAAGAACTGACCAAAGCAAGGTCCAATCTTCACCACGATAAATGAAATGCTACTTATAGCAGAGCTTAATATCTACAGACAGGTAGAATTAAATCACCAAGTATCTAAATTCATAGGAAAATTATTAAACAATAATCGAGGCTGATTTTCCATTAGGCGAACCAAGAAAAATATGAGGAAAAAATCCCACCCACAACTACACAAAAAAGGGAATTATCAAATATCAACTATCAACTATCATATAATTTTACACATCTAATCAACGAAGAATTAGTTTCAGTCGACTGTAGAGGTTCCGTGTAAGATAACCACGTTAATCCTCGTTTTACCGTTTCAAAACTGTGTTGAGGTCCCCAAACACGTACCGCGCCTCTTATCTTGTGCATATTGTTATATTTACAGCTTAGCTTTGTTATGTACCAAGAGGTCCACATCTCGTTTACAGTTTATAGGGGTCCTCCGAGTAGGAACAATTAATAACTCAACCCACTCTTTCCACTCAAACTCAGGAAACGATATGGTAAATAGACATACCTATGAGTTATTGGACTCAGGAGTTCAGACACCTCCATCACATCCCCCGAATTATGAGGAGTTCGAGGCAAATTCCGCACAACATGAACACAACGACATAAGAAACGATTCCATAACCCAAGGTGATAACGACGACGATGATGAACAATTTGACATTAACCACAACCCTAATCACGTTCATTTCGAGCAGTTCGAAATTGAGGATGAATTTGATGACCGGCCCCAGGACGGGTTCCTTAAACGGGCATCTATCTTGACCAAAAAGTTTGCCACAAAATTCAACCATAATGTCATCGATCCCTTTAACCAAATGGTGGATCCTATGTACGAGGCCTACAAGCATTTCAGTTTGATATACGAACAATCCATATTGAAACTCGGAAACCCCTTAGTTATTAAAAGACTATTCTATGTGTTCTTCATCACCATAGTCGTATTTTTTGTTACACGTCTCGAAACGAATGACGGTGTTAATGGAACAAGTGGTGGTGCATTCAGTTCAGGTAAATTCTATGATCTTGATATGCTTGGTGACTCAATCAAAAGTTACATTGATCCGGAACAGATGTACGAGAATTTGGAGTACTTTTCCAAAATGCCCCATATGACCGGAACCAAGGGTGATCTCGTATTGGCAAGATTTGTACAGGACTACATGAAGAACAATGGTATCAAAACGATAGATTTCAATGAACTACAAAGCTATATCAACTATCCTAATCCTGATCAATTTGAGACTTATGTAAAGTTGTCAGATGATTCATTCAATGCTAATATCAAAGAATACCATGAAGGTGGCATTTCATCGTTGGGATTCAACCCAAATGCTTTAAATACGAATAACGAAATCGAGCACAATTATATTTATGCAAACTACGGGTCTCCAAATGATTACCAAAAGTTGAAAGATAACAATATTAACATCCGTGACTCGATAATTTTGATCAAATATGGAGGTAATACCATTCCTGAATCTAACAAGTTGCAAATTGCTCATTCGCTTGGTGCAAAAGCAGTGGTATATGTCACATCAAAGTATGACTATTTAAATGAAAATGCTGGTGATGTCATCGAAAAGAAAAATGTTGGATTGACAAGACTTAGTCCTGGAGACATTTTAACGCCTGGATGGTCATCAGAAGATGGATTTGTTGCGAGACTTCCATGGTTCAAATCCAGTATTACTCCAAAATTGCCATCGATCTCTATTTCTGCCAACGATGGCGAGAAATTCATTTCAAATCTTAACGGTGGTGTCAAATTTGATGATGGATTTTCTGGTGATGGAAAATCTGGAACTAAACTCAAAATGAAGGTATCAAACTTCGAAAAGCGTGTTCACCAATTATGGAATGTTGTGGGATCAATCAAAGGAAGAGAACAAGCTGAAAAAGGAATGATTATTGGTGCTGCTAGGGACTCTAATTGTTACGGTACCATCGGAACTAATACTGGAATGGTAATTCTACTCGAAATGATCAAAGTTTTTACCCTTTTGCAGCGTACATACCATTGGTCTCCTGCGAGATCTATTTATTTTGTCTCTTTTGATGCTTCAGAATACAATCTCGCAGGACTGGCAGAGTGGATTGAGAATAGGAAAGATCTTTTGAAGAAGGAAGGCTATGCCTACCTTGACCTCAGTGATGCCATTTCTGGTGATAATCTTGAAATCAAGGCCAATCCATTATTGAATACGATAATCAAAGAATGCCTCAAGAAGGTTCTGACTGAAGGTGGATCTAATTTATATGAAGCTTTCAAAAATTCTAATAAAGACAGTGCTGATATATCGAATAATATGATTGAACTGAAGAATTATCTTCCCTTCATCAACCTCGTCAATATTCCATCAGCCGAGATTAAGTTCAGTGGTAAATTGTATCCGAAACAATCATGTTATGATAATATGAATAACTTTATCAAGTCAGAAATGGATCCAACAATGGAAAAGCATGCACAGTTGGTAGAATTATTATCATTGATCACTTTACATCTTTCAGATTCTCCTATCATTCCATTCAACTATGTTGAATTAACTGAGAAGTTGTCTTCGTTCGTATCTGATTTGGAGCAACACGCTACAGATTTGATGGAAAGCAAGGGAGTTTCAGTGAAACTCGATTTCAGACCCATCAGAATTGCAATTGATGGCTTGAGGGAACCAGCAAGAACGTTTCAAAAAATGGTTGCAAGTTGGAAACAATTCGTCATAGAATCAGGGGAAATCGAACCATCATTTTATGCTATGAACAGGTGGAAGTGGCATGATAACATGTTAAGTTTTAATGAGGAATTTATTCGTCAGGAAGCACAACCGTCCAGACCCGGATTCATGAACATTTTGTTTGGTACACCATTTTCAGCACCTGAAAAATCCGATGAAAGGTACCAATGGAATACGTTCCCCTTAATCCGGGATCATTTAATCAATGGAGATTTCGAGGCTGCTCAAGAAGAGATAAGTCAACTAGGTGAACGGATAAATCGTTCTGTGGCTCACTTTATGGCATTCTAAACACGACTCAACTACATAATTTGCATTTATAGTCATCAATACATGATACATGGTAATGTTAGTAAAGATCAACAACTGTTCTTTAATTGAAGTTCAAATAACAGAACTGAAGCTGTTTTCATATGTTCGTAAAAAGTACGCTAAACAACATGAAAATCCTCTTGGTGGCCAAGCTGGCTAAGGCGCGAGACTGTAATGATAACTCAAAGTAATCTTGAGATCGGGTGTTCGACTCACCCCCAGGAGAATTTCTTTTTTTTTTGAATTTTTTACATGTTTTGGTTGTCATAATCAATCATTTATTAACTCTTCACCAAACTTACCAAATCTTCTAAATAGTAATCTCTAGAATGGTCACTTAGCTTTTGAACTGACTCGTTCAAAGAGAACAAGTAATCCTGATTCAATCCACTTGGACCATGGGATACCTTAATGGTTGCTGCTGTTTGATCAATGTCTTCGGGCCCCACAAATGACTCGTTGTCTATGGTTCCTATATAGATTACCGATTCAATATAGTAATCTCCAGCTTCGTTCCGAGGTATCTTTTTCACCTCTTCATGTTCCACGTCACCAGCATTGGTTATATGAAATGGAACCTGATGGATAGTATAACCGTCTTGCTCTCTAACATCAAGATAGTTCTTTATGTATTCAACATCTTCTGGAGCAACATAGTAGGCAACACCCCACACTCTGAGGTCATCTTTCGTAAGTTCATTGATCTTGACACTTATGTCTTCAATGATACCCACATCACTCGATATGTCGGTCTCTCTATGATCCCCATTTAATTCATAAAGATGAAGTGTATTATGAAACTTTGGATATGATTTCAAGTCCTCAAGCGATACAAGAGTTACTACCCTTCCAGGTGCTTCTGGTGTCCCCCGATGATCAGAGGAGCTTTGCCAAAACCGTCTGATAAATCCTTTGAGATATCCATTGACTTTGAAGGAATATCTTGGAGGAGGTTTAAAGATCAATGATCCATACCCAATTACCCACATTCCATTGGTATCCATGATAAGCAACAGCTGATAAGGAGTGGTAACTATTCGCACTAATTTATCAATAGCGACTCTACTTGAGACCTTGCCTGAGGTTTGATCGCCACAGTTACTTCAGCGAATTGTGTAACAATTTTCAAATTTCGACAGGCTGTTTCCTACAATTGAGTGTCACATTATTTATATCTGTTGTACTAGTTAATGTGTATGTGATATGTATACAGTTACAAATAAGTTATTTGGAAAGCCATTTTGATAGTTTCCTTCAATTTCTCTTTGAGATTCAATTTTCTCAAGTTTAAGAATTTGCCAGCGAGAATGAGACTTACAAATATAGCACCCACCAAAATCGCATTGTCTTGAAGGAAGCCACTTGAAATACGGTACAAATACATCACCTTTTTCTTTGTTACTTCTAATGACGTCTCTGTTTGGGTGTTGGATTGTGGTTGTGGGGTTTCGCTATATTGACGTTGAATTTCTTTCAAAGACTTGTAATGGAGATTTTGCTTCTTTTCTAATTCTGCTTTCCTTTGTTGTTCCTTCTGAAGCCTTTCTTTTTCTTGTCTTTCATTCTCTTGGATTCTCTTCTTCTCTTCTTTTTCTTGTGCTTGTTTAGTTTTCTTGATTTCTTTCAACCTCTTTAAATGCTTCTCAGATTCATCCGAATAAACTTTGTTCTCAGTAACAATCATCTCTGCTTCATCAAACTTATTGACAGTAGGTAAGAATTCAAAGGTATATAAATCTATCAAAAGCTTTGCATATTTATCATCTCCATAACTGTGACTGAGCAAGGAGTACAAGGTGCCAAACTTCTTGATAATCCATTCATTGTCATCTTTCAATACCTGATCTTTATTACTTACTATCAGCAAGTAATGATTGTACAATATCTCCAGTGGAATTTCATGCTCGTATTGATAAACCTCTTTCATTCTCTTAATTACTTCATCTCCAATAATTATCTGTGAAGCAGCCCCCTTAAGTTCGCTACTAGTATCTTGTTGACCTAAACATACCCCAGTTTGAATGATATAAAGGCTGACGATCTTGATAAAGAGTTTTTCACTTATCACTCTGTTGTTCAAATTGGGAATGCATTCATGATAAAGTTGAGTAGTGAGAGCATAAGACTTGTCAAAATTTTTATTGACAAATAACTTGAGTGCCAAGTTGTAATTGCTTTCAACAGTCTTATCAGACCTGAAGCTTGACGAAAGTGACATTGAGTCTTCCATGATTAAAGTGATTCTTAACTATCTCGGTTTAGGATATTGTGGGGTCGCGATTTAACCTCGGTCAGGAAAATTACATAATCAAGGTAAGAGGGCTTTTGGGTGCCTGTTGCGAAAAATGAAGGATAAGAAGTTAATCAGGTATCTCTATCGAAGTACCAACACAAAGGAATTTATCAGAATTATACAGCTAGAAACTGAAATCTCCAGTAGTTCATAGCTTCTTTGATAGTAAATAATTTTAATTATGTATTGTACCTATCTATAAATGAATTAATGACTATTTTCGAAAACTTTATTCCTCTTCATCGCTATCGTTTCTTCTCGAATGTCCTAAGGCAGCCAATCTTCTCTTTCTTTCTACCTCAGTCTCCTCCATATCATCATCTTCCTCAGAATTTTCGGAAATATCTTCATCTTCTTCCTCCTCCAGATACTCAGTGACTACCGAAGGTACTCTTGCAATACCCACTGGAGAAAGACTATTACTGCGTGAGCCACGGTTTAAGATTTCCGTAAGTTTGTTCTCCACTTTACTCGTGATCTTAGGAACATCAAGTGGTGCACTTATGTTATTAGAGCCTTGATCCATTATTAACAAGTTGGTGCCATTGTGAACATCCTTCTCACCTCCTATGCTTGGAACATTGGACGAGTTAGAATTCATAGGATTCACCTGCTCGGATTCTTTTTGCTTAATACCTACCAATGACAAAGCTTTACCAACAATACTTGAAGATCTGGATCTAGACTTATTGCTGTTACTGTGTGGATTGACTCTGTATCTTCTTATGATCTCACCATCTTCATCTTCAATGACAATCAAGTTATCGACTTGATGAGCATAAACTTGCCGACGATTTGGATCGCTCTTCTTGTAGTAAGCTCTTCTAGACCTACTTTTGGCCAACCTCTCAGTGATATTTGGAGGGTCATCTCTGTGAGAAGCAGAATTGGAGGATGCAGAAACGGATGAATACTGAGTAAGGTTTCTCTTTAGTGATTCCATAGAGTGAATACTCTTGGACTCAGCATCTTCATCATCGAATTCGTTACCATCATTGACACCACGAACGTATTTTTCAAGATCAACCTTTTTGTTTGGTTCTTTAATAGAAACAGATTCAATAACTTCTCCATGCTGATCCTCGATGATAATCTTGGCTCCTTCTTGAAATGCAGTTGTTGGAATTGACTCAGCATTTGCTTTTCTATTGGCCAAGGTATCATAGTCATCACTATGTTCTTCTTTATTTTCTTTGGTATCAGTACTAGAGGAAGCAGGTACAAATTCAACCTTTTCATCTGGAATGGTAGAACTATCGTCACTTCCCTTTGTTGGTGAGTAATTTGACTGAGTTGTAGGGTTGGCAGAAGGTGTTCTTCCTAATTGTAAGAATTCAGTTTGAGGTCTGTGACGTTGTTCTTCCTCATGATCACTTGTATTTCCACGAGATAATGTGTGCTTGAGAGCACTTCCAGGTCCACCTGCTCTTCTCCTCTTTTGTTTCTTGTGCTTCTTTCTTTTAGCTCCGCCAGCTGGTCTTACCTTAATACCACTTGTTTCAATAGTATTGGAATGGGGCAACTTCGATTCATCAATGGAAGGAGCTTGGGTGTCAACTCTTTGCAATGAAAATGAAGTTGACACTTTGTCCAACTTTTGTAATCTCGACATCCAGTTTGGACCGTTTTCTTGGGTATTCGTAGCAGTAAATGACATAGTAATAGCCATTCTGTTAAGACGTTTACCTAAGGTAAGGACAGCGACAGATGATCCGTGTACAACAATAGAAGTGATTACCAAGAAACAAACAATTGGCCATATTCCAGCCAACAATCTAAAATGCTCATGGTCTGGATCTGGTAATCCATCTAAAGGTATAGCACTATCGGAGAAGTTTACTTCTAAGTTCCTTCTAGCTAAGATGACACCGAAAATTGCACCGACACCAATTGGACCAAAATGTCCACAGAAAATAGCTTCTCTCCAGGTCTTAACATCAGGGGTAAATGGCTTTAGTGCCAATACTGCAGGAAGTCTTCTAAGGAAAATCACGACGATTGCTAAAACAATAAGTCTCCACACTGGTAATCCAATGGACGAGTTATTGAATTCTGGCCAAGGAACGATTGCACCAAAGTAAACAAAGAATGCCAAATTCAAAAGTAAATCAATGACAGTAGAAACGTGAGATTCCTCAGTTTTTTTAGCAAAGTCCCCATTCCAACCAAAAGCAGTACCTGCAGCGAACGAAGTCAATAAGTCATCGACTCCTAACATGGAACCAAGTCCAGCTGAATTGAACGCGATGAAAACGAAAATAGCCAAGAAAGATTCACGGTCAATCAAGTTTTTCTTTTCTGCAAATGCAACTGCTTTTCTAAGGACGAAACCTATGAAAACTCCCAAAATACAACCGAATCCACATTCCCATAAAACGGTTTTCAAAATCCAATCTTTCGCAACTTCATGCACATTTCCGGGATGTAAGACCAAGTTGAGGGCCAAATAAATAAAGGGAACTGCCATTCCATCGTTACTGCCGGATTCTGCAGATAATAAGTTTCTCAAGTGACCGGGAACTCTTTCCGCAAACTTACCTTTACCAACGACGGCAGCAGCCAAGATAGGATCGGTAGCGGTAACACAAGCACTGACCAAGAGGGCTTCAGCATAGTTGAAACGAGGTAAAAGTGCCCACATGAACAAGCCAACCACAAGCCAACCACACACCATAACTGGAAGTAAGAAAATACCCACCGAAAGCCAATGCTTTTTCATATATTTCCGTGGCAATTCGACAGCCACGGCCACGATTTGGATACACAACACTATCCGACAGATTTCCAAGGTGATATACTCTGCATCACCCCAAGATAGAGGATCAAACCAGTTCAAACAGTGAGGACCCAAGATGAGTCCAGCAACAGTAGCCACTGTTGCTTCACCAATATACAACCTTTCTTTGACGAAAAGTGAAAGGAGCGAGAAAATGGTACTGAAGATACCCACACAGGCGTAGGCTATGTGGGCCTTTTCCAACTAACGGTTAGTTTTGGTCAACGGGTCAAAAAGTGGGTGCCATCGCTGAGGGTTGAATACACCATGGTGGTGTGCTTTTAGCCGGGAAGGGAGGAAACGGGACTCCTTGTCTTCCTCAGACGTACAGACGTCAGTACTTTAGGGATAACATGCTATACATACCAGTAACTGATCCCATGCCATTATTGGACTGTTGTTGTTATATTGGTCATACAGATAAAACAGAAACTGGGCCCCAAGTTTCTGTGCATGTATAGTAAGCAGCCATCCTGCATATGGCCGCGAAGATCTACCAGGGGCAGGCGGGGACTACTATTGGAGGATGCTACAGGACGATAGCACTGTCCACTGTAAGGACTGCGCCGCTATTAGCCTACGGAGAAGCCACGAGGTATGTTCATGCGTTGTTGGAGCCGAATATCTTGGCATGGTTGCGATCTGAAGATCTGGTGTCGTATGTCGCTCAATTCGCAATGTCGCACTCAGGTATGAAGGTATGGAAGAGCCGTGTCCTGTGGTATTTTAAAGATAAGAAAAATCGAGGGACGACAAGGTGGGTTCCATCTAGCCATCTATACAAGTATTGTATAATCAGTGCTGTGAACTTTACTGATGTCTATAGGACTCCACTTCTACGCATTTTCCAAGTAGTTTTTTGCCAAGTCCTGATGTATGACGTATTGTTGCCGATGGGTGCAGGCGATTGATACGACACGCAGTTTTGATAGGTTAGCCAGGAGCTCGTGGCATAGATCCCGCATTAAAGTGCGATGTCTGTGCTAATGCCTTGCACAGCCATCGTTGTACCGACTAACGGAATAAGATGTCGTATTGTCATATACCGGGTGTATGAGTAGACGCCAAAGGTAAGTGAAATTTCAAATGCCGAAACCGTTGGTTCGGCTGTTGCCAAAGCCTCGGTAACTATTGTTAAAACTGAGTTGATTAATGAAATATGCGGGTCAACAGGTGCTGACAAAGAGAAAACTTCTCGACTAATTTACAAGGCCCAACCTTGGTTGTTATTGATTCATGGATTACCCTACGGTTCAACTAAACAGCTTGCTGAAGTAATCAGACTCGCCGGCAAACCCACCCTTTGAATGTCGACAGTTCCCATTTTTGGGGTGCAAATGAATGCACATTGTCGTAGAAGTGCAATGCTCCCGCTCTGGCCACGGTAAGGTCAGGTTTCTGCAATGTTATTAGGGGGCAAAGTGGAGTAGGTATAAACTGGGGAATATACGATACGTTGACATGAACACTCGCAACAAAATAAGGAATACCACATATTATCGAGGTACAAATAATATAGAATTAGACACATCTACTAACAGCCAATAGTACGGTCTTGTTCCATGGCATGAACATAACATGGATATCACATGGATATCATCACATGAATATTATGTACTTCCAAACTATCAATTTCTTTGGCTTCGGAATCCTTTAACCTAAACACTCCGTGCCTTCACCTCCGTTCACACACTGACAGGCAAACCTTGATACTCCAAGTTCGCAACATTTCGCATCCCTAGCACGACTTTCCTCACTAAACTCCAAGTGTGCATCCTCCTTAGTACGTTCTCTTGCACGACTCCATCAGTACTGCGTGGCTAAACTTATCGCACCCACTGGTCTCCCATCCTGTTACTTGCACCATGTCGGGGCTATTTGTGAGCCAAAACAGCCAGGACTCGGATGACGAGCCTGATGTGGCCATCCCTGAAATCAGTCCGGTGCGGGGCCCCACATATTCGGCGCTGTTTTCCGCCTGCACCTCCCAAGTGGCCCATTTGGCAGACGTGTTTAGTGCCATCACTACCCTCAACCCACAGGCTTTGATGATCATTAAGCCCACAGGTATCATCATATACTCCGAGTACAACCATATCAGTAACGTTCAGTTGAACGTCGATCCGTCCTTATTTTCCCAGTACAATTTCCTAGTACGCAACGATGATAATGAAGTGATTCTGTCCCAGGACGAAGACGCGCCTTCAGAAATGAGATTAGGCATTGATGTGGCCCTCATCAGTGATGCATTCTCCTCGGTAGCTGCAAGCTCGGCTCCCTCCCGACTGAAAGCCAACCAAAACAACCCAGCCGCTGCCCTGACCGACGGAGTCACTTGTTACATAACTTATCGCGGTGAGGGTAACCCATTAGTGATCGAATTTGAAGACAACCTCATGAGTGAAAAATTGGAATTTCTAACGTTCTACACCGAGTTTTCATACCCTTATGATACCCTCGGCCGTCTTGATGACGAAGAACACCTCGTTATTAACCAGAACGAGATCCAGTCTGAACTCATCTTGAAAAGTGACGTTTTCGCCAACCTCCTCGCAGATCTTCAACATATTAATACGGCCGAACTTTACATCTATTTATCCAATGAGGTCCGAACCCTTGGAAACTCTAAGAAAGCAGCAAATGCAAAAATCAGATTTTCAAATACTCAGCTTAATTTCATTTCTCGTGGCCCTATCGGACATCTGAAACTCATTTATCCAAGTGAACGTACAATATTGGAAAAAATGATATTGTATGGCAAAGATCCCACCAAAAAATATAATATGGTTCCTATAAATACCTCACTCGTTTCATGCTTCAATTTCACAAATTTTATCAAGATTTTCAAGGCAGTGAAACTATCTTCCAAGTGTAAAATTTTGAAAGATTTGAATGGTGTTCTTTCCATCCAATTACTTTGCAAAAATAACAATTCACCAAGCTATGCTGGGACCTTGATTTCCTTCCACCATCTCGAGACTTCAAGCTCAATGGATGCAGATATTCGAAGTGATCAAGTTGCAACCGCGAAAACTATTAATAACATATTGGATGATGACAATTATGAATATGTCAATGATTTATCCAACAAGGAAAATAATATCGAGGAAGAGTATCCCGATCTTAGTAAAGAAATGGACCAACAAAGGCCAAAACTCTCCTATGATCTATTCAAAAATTCCACTTCTACTCCAGATGATCCAAATATTCATCCAAATAATAAGAAGAAAAGAAGAACTAATATCATTGATAATGACGGTAAAAACGATGGCCATCCCGATCATGACACCGATGTACCATTATTCTTGTAAATAAAATATAGAAAGATATTTGAAAGGAATTCAAATGTACAATATAATACTAATGCTTAATTTAATGGTTATATAAGAGAAATAAACAACATGTGCGCGACAATTCAATATTAGTTTTGATGTGACCTGGACGCATTGATAAACCCATACTGCAAATATCTATCTCAATAGATTGACTATCAGAAAGATGATTAGACACAAATGTAAGAGTCAATTCTGTTCTTTTGGTTTTGAGCGATACATTCAGCAATCCAGGTAACATTTCTGATTTCTTGTTCCTTAGATCTCAACCAAGCCCAAACAGTAGACAAGGTGAATTGTTGGGTGAAAGCATTTTTACAGTACTTCATCTCTAACAAGTAAAACCAATCTTCCAAGTTCTTTCCATCGCCAGATTCACTGAAGATTTCGGAGTACTCACCTACAGTACTGACGATTGATTTCAAAGGTTCAACTTCCTCAATCAGGGATAACTCAGGATGATAGGTGGGGTACAACTTACCATAGCTTGGGAATAAGCTCAACTTATCTTCCGAAGACAATTCTGGATTGCCCAAAGAATTAAGAGTAATATTGATGACTCTCTTGTCAGCTTCAAAGTTCAATAATCTCAACATGATCTCCTTGTCGGGGCCAGTAAATTCATTCTCAATGAAGGAAATAAATGAATCCAAGTAGTTCTTGTACAACTTATTCCTGATAATTTCGATGTTCAAGTCATCCAAGTCATCTGGGGTCAAGCAATCCTTGAAGAATGGAGCCAATGGAGTATCAATCAAAACAGTGTCGTACAAACTTTCGATATCAGTAGCAATTGACAAGGTGGGTAATGTGTCGAACATACCCAATGGGTGACATTTGGACAAGATCTCATTTCTGTCTCTTTCGTGTAGGGTACCAGTGATCATCAATGAAACGTTATCAATCATGTATCCGTAGCTTATGTAGTCCAAGAATTTTGTTAAAGTGCCAGATGAGTTTGCCTTTAAGTATTGGAATTGTTGATAAAGTTTTTTAGACAAATTCTTCTGAATAATACTGGTGGAAAGAGGACCTGAGTATGATCCCAAAAAGTTTCCATAGTCGGTGGAAGATAATTGAAGCTTCAAGTCATCAAGAGTTTCACATTGAGTCAAATTGACGTATTGAGGTGAGCGCAAAAGACCACTCTTGTAACCTCTGACGACACCTTCAAGGTAGCCGTTATTGACATTGAAGTACAATCCTTCCATATTGATTGGTGGAGGTTGGATAGGAAGTGATGAAGGTTATTGTCGTTGTTAAATTGGCGGTGAAAGGCGCTCATAGTCGTGCGCTTACCGGTGATAACATGTCCTTCGGGTACACGAATTGGTCACTAGAAACGGTTCAAAATACAGTTGATAATTCGCTACTAGAATACCTGAAAACATAGTAGTATATTGGAATACACATGGTGATATTGAAACTTTTGTTTCTGATAATTCCTTGAAGATTCTTTACTTCGAAAGTTTACGACATTGAGCGACATTTTTATCTGTAGCCGCCAAAGAATGGGGTCCGTTATTGCTGTATCCCACGAATTCTATAAATTCCAATCCCAAATAATGAGAAATAGCTAGCTTCCAAAAAAAGACAGAAGTTGGTAGGATTATCTGATTTTTCAAATGCCAGAATTCCTACCGTTATTGATATAGGTATTAGAGTCCAATCAAATTATAGAACGTATCACTACTTTTGTCGCACCAAGAATTCGCCAGATCAGTACTCTTGTACACCATGTCCGATATACTACTTGACACCTTAGTGTCATCATTGGACCTAGAAAGCCAGCAGACATTGCAACATGACCTGACTCTTCGTCAAAAGAGTGAAGAGTTTCTTCTGGAGCTCTTGATCAATGATGAGTTGTTGTCCACAGAAATATACACCACCACAACCACCAATGACTCCACAAATAATAAGCATAAACCAACATTAATTGAAGTGATTGCAGAGTTGGAGCTGAGGCAAAGAGATATTAATGTGGAATTGTCTTTAATAACGAATAATAACAAAGACTTGATCATAGACATTAGTGGAGACTTGCATTCAATTGATACGACCATCAAGAATGACTATAAACAAGAGTTGGAAAAGATGCTTGAAACATTTGAAAACCAATCAAATAAGTTTCAAGTGTCTTTCAATGAGAAACTTGGCACTTCAATTAAATCATCGAACACAATTTTATCCAATATCGACTCCTTGCTTGATTACTTGGAATTGCCTGCATTATGCAAATTGTGTATTTTGCAGGGAAATTACCTGGAAGCTATCGAGATATCGATCTTAGTTCAAGCTTTAGTTATCAGATTTCCTAAACTTATAATTTTCCAAAAGATTCATGAGCAAGTAGTCATCGAGTTAAAATCAATGGTGAAAGGATTAATCAAACTACTCAACACAAATTTGCGTCAGAACAGCATACTTAAAATTTTTCAAATCTTAAATAAACTTCACGGCGATCCAACAATCGGTTTATATGGATCCTCCAAATCTTCAGATGGTGCTTCGAACCCTTCTAAAGATTCATCTGCGAAGGACAAATTCCTTAAAATAATATTTTTACAGTCACGGTTCAAGTTTATTCTTAACGAATTGTCTAACTTAAAACCTTTAATTAAGTTCAACAAACTAACCTACATGAAGAGATATATTGAAATTTACAGAGAGTTTATTTTTACTTCATTATCAATTTATTACGCAATTTTTAGCCCAACTAGCTCTTCACAAACTGAATCTGAGGATGATAATTTATTAGTGAATCAGTTCATTAGAAATTTAGCGAATTTGTTGTCTAATGAGTTGAGCCAATATCTACCCGAAATATTGAGGGCCAACGAATCTGAAGGAGAAGATGATTTTGAAGTACAATCAAGAAAAGATGGATTGATTCTCCAAATAACATATCTTTGTAAATCCTTGTCAAAATATAGTGTTGACTTCGAAACAATAATGATCGCTAATTTAGGATTAACCGAAGAGTCTTTGATTACTGAGAAGGATTGGTCCAGGAACTTGGCAAAAGTCAAAAAGTTTAGGCAATAGTTAGTATTAATAAATTGTCCCAGATTCAATGGGTACGATTCTGGGGTATATCTTTCAACAGTATTATTCAGGTAGATCATTCAAACCGAATAAGAAACCCAATTCTCGCTGTCCTAAGCTTGACACTGACTTCATTCCCTTCTCATCAAGTGCTGAGTTCACAAGATCCTTCTTACGATCTTGTAAGTCCATGATTCTGCTCTCAACAGTTCCAGCAATCAAAATACGATGAACATATACTTCTCTTTCTTGACCAATACGATAGGCACGATCCATTGCTTGCTCTTCAACAAAAGGATTCCAGAAAGGATCCAAAATAATAACGTGTGAAGCACAAGTCAAAGTTAAACCCGTGTTTCCGGCTCTAAGAGACAAAAGTAACACTCTTTTGTTTTCCTGATAAAACGATTTGATTGTATCATTTTTTGCTTCTACGCTCATTGAACCATCATACCTTAAAAATCCAATCTCTTCTTCATCTAGAGGTAATTTAAGCAAATCAAAAAGTACTGTAAATTGCGAGAATACAATTATTTTTTCATCCTTCAGGCTATTCATTATTTCTTTAATAAGTGCAATAGTTTTTTTCATTTTTGCAGACAATAGAAAGCCATTTTCCAATTTAATGAGCTCCTGAATTATCTCAGTATTTCGGGGAACTGTAGTACTATAATATTTTCTGCAAAATGAACTCAATTTCGGATAGTCAAAACCTTCCACATGCACTTTTCTGAAGATTTCATAATCTATAAGGTCTCTAGGGTGTATTTTAGTGTTGCATTCTACACAGTTCGCCAATTTTCCACTTTCATCGTCGCTTGTATGGTCTTCAAAAAATACGTCAACGCATGAACGACAAATCATATGTCCACATTTTGAAAATATCGTTATGAAGTCTGAAAATGTCAAGATATTGTAACATATCGGACATGTTAACATATCCTCTTTTTTCTTAAATGCTTCCTCATTTTCACTTTCTAATGAAAAGTTGGAAATAGCCCTGACAACACCCTCTTGACTATCATCACTGTCGTATGATGGAGCTTCTAAATTAGGATTGTCTAGCTCTTCTTTGGATAGCTCTTCCGATTCAGGTTTTTGCACGTAAACATCTCTATTGTATGAATCATTAACATTTTTTTCTTCTAATTCTTCTGATTCGTTCTTTTGCACATGAATTTCTCTATTGTTTGAACCGTTAACACCTTCTTCATCTTCGTCTTTTATTTCAACTACTTCGACTTCATCTGACTTCAAGATTTCTAGTTTAGGTTTGATATCGGAATCAATTGATCCGCTTTCACTGGATTCAATGATTCTCTTTTGTAAATCGTCAACCTCTTCTTTCACTGTATCATCTGTTTCATTTTCACATTTAATAGAAGTTTGATGTTGCGGATTTATTCTTGAGACTTCTGAAGTTGCTTCGCATTTCAAGGACGATTTATCGATACTTTCATTGACCTCAGGTATATTGGAAACAATAGTGCTTTCACTTTGAGTATTCTGTTTAAATTTGTCATCGGGAGCCTCAACGGTCGACGATGTCTGCGCAGTATCATTCATATTTATATTCTCGGTAGCATCAGAAATAATTACCTGTTTTGTTTCCAATTGATCGCTTAAATGATTACTGGTGTTGATTTCGAGATCATTCTTAGACAAATCATCCGATTCTTGCTTCACTTGAGAATTTTGGTCTGCGTTATCAGAATCACATCTTTCATTACGATTAACATCTGTATCAGGAATGGATTCAATTTTAGTATTATCAGAGGAGTTATTTCCTTCTCCTGAATTGTCATCTGAATCATCCTCAGAATCAAGAACCAGTCGGATTTTAGATTTCAGTGATTCATTCAATGTCAAAATTTTGGATACAATTGATGGATCCATCGAAGAAACTAGGGAATACATTCTTCTCCAATCAGTTTGTAGTTTATTTCCACCTTCATTCTGTGAGTGCTTGGATTTACGTTCCCCAATTTCAACTAAGAACCAATGGCAACAAGCTTGCCTGAGTCTAAGTAACAAAGTTAAAATACCAGATATATGATGAGTTTTGCTTTTACTTAACAATTTTTGAGCCTTTTTCTGAATGCCAACTTCCAACGAGTTATAGTAGTCCCTTTCATTTTTCATCATGTCGACATAATCAGATATAACATGTTTTTTAGGAAGTGAGAGAATTGGCTTGCCGTCAATCAAAGAGTCCTTCACCCTTCTCAAAAGAATTGCTTTTAGCAATGCCCTCAATTTTCTCAAACTTTTATTTTGTTCCAGAACACCATTTCCTCCTTGTGTTTTCAATGGAGCCGATATATCCTGTCTGAATTTGAGTTCATCATTGTAAGGTCTTATCTGCAAGAATCTTAACATTGGATATAACTCATCCACATTATTCTGCATGGGAGTACCTGAAAGACAGAGCCTGAATTCAGCTTTAAGGTAACTTACTGACTTTGAAGCTAGGGCAACTTTATTTT
Source organism: Suhomyces emberorum (assembly GCA_003707835.3). NCBI lineage: Eukaryota > Fungi > Ascomycota > Pichiomycetes > Serinales > Debaryomycetaceae > Suhomyces > Suhomyces emberorum. The sequence goes on from PPLQ03000012.1 coordinate 91,765, forward strand.
TGATATTTTGAGCCTCATCTAAAATTATTCGGTGAAAGTTTGATTCCTTACAGTAGAATGGTGACTTATATGAAATACCTCCTTGTACAATATTTGGCATAAATGAAGAGGTTGGAGTAGTTTTATCCTTTGCATTTTCTCCAATTGCTTCTAGATAATGCTTCTTCCACTCAGATGATAGTGTACCGTATGAAGTAAGTATAACATCATATTTTTTCAAATCGTTAAACGTTTTTAATTGTTTCTTTTCGGAACCATGATAAATACCCACCCTCATAGCGCATTCAGTTTTTAGTTTTGATTTTATTTCGGCAGCCCATTGTCTTAATAACGAAACAGGGGCAATGATAATAGTTGTGGGGCATTCACCATCAGCTGCTCTGTTGGAGACCATAAGTGCAATTGCTTGAACGGTTTTCCCAAGTCCCATATCGTCAGCTAAAATTCCACCTTTCGATTTCGATTCTTCCATTCTTTTTAACCAAGCTAATCCCATTTTTTGATGCTTCATCAAATTAATGGCAAGGTCCTTGGGTGTCTGCTCCAAGCCATCTTCCAGTTCATCATCAGGTCTTATATTATCAAGTAGGTCTGCAAGATCAGAATTCTGTTTAGCATATGAAGTATATGTTTCAAGATTCGGATTTGGGGCATATTTTGGTACTTCACTTTGGATATATATTGGTTTAAATTGTTGACTAGCCATCTCATTTTGTCGGTCCCTTTGAATTTGTACAAGTTGATTTCTAATTGAATCCATATCATGAGTAATTTTTTGTGCCCTGCGCTTATTTACCGTCAAGATATCAGATCTGTTATCTATTTGCCTTCTCCATTTCTGATACTCAATTTCTTGTTTAGAAAGCTCCTCTTTGAATTGTTTTACAACCACTTCGCTGATTGATTCGGTAATACGTTGTCGCAAATGATTTATAGATCTACTGGCCTTCTCTATCATGAGATTCATACCAGACAACTCTTGTTCAATCGCTGAATTGGTCGCATTTACTGTATTTAAAAAGTTCATTTGCAGTTGATATCTTTGAAGTAATTGATTTTGTGTGATTTCAGTAGTTGAATGATTTGGATCATGAATATGTGGGACAGGGGCTGGATGATTGAACAAAACCTGTTCATTGGAAAAAGTTGTTGGTTTGAACTGAGTACGAGCAGACGCTTCTTTTTCGTCGATGATCTGAAGTTCATCGTCAGAATCTTCCCCTTGATCATCTGGAGATTTGATATTCTCATATCCTAGAAACCCATCATTCTGTTCGGCTGCAGTGACATAACCTTCTCCATCGTCTTCTTTATCCAGGAGACTTTTTGTTATATTCCTAAAACGTTCATCTAATTCATAAGGTTTTTCGCTATTATCTGATAAATCCTCTTCATCTGATAAGTTAATAACTTCAATCCCATTTCTGTAACCAGTGTCGTCGTACTCCATAAATGTTTGGCGATCGTTGTGACCAAATTTTTGCTGCATGCTAAATGACTGTGGATAAAAATTAGGTATTGTAGGTTTAGAAACCTTGAATGGTTCTGAGTATGCTGAATGGGTAGGAAAAAGTGAATCCAAGCGGTTTCTTTTCGTATTGCCATCATTTTCAGGTGAGTTTCCCGTTGTGTTCAGATCCAATGGGGCATGATTTTTGGGAGATCTAGGTACTTGTGAATTCCAGTATTTTGAAGCTTCGGCTGTTTTTTGCTGTAGATTGATGGGTTTCAACAGATAAGGTTTGTCTGTTATTGGTAAATGATACTCGATGACATTGTTTTGGATATTTTCACTATTTTTATCCGATACATTTGATGCTGGTGTCAACACCCCTGTTGATGAAGGCGCATTCAATGAATTGACCGAGTTGGTGATTAAACTCTTTTTTGACTTTGAATAATCATCATCATCATCATCATCATCATCTGAAGAGGAGAGATAAACTATTTCATAATCTCGGGATGACGCCATTATTATAACCTGAAGATATTGGCCCTTTGATAGAAATCTATGTTGGTGCTTAAGATGCAGGATCACTTTGTTTAGTACTGTATATAAGCCGTAGACATATTATGCGAATAAATGCCCAAAAATACCAGGAGATACCAATATACTTGTTAGTTTTCAATCAAAAGGATTATTGATTTGAGATAATTGATGGGCGGATGTGTTTTACCCATAAGGAATAAACTCTGAAGGGTGAGTAAGGCATTGATATCTGGAAAAGGAATTAAAGAAATGTTGATGAGTAAGAAATTTGCGTACGGAACGATCATGACTAATATAACTGATAACTACTACAGAACTCAAAACGGGCTTATCGCCGAATCAGTAACTAAAGGCGGTTACTTCTTGAAAGATTATGGGATTAGTTAAAATTGAAATTCATAATCAGTATCTCATACCGAAGTATAAATACGGGTATAGAGACATGTAAATTTGTTAAGGTAATAAGATACTAGCTTTTAATACTTGTTATATAGATTTTCTTAATTTCCCGCTGCTGTCATATACCAGCATTACCGTTGATTTAACTAGACAGGTACCTTCAACTAAACTCTATGCATAATGTTGATTGTGTACTTACCAGTTCAAGCTTAATAGTACAATCAATGTAATGATCCCGCAGGTGCCCCCTATTAATCCCACATAGAGACAACGACGAATTGGAATGAAACTGAATTTAGATGTATCATACTTGGACCAATTAAAATGTAGACAGGAATCAGCTGCTAAATCACTAGCAATGAAGATACAAATAAATGGAAAGTACTGGCATAATGCATTTCAGACATCAACATGCAAGAGAAGAAAGTGGAAAGAATGTTACTCACCTACTTAAATGATCCCCATATTGTGGACTGAAAGCATTTAGCCCAAAAAGATTTGGTCATATTAATTCTCGACCTTTAGTTTATAGTAGCCCATTTAGAGTATTGACAGCACGATCAAGTCATACCCTTCCAGACAACTTAACGCAATAATTGCAACAATTTATTGAAGCGCATTACGGTGATATTGAAATGTTTGTGAAAAATATTGGTTCTTGTTAAGGTCGGTAAAATTCTATGGATCAGACACAGGCGTGTATATATACTCAACATTAAGGTTCTTGCATATGCGATGTTTTGTACCACTTTTAGAATAATTTGATCTTCGGATGAAAAGTTCCAGTAGTAAAAAAAACTATATTGCAAGATATTGCATAATGTATGAATATAAAGTCTGTTAGTAGGATTGAAAACCTTGGATTTTTTCGAATAAATTCGATGAGGAGTGGTTGTTTATGCTTAGCATAATACAAATAAGGCGAAGAAAATTAAGTACTATCTCAAGGGACAATATAATTATCAGGCACCCGAGGCCTCTTCTTCATCACATGTGTGCAACCCTTAAGTAGCATTCAACCAATGATGATTTCTCACATTGCGTTTTAACTAAACGGATTAATCAATATAGGAGCCAAGAAACCGAGCAACATCTACAAAACACAGCACCTATGCCAGTTCATTCCTGAATTTAGTGTTAGATTTTGAAATATTCTATATTATTTTTGTTTAGCCAAATCGTTTAAAGATAGTCCCCGCTTTCTTCCAAGATTTTATCTAAACAAATTTCCAATTCTGTTTGCAATCTTTCATTGTTATCATCGAAGGCCAAACCTCTTTGGTAATCAGCTCTAGCATCCTCATAGTTTCCCAAAAAGTAATTTGCTACACCTCTTCTCAAGAAGTTTTCTGGAGTACACATCATCATACCAATCAACATATCTGCGTCATTGAATGCCTTCAAAGGCTGGTTGGTTTTCAAGTATGAGTCTGCACGGCTCATAAGAAACAAACTGAGTTCCTGCAAGGTACCTTGAAAAGATTCAAACTTATGTCTTCTGGCAATCATTTCTATTCCCACTGATAATTGTTTCACGGCTTCGTCAAACTTCTCTGCCTTAAATGCCTGCACACCTCCTTCATATAATTTTTTTATCATCTTTGACAAATCCTTGTTGAAGTTTTCAATGGTGGCAGGTGGTGGAACGTCTGCTCCGCATGATATATATTCGGAGGTCAAAGTATTGAGTTGATCAATTTCCAAAGAAAGTTGGGGCACAAGTGCAGCAGCTTGAGGAGGAATCAGCAACTTTTTCGAGTTGGTATCGTAATTGATCGAAATATTCATCGCTGGTATGTGTTGTATATATACCGGTAATTTCTGGATCCTTTGGATAAATCAAACCAATCAGTAGATTGATGTGCTGTCTGTTTTCTAGCGCGGTTGAAAGTTTTGCTGAGTAATTTCTTACGTAATTCAAAATAGTAAACTACTTCGAACCATATGCTACATTTTGTAGATATATAACTCAAAGAATATTGTATCTTATTGGATAAATAATTGGATTGATGACACGATTATGTTATATTTCCGTTAAACTCTGTAAGATTATTATAGAAGTTGTATATTCAAAAAGCGATGAAAGGTACGGACACCAACGATATTCGATTGATTTGAAATGTTATTATGCTTCCAGAAGAGTAGGACACGAATTATATCGAGGCTCGTGTTATAAAGAATCTATTTCTTATTCTTCTGTAGTCCAAACATTTTTTTTTCGTGGGACAATATATTAAGAGATAATTCAGAAGAAGAAGAAGAGAATTGATATCTGTCATTGCTATCGTTTCCCAATTGCAGCTTAAATTCTAGATAAAAGAATGTATGTTATGACTATTATGACTTCAGTTATTCTGCCATTTTGCCTATGAGTAGCATTGTCCAGATGTTGGAATTGCACGAAACGAATGGTTTCCATGAAAAACTATTTTCTTGCATCAGGCTTGCATCAATAGTCTTATTCACATATTAAAGAAAAAACGAATAGTCCAATACCGTCGAATTTACATCGATATTGATTAATATATCACTACAACTGGTCCTTTTATTTATTATAGTTTTCATATTCCAATTGCAGCCAAGCGCGCGTGAGTCATAAGATAAGTGATTACGGAATTGAAACCCATGTACAATTAGAACATTCTTTTCTATTTTCATAACAACAACTTCAAAGATCATATATGTTTGACATCAAATCCGTCGTCAGACCTAATATATTAGGATTGCAACCTTATAGGTGCGCCAGAGATGACTACAAAACAGGTATTTTGCTTGATGCTAACGAAAATACCCATGGCCCCTCATTGTCAGCGATCAGAGAAGACGAAAAGAGATTGGAGCTCAACAGATATCCTGATCCTCATCAATTGGAATTGAAACAACAGATTGTGGACTTTAGAAATTCCAAACCCAATCTTTTCTTGAAAAGCGGCCAGTTATCCCCGGAAAACTTATGTCTTGGTGTGGGTTCTGATGAAAGCATTGACATGTTATTGAGATGTGTCTGTGCCCCTGGTAAAGAAAAGCTCTTGATATGCCCTCCTACATACGGTATGTATGGCATATGTGCAACCGTCAATGACGTGGAAATCGTCAAGGTGCCATTGCTTGCCCCATCTTTCGAAGTGGACGTGGATGCAGTAATTAAAACCATTAAAACTGATCCTACCATCAAGCTTATTTATCTTACTTCCCCAGGTAATCCAACCGGCAAACTTCTCAACGTTGAAGATATTATCAAGTTGTTATCTGTTGATTGGAACGGGTTGGTAGTTATTGATGAAGCTTATGTTGATTTCACTTTCAAAGAATCGGATTCCACAAGTCCATCAGTGAGCACATTGGTAACACAGTACCCCAACTTGGTTGTATTGCAGACCTTATCGAAATCCTTTGGTCTTGCAGGAATCAGATTGGGTATCACATTCTCGAGTGTTGAACTATCTTATTACTTGAACTCTATGAAGTACCCATACAACATTTCCTCATTAACTTCAGAAGTCGCCTTGAGAGCTACTGAAGTAAATGGTGGTCTTAAAGAAATGTATGCCAATGTTGCAAAAATTATTGAACAGAGGAAGTTATTACTTGATACTTTACTCAACATGCAATATATTGGTAAAAATTTAGGTGGTGTTGACTCTAACTTTATTTTGGTGGAAATATTGGATAAAAATGGTAAACCCTCCAACACTGTGGCTAAGAAATTATATGAAACTTTGGCGACTACTGAAGAAGTAGTAGTGAGGTTCAGAGGTACGGAATTAAATTGCACTGGTGCATTACGTATATCAATCGGAACTTCAGAAGAGAACAATGCCTTGGTCTCCAAGTTGGAAAAGACTTTACTGGAAATCAATAAATAAATAGACATAGAGTGACTCCTATTTGAATCACGAAAAGAAGCTTCAATACAAACTTTCTTATGATAATACAAAAGAAATCTCTTTCTTAAATAGTCGAGACATCAGAATTTTCTTTCAACTGTCATATTTTTATTCTTGTACTTCCGAGTAATACCTGAAGTCCCTTCCTATGATGTAAATATGACACGTGACTTATAATATGGTATGCGCACTATTGACATTTCCTCAACCAAAATTTTCACTGTCTGTCTGTCTCATACTATAGAAACACCATGGCTAAGTTAAACTTGGTGGGACTTGTGGTGTCACAAGGCAAGATGGCCAAAACAGTGAAGGTCAGAGTGCAAGGAAAAGTTTACGACAAGAGAATCCACAAAGAAGTAATCAAAAGAAAAGATTATTTGGTCCACGATGAAGGAAACATCTGTAAGGAAGGGGATGTCGTCAGAATTGAGTCCATTCCTAGAATATCCACCAAGAAGACATTCGCCATTGCTGAAGTTAAGGTGAATAAGGGTCAACAATTCGCCTTGTACGAAACCATGGCTAAGGAAAGATTAAATCAAGAAGAGATGGAAATGAACGAAATTTCCATCAAGAACAGTCAAAATGTTGCGGATACTATTACGAAAATCGAAGACTTGAAGTTATTAGACAAGTTGGTGGGTAAATTCCAAAAAGAATCTGATTCCGAAGAACAATCAAAATTGGTGTCGGAAGTCAACCGCATCAAGGAGAAGTATGGAATCAAGTCATGGCCATCCACAGAACCAGTTGTTCAATTAGAACTCAATGCAGACGTTAATGAAATCAGCGAAATTGAGAGAAGAAGAACCAACTTCAACACCATTTATGAAAAATATATGACCAAGGAGTACGAAGCGGAAAGAAACAGAATATTGAGCAAGATGACTAAAACCCCTGTTGAAAACCTTGCCAAAAATACCGCGAAGAATATTTTAAGAAAGTACGTCCTTAACGTTAAAAACGAGTGTCCTGCTTAGAAACACAATGTAAATAGTCTAAATGAAGCATCTTTAATATGAACAAAACGTAAATTCCTATTGCAGCAATTAATTTTTTGACCAATTCTTCTATGTACGGTATTTGTGTCTTCCTGCCTTTGCACAACAGTTTCTTATGCATCGTAGAACCCAGATGTTTGTTTCTCTTTCCCTGGAAAAATTAAAAGCCGATTTGAAGGCTCTTAAGAACTCTGGAAAAAAGTGATGCTAATATTGTACAATTTAAGAGTATCGCTGTACTACGGTTGCAGAATATCGATAAGATGTGACATACATGGAGCTTAGTTAGTCCTTATCGATATGTGATTATTTGTGATAGCATTTCTGGTCGATTGAATCGTCATCATGTGCTAAATGAGTTGATTGTCTCGTAACTATGATATGCATGTATATACGTCAAACAACCTATCATTTTTTATGCAATTCCGTAATCTTACATGGTGCATATTCGGTGTTATAATATGAAAAATGTTAGCAATTACCAACGACTTACTAAATTTACGCACCAATGTTAAACCTATTTTTATCACCGATACGCCCGCTTTAAAATATTAAAGCAATCTTGCGGAAGTACTTAAATACATGGAAAAGGAACTTCTTTAGCATGTTGAAAGCATTAAAGTCCACATCCACAAACATGTCAAGAAAGGTCAAAGCTGCATTGATCAGTCCAGGTGCGAAGATTCCTGTTTACAAAGACACTATATTGAGAACTCCCGAAAGTGATGAATCCATAGTCAAGGTTGTTGCAGCTGGATTTCATCATTTGGTGAAGATTAAAGCATTGGGATTGCATTATTCCCTGCAGCAATCTGCTGATGATAAGGCAGTTGGTGTGGATGGAGTAGGATATGTTGACGATAAATTGGTGTATTTCACAACCTTTACCCCAGATGGCGGATCTTATGGAGAATATATCATAACCAAGAAATCTCAGATCTACCCATTACCACAAGACATTGATAAAGAAGGCATTGGTCGCGTTGCTGCCTTGAGTAACGGTTTGATGTCTTCAGTATTCGCATTAGGTGGTAGAATCCCCAACCTCACAAAGAATGCAACTGTCCTTATCTTAGGAGTGACTGGTACGTCAGGCCAATTGGCAGTACAGAGTGCTAAAAATATCTATGGTGCTTCCAAAGTTATAGGAATGGGTAGAGATATTAAAAAGCTACAAGAACTTAGGGATGACCAGCCTCTTTTGGACGAAGTAGTAGCTCTAGACACCGATGATGCAACTCTTATAGAAAGTGGTTTGCTTGATGAAGTTGATGTTGTCCTTGACTATATATGGGGGCCTCCTGGTGCACGTCTTTTGGATCAACTCATCAAGGCGAAGAAGGTACATTCTGATCCGTTGTATTGGGTGCAAATAGGGCAAATGTCTGGGGACGCCAATCTTTCCTTATTCGCATCTCATTTGAGAAGTACCAATCTCAATATCTTAGGCTCTGGTATAGGACCCTTAACTAAAGCTTCTGAATACGATCTTTTGACAGAAGTGGTATCCCACCTTGCAAAAGGAACCATCACAGCACCTATCAAGTCTGCAAACCTTAGTGATGTTGCATCAGAATGGGTGTCATCATGGGATTCAAAGACCCGTAAATACTTCGTGGTAAACCATTAGCTTTACCCCTCAGATTATGCTATACACGATAAATAATAGTATGTAATATTAAGGAGTAGTTTCTTGGGAATGTTTCAGTTGGTTACCTTCTTATCAGTTGTGCGCACACGACTAGTATCAAAACTCGGTAAATAGTTCTATAATCAAAATCTTTGTTACGTCTTACATCATACAAAGTCACAGTTTACAAGATGCTGGACACCTATGATCCAGTGGTGTTGAAGCCAGGATCAATAAGGTTATCCCAACTTCGATACTTCACATTCACATTGGTAGGAATTGCCCTCTTGTGGCCCTTCAACTGTTTTCTATCTGCATCTGAATACTATGGAGAAAGGTTTTCCCATACGCCAGGAATCGTGAAGGTTTACTCATCCACCATGATGTCTGTATCCACCGTGTCTTCCACCGTGTTCAATTATATCTTATCTCAGAAACAAGAAGGTGTCAATTATCACCATAGACTCAATTCAGGTATGTTGATTACCATTGTGGTGTTTTTGATCATGGGAATTTCTTGTGTATCAGACATGTTCATCAAGATGCCCGACAAGCTCTTCTTCTTCATTTTGATGACATTGGTATTCTTCTCATCTTTGGCCACTTGTTTGGCACAAAATGGTACCATGGCCATCGTGAACGTTTTGGGAAGTATTTACGCCAACGCGGTCATGGTGGGACAAGCAGTAGCGGGAGTTTTACCATCATGTGCACTTATTATTTCTATAATGATCATGGGAGACCGTCCAACTACGGTGGATTTTCCTGAACATGTTGAAAAGAACTTGGGAGTGTTTGTTTACTACATCACCGCCAGTTTTATCTCCATCTCTGCAATTGCATTGGTCTACTGGGTAAACAGGTACGCTGCAAACAGTTACCATAGTCTCAATGAAGATTCTAGCTTGAATATAGAGACAGGTATTCTTGATGATGAAGAAACAATAGTCCCCATTAAACATCATGTACCCTTCCGGACATTGTGGTCTAAACTTAATTTAATTGTTCTGGCCATTTTTTTCACCTTCTCGATAACTTTGGCCTTCCCAGTTTTTGCATCTAAAGTCCAATCTGTTCGGGAAAACCCTAATAAACTTTTCAAAAAGAACATCTACATTCCTTTTGTTTACTTGATGTGGAACTTGGGTGATCTTCTAGGAAGAATTTTGTGTGGATATCCACAACTCCGCATGCTCATCAAGAACCCACGCACCCTTTTGCTCTATTCTTTGGGCCGTCTTATTTTTATTCCATTGTTTTTGACATGCAATATCAACCCAGGTGAATCTAAACCAATCATCAGCTCAGACGCATGGTACTTCTTGTTACAGCTTCTTTTTGGAATATCAAACGGACAATTGTGCACTTCATGTTTCATGGTTGTTGGTGACTACTGTGATAGCGACGAAGAAAAGGAGGCTGCAGGTGGCTTCACTACCGTCTTCTTAAGTGTGGGTCTTGCTGCTGGTAGTTTATTGAGTTATCTTTTAGTTATCTATATTGGGTAGTCATATATATGATCACGTGATCGATGTTGATCTCAAAAAGGCGTAGCAATATGGTAATCAGATCAAATAATCTTCAGTATGTCTTTTTGGGAAAATCACAAAGATACCTTCAAATCCGCTGGAAAGGCCACTGCTAGAGGAATTGGCAAGGGAGGTAAAGCACTTGGTGGTGCAGGTAAGAATGCCTATAATAACCACAAGAACAAATCAAGCGGCTCCACTACAACCGAAGAAACCAGCTCTTATTCATACCTGGCAGCTCCTATGCAGAAACTTGATTCGCAACAGCTCAAATCATTCCCTGCTCCTCCTCAAAGGAATGTCACTGCTGACGGAGCCCGCATCCCAGGAACTGCTCCTTATCAACCACCAGTACAATCGCCAGCACCCGTTCAACCAGTACAACCAGTACAACCACTGCAACCAGTGCAACCAGTGCAACCAGTGCAAGCATATGCTCAGCAATTCCAAAATCAGGCACCACAATTTGGAACACAACCCAATATTCAGTCCCCTGCCCAACCTTCACAACAAACTCAATTATATCAACCAGCAAATGACAATGTTCAAAGCACATCAGCATTTCCGCCCCCTGCATATCTGGATCAAGTAATTGAACAACCCCAACAAACGCAACAGGCGATGCCATATCGTCCACCAGCTGTTCTTCCTCAACAGGCACAGTCACAACCAATCCAGCCACCACAACCTCAACCAGCTGCTTTACCACCCAGACCGGTACCTGCTCCTCCTGTAGCATCTTCTCTGGCCCCTCAATCTTTGTCATTCACCTCGCCATACCACGCGCCTAGCGTCAACCCAACTAGTTCCACTGTACCAGTCATGCAGCCAGAGGAACAAATTCCTGAAGTGAAACCAAAAACCGCTTTACCCGATCCAAGATCGTTTCCACCCCCAATTGTTCATAAAGATAGAGGGGCACTTTCATCGGCAACGAAATCTTCACCTGCTTCCTCATCTACTACACCAACACAAAGCGTTACCCCCACAGCGCCAAAAAAAACCTATTCTTTGGAAATTGACAAAAGTTTTGCACCTCCTCCAAAACCTTTTCGGGGTCCAGGAGAGTCAGTTTCGCCCAATCCTTCTAAAAATGGGAACACTGCCCCAAGTCTTCCTAATCGAAATTCAAATTCCGAGCAACAAATTAGCATTCAGCATGATTCAACTCCAAATCTAGTAGCTCAGATAGACCCTAGGGCATTTCCACCACCTCCATTAATGCCAAATAGAACTTCGGCAAGTGCAAACGTTGTAACCTCTCTGAATGAAATTTCCCCCGCCTTGTCAAAAAAGAAAGCACCTCCTCCAAAACCTTTGAAGAAAAGTTCTACGATATCAGAAAATACTGGGGACTCTCATAATGGGGACTCTAATAATGGAGACTCTCCTCCACCCGCTTACACTGAAGTTAATTCAGTACCTCAAGCGCAAACAGCGCCCAATTTTGCTCAGGAAATCGCATCCAGAAGATTACAATCTGAAGCAAATCAATCGGAGGAAGAACAAAAATCACCTCCACCAATGCCTGCTCGGCGTGCAGCAGTTGAGACACCTCCACCAAAACCTCTTAGACCGGATCCTATCCAAAATAAGTCAACACAACTGCCTCAAGTAGAATCAAAGCCACCACCGAAACCAACAAGACCTATTGCTCAGAATTCAAACTCTAACGAGTTACCATTACACACAGTAAATAAAATTGAGAGAGCTTCTTCGGTTGATCAACAACAAAACTCACAATCTCCTGATAATTTTATTAATGAACTCAAGAAAAGTTTGACAAAGACTTCAATATCCAAAGATGTTGATGGAAGTGCTGCTAAGAAAAGGGCCCCTCCTCCAAAACCAAAATCAAAACCTTCAACGAAACCAAAGCCAGAATCCCTTAGTAGCATATCCAAACCCCCTCAAGTGTCTGCTACCTCAATGAAGTCTCCAGCAATTGTGTCTCCATCGGTGAAAGCTGCTTCGCCACCTCCACCTCCTCCTTCAAGAGTGAAGTCGCCACCATCAACTTCATCAACTCCACCCCCACCACCTCCAGCGCGGAATTATAAACGTGCTGCAGCTCCCAACCCCGTCCTGCTTTCTCCTCCTGAATTGGACTTGGAGCTTCCAACTGGCTGGTTTGCAGACTTCCAAAATAAGCAAATATTACCTAAATCATTACAAGGTTTGACAATGAAGTATTCCTACCAATCCTCACTGATGGGACCAATTACTCGCAACCAAACAAACTTCACTTTCAGATTAAAGGATTTGGCGATCATATCCTACTCATTCAACTGGACAAATAATGATTACAAGGGCGTCCAAGTAGAGATTGCCAAATTTGTTCCATCTCCTATTTTAACAAAAATTCCAAGCAAACAGGAACTACTTTCGAACAATCAAAAGTTTGGCGAATACGTTGCCTCATGGTGTGAACATAAACAAGGACAGAAGGTTGGGTCTGGAGAATGTTGGGATTTGGCTCATGATGCATTGTTGAAGGGATGTGGCAAGCATGCATTTGTTTCCAATTATTATCATCATGGTTTCCCAATATTATCGGTGACTGGCTCCGAAGGTGGTCTCGTTTTTAATCGAGAACCATTGGATGAGATTCGTAGAGGAGATATCTTGCAGTTTGAACGTTGCTCGTTCTATAATGCTGCCTCAGGAAGATCACTGACTGCTGGTGATCCTGACCACACTTCTGTTGTTCTAGCAAACGATGGAGAGAAGATCATAGTTGCGGAGCAAAATGTTGGTGGAGTTAAGATAGTGGTTAAAGGAGAAGTTATTCTCAAGGACTTGAAGTCTGGAAAATTACTTGTTTATAGACCCATGCCTACAGAATGGGCAGGAGATTTATGATTGATTCAATCAATATGTAATAGACATCTTTCAAAGACCATTCTTAAATTATTGTAGCATTGTCTTCCACTTTGTTATTGCAACATTCAGTCTGAATTGGGCTACTTTGCAGGATTGCAAAATTGATGTCGATAATCCAAAAGAATAAATCGTGATTCATAATTTACAAACTACAAGCTAGTTGACCACATCATGATATTGGATAATCAATCGCTTGCAATAAACTCAACTTCTCAAAATAGTTGTGCAATGTTCAATTCAAACTCTTAGAAAAAGCGGCATACATTTGTATGCTCATCGCGAACATCACGGTTTACATATATCATCTTAATGTCAGTTGCACCAGCACTTTCATCTCATCAAGATGAGGTCACATTCAGCTATGACCAAGTTCAGGCTGTGAAGAAGAATAGAAGCCATCTTGGTTTATCTGAAGATTACAGTCATGAAGAGTTAGTTTCCAAAATCTACCAATACTACGATGTCACTGAGTTGATCTCAAAATTGAAAGAAGAGGTAGATGGCCTGAGAAAGTACTCCAAAATTACTCTTCAATTCCCAGATGATTTGATCTGTGACTCAGCGACTATTGTACATGAACTTCAACGAGAACTAGGAATCAATGTTCAGCAAAATTCCTCAGAATGTTGCAAAAATACTGATTCTTCCAACATAGGGATTGACAATAGTTCCAATGGTTGTTGTGGTGATGAAAAAGGGTGTGTGATCCCCTCTTCAAGTGCTGATAAAACCCAGAAGGTATGGATCTTGGCTGATACCTCTTATTCTTCTTGTTGTGTGGACGAAGTAGCGGCAGAGCATGTTGGAAGTGACTTGGTGGTACATTTTGGTGACGCCTGTTTAAACCCTATCGATAAATTACCAACCTACTTTGTGTTTGGTAAACCACAGATCAATGTGGAAGATTTCATTGAAAAATTCAAAGCTCGATACGAAGACTTTAACCAGAAGATTCTTCTTATGGCAGATTCACCTCATACTAGAATATTGAGCAAGATATGTGAAAATCTTAAGACACAGTATCCAAATTTATCCTTTGCAGATTTATATTTAGATCCACAGTCGGAAGTACAGGTGATCGGGTACCAACCTATCACGCAAAAAGACTTACCTAAAGCTTTGAATCGAGTATTTAGTGGGATTGAAACTGAAGATATCGATGAAACTTTACAAGATTATGAATTAATTCATATAACTACTCCTCATAGTCCTCGACTTTTGCAGCTTACAACTAAATTTAGTTCAGTTACACTTTATAATCCTATTGAACAGGAAATATCCCAAGGTCCATACCCTAACTTGATGCGTCGTTACCGTTACATGCAAAGTGCTAGAACCGCAGGAACTATTGGATTGTTAGTGAATACATTGTCTTTAGCAAATACTAAAGAATTAATCAATAGTATTGGTAAGAAAATCAAGGAAAGTGGAAAGAAACATTACATTTTTGTTGTTGGTAAACCTAATGTTGCAAAACTTGCCAATTTTGAGAGTGTTGATTTATGGTGTGTCTTGGGATGTGATCATCAAGGTATTATCTTGGATCAGCATAATGAATACTTCAAACCAATTGTGACACCATACGAATTATTGCTAGCTTTGAGCGATGACCTCACATGGACAGGAAAATGGGAAACTGACTTCAAAAAATTATTGCAACAAATTTCAGAGACTAACGACGAAAATGACGAAAATGAAGATATCGCAAGTGATGCAAGTGAGGAAGATAGCCCACCAGAGTTTGATCCTGTAACAGGGAGATACATCAGTAGTTCAAGACCATTGAGACAATTGAATCATTTGACAATCAACTCACAACCAGCAAATGAAGAAAGTGAAAGTAGCCTAGTCAAAAAATTATCTACAGCTGTTGCAATAAAAAATACAGTGTCTACTTCTGCAGTGCATTTACAAAACAGACAATGGACAGGTTTGGGAAGTGATTTTACCAATGATGAAGATGGTGAAGACCAAAAAATGGGTGCTTTAGTTGAGGAAGGTCGTAGTGGAATTGCTCGTGGATATGACTACGATAGAGAGGCAAATTAGTAAATGTTAGATACGGTCAGTTAGCTTCGTCAGCTACCTTATGTGACCAGGGACTTTCCGCCACAATTCCCGAAATGAGTTGCATGTTACATCAAATCCTATAACCATATACTCCTAAGGGCATGCTGAGTATTTTTGAATTCTCTTGTAATTATTATACCCTGATATAGAGTAATAGAACATACATAAATTTTGTTCTTTCCGATAGTTCGTGCTGATTATTTTCGATCGTTTACTTAGTGAAATTGGAAAAAGAAAGTCATTTCAGTTAACTTTTCATTCGTTCCATTTATATGTGTATTCCTATATAATAATACTGCTTACTCAATGGTATCTTGAGGGGTTACAAAATGTGACAAATTTTCGATCAGTTTTGTGGATCTTTTAGGACCCTATGAATCAAAATAAAAACTAAGTCCATCAGAGCACAAAACCTATCAGTACCAACAGTTTGGAGCTTAACCCGTCCTTGAGGTTTTACATAGATAATTTCAGTTCTAAGACTGTATATCCACTCATTTATGCAACTACCTTCAAGGAATACACTTGAATGTTAGATTGTTATGATTAGTATTGATTTGATACTTCATTTTGCTGTCAGGAAGTTATGGCTCATACTTATAGTAAATTTGCTCTTAGCGTAAGTTAATCACTGGAAATAAAGGATTCTTACTAATATCAGTTTGTATACTAGGTCTGCAGAATCTTTGATCACGTTTGTTTTGATTGTTACCCTTAAATGCTTTGCCATCATTAATAAGAAGTCACAACTTCCTTCACAATGGCAAAAGCTCGGTGATAAAGACATTGCTATAGTCACTGGCGGATCCAATGGCTTAGGTGAGCAGATTGTCCTACTGCTTTTGCAGAAATCAGTTCTGGTATATGTCCTTGACGTGGTGCCGCCAAATATTAACAGTAGCAAGGTGCATTTTATCCAATCTGATCTAGGAAATGAAACCCTTATCAAAGCCAATATTGAAAAAGTCATCAAAGAGTTGTCTTCATGTCAAAAAAATGTTTCGGTTCTAATAAATAATGCTGGGATCAATCATCAGAATTCACTTTTAGATATGCCAGATTCTGAAGTACACAATCTCTTTAATGTCAACACTCTTTCACAGATATGGATACTTAAAAGAATCATCAGTAATCACATTGAAAACGTTCTCCCTGTGGTTCCAAAGGCAAAACTTTTTATTGTATCTGTATCCTCTATTCTAGGAGTGTTGGCACCACGCAATCTTTCACTTTATTCGGCAACTAAAGCTGCCAACATCCTGATCTACGAAGCATTGGCTATTGAAATCGCTGAATTCGAGACAATTCGTATCTTACAAGTACTACCAGGGCAATTGACCACAAAAATGTTTAGCAATGTGAATCCTCCTAGGCAGTTTCTTGCACCTTTGGTGGATCATTTACAACTAGCAAAGAAAATTGTAGCTAGGATCGACTGTGGACAATCGGGAATAATATGTGAACCATTTTATTCAAATTTTCTTCCTATGATACGAGTGCTTCCTATATTATTGCAACGTTTATGTCGTTCGTTCTCACAAATGGATGAGGCTGTACCCAACAAAAATAAATGAACAGAGGTTACCTGACCTACCTAGATTTGCTTCTTACTAGCACGTTCAATTTCATCCTTCAATAATTTGGAAAACTCATCACTATTAAAGTAGCCAACCACATCAAAGAACTTGCTAAACTTGAACGAAGCATTGGCTGCGTTCTTTTGGTCTCCATTAACAACAACTTTAATCTTGTATTCGGGATCGTAGTTTTCTGTCCAGCCTGAAATGGAGATCTTTTGTCCTTTGTTAGTTGTTCCAATATATTTCACGTCCTTGGATACTCTGTTAAGATATAACATGACTCCACTAATGACAAAGTAAATCGAGACTGCAACTGCATTTATGATGTAGAGTTCCTTGAAGCTATAGCGTTTGTCAAGGTAGAACAAAAGGCCAGCAATCAACACAGTCAGGTAACCTAAGGCCAATTTTGTATCTGAAAACAAAAATGATTCGTCATAGCCCAATTCCTGTAAAACTGAACCCAAATTTTCATCTGTTGTTTGACGCAAGTCAACAATTGAGCTATCGTTAGTTTTGATTACTATTTCATCTCGTCATACTTACTTTAAATTTGTCTTCTTCATCTTCAATATCTATGTTGTGTTGGCATTTACAACTTGTAAAACGATCTTTTGAGGCTGTTTGCAGTTTACATCCTCCTGCAACAACTGGTGTTGGAATTAGTATAATTTGAAACTCATTAGCAGTTGTCTTTTAATTCTTGATTCCTTCGTATCAATCTAAAGCCAGATAAAAAATTGATCATTCAAATGAACACTCCTTTTATCAAACGGCTTTTCAAGCTCATTTCTGCTTCACCCACATGGCCATGGATGTTTTTGCAGGTTAGAGTAAATCTCACGAATTACACCTTGGAGTTATGACAGTTTACTAAACATCACCTAGGGGTCAACTTTATTGGGGCCACAAGCTTAGCCCTAGTTCGAACCAGTTACTAGAACAAGTCTTATAGGGATATCCTCCATTGAAAAAGTAGTAATGAATAATAAAACTGCTTTTGGAATGGTTTCTCAATCTTCTGTCGAGGACTACGTGAAGCCAATGGCAAATAAAGCACCTGCTCCATTTAGAAAAGCGGATCTGATCCATGCAAACCATGTGGCTAGTCAGAAACAATCCCAGAGGCATAATCCAAGGAAAAAGAATAAGAAACAAGCTGGTGATGATATAGCTCAAATTGAAAACCAGATTCAACAAACCAAAAGTTCGAAGAGCGGACATGGCAGAAAGAGCCAAATATCCATCAACCACCTCCTTGACTTTCAATCATATCGTGATCTGGAAGAATACCAGCATAACCATGGCAGAAGAAGAAGTACACACTCCCGTCCAAAAGAAAAAGGTTACTATAATAAGAAAGTACACTTAACTGGAATGTCATTCATTAATGTTAACTATAAGTTCGTGGTAGATAACAGAAAATCCTATAAAGAACAACAAATAGACCCTAACATTCCCCCCGACACCAATGATATTATAAGGATTATTGTCCCCAAGGGAAATGCTTGTCCAATTTGTCTATCAGATGAACCCGTTGCGCCTCGCATGATCACGTCTTGTGGTCATATTATTTGTTTAAAGTGTGTGCTATCTTTACTTGAAAGTGAAGTTCCAACATCCAAAAAACGAGAATCGTCTGCTGTCATTGAAAAGTATAGAGAATGTCCCCTTTGCCTTTCGGTAATTCGCAAAACTGAGATCAAACCTGTTCTTGTTAATAATATAGATGACAGATTCGACACTCCAAAAGTTGACGATGATGTGGTTCTCACTTTGATGAAGAGACCACTGAACAAGTTGTTACCTCTACCTCAAACATTAAGCGAATTGCATGATGTGATAGGAAATTTTCCTATGGTGAATAACAATAATCCTGATCTTAATCAATATCTGAGAATCTTCAAAGGTGATGTGGACTATTTGTTGCAAATGTATGAACAAGAAAAGCAACAAATATTAAGTACCTACGAAGAAGAAAAACAGCTTTATAATGAGCCAGATACATACGTTAAGATGGCACTCGACTACATCGATCAAGAAATTACTTTGTGGACTCGAAAGTTATCTGAAGAGTCGCAAGAGATGGAAAAGCAAAAACAAAGACAAGATTACTCAAAAGATTTGACAAACTTTTACTTCTATCAAACAGGATTCAACTCAAGCACAGCATATGTGTTATCACCATTAGACATTAAGGTTTTGAAATCTTCCTACAATAACAACTATGAGGAATTGCCTTCCTCAATAATAGTTAAAATTGAGAATATCCGATATGATGAGTTGAGTGCCGAAACTTCCATCAACAAGTACAAATATTTGTCTCATTTACCTTCTGGTACTCAATTGGGATTTTTAGAATGCAACTGGAGCTCTAATGAATTTATTAACCAAGAGACATGGAACATTTTCAAGAGCGATTTGATAAAACGGACCAAATTCTCAAAGAAGAAATTCACTCGTGAGGAAAGGGATAAAAAGAGGGCACAAGACGAAGAAGAAATCAGAACAAAGAACTTTTATGCTAGAGAGAATGGTGCTCCGGGAGCTGAAGTCAATGAGTTCTTTGAGCGTGGTAATTTTGGTACTCTTTCAATCGTTGATCATCGAGAGTTGCCTCCTTTGCGAGCAGAAGATAGAAGAGCCTCCTCTGGATCCAATGAGTCTGAACATACGGCCTATGTGTCTACTGTTTGGGGTACCAAGATACCCAAAGCAGAGGAAGAGCTCTTCGAGGAAGATGATGATGACTGGGGTGCGGAAGAAATGATTAGGAAAGCAAAAGAAGAAATGGAAAGACAAGAAAAATCCGGAAAAGGTAAAAAGAAGAAGAAGAAATTGATTCTTCTTTCTTCAAATTAGTATCGATAAGTAGAAAGTACATTTGTTGGTACGATCACGTTTAACGATTAAAAAAAATGAAATGAATTTTACGACTCTACAAGATGTACAAACTTATAGAATAAATATAAACTCTATTAACTATTAAATTCTTCTTCATACTTTATATGTGTTGGGCCCAGCCCTAACCATGATTGAAAGTACGGACGTATAAAGAAGAAAATAGCACCGGAAATAAGTACAAAACAACCGATTACTGGAAAGCACCAGTATGGAATATCAAGTTGTGATGCATTAGGAGGTCTGACAAATGGGAATAATGCTAAGAATAAATTAGCAAATAAGAAAATAAACACACAAATGAATGGGGCGGATATAATCTTATTTGGCTTATGTGGTTGTGGATCTTCTGAGCTCAAGAGAGAATCAGTTTCAGATAAATGTCTTTGATGGGGAGTATCTTGTGATTCCTCATAATCGTGAGTATTGGACGAATTATTTTCACCATCATTTTGATCGATAAGTTGAAAGCCTGAGTGTAATTTTACGGATTCGTCTTGTAATTGGAAGTCCAATTCTCTGGGGTTGAATTCACCCCAAGATTCTTTCTTTCGATTGAGCTTGAGGTAGATTAATCCGCAAGTCAAGAAGACATTGATCCAAGTTCCTGGATAAATGTACAAATTGACAATGAATTCATAGATTTCTGTTGAAGGAGGTGCAACCAAAACAATAACTGTCACTAGCCAATGAAGTAACAAGGAATTGTTGATGTTCAGGAAAAAAGATGAGAAAGGAATGTAGTTATTGAGGGCCAATTCATGATTAACCATTCCATGAGCAAATGAAACCACTAACACATTGCCCAAGTTGGATAATGAGATTAGAATTGGCAATAATCTCGAGGTAACACTTTGGCCAAATACTTTATTGAAGAAAATACCTGCGATCAAAACGCCACTACTCAAGATCTCTTCTTTTGGAATAACAATAAGATAAGATAACAACACCAAAAAGTACAAGATTGTGGTCAATAACACTGCAGCTGGGGCTGCGATGGTAAGAACATGGTAGGGATCGTTAATTTCGTTAAGCACATAATTGACGTTTTCCCAACCTTTGAATGAATAAATGACTTCCAATAATCCCACAGCAATGGAATAGGTATTCGGAGAAGTGTTTTTATGGAACTTCCACATATCGGTGAAGTTATCGGTGGGAGGGATGCTCAACCATCCCAACCCAGCAAATAAGCCGATAGCTATGATGAGTACCAAGATCAACAATTTGAAGATTCCGAGGAAATTGAACAATCTTGTACCCTGGCTGGGGTACTTGATGTGGAGAAAGGTACAGAACGAGATACATGCCACACCCAAGATCTTGACGAGGGTGGGGTCGATTTCGGCATCGGCACCATCTTGATGGTCTGTGATTGCATAGAGCACGTACTTCCCGAATGCAAAGGAGTTCCCCGAGCTGAACCCAAGGATGACAATGGAAAACGCGTACACACAACCCATCAACCCTTTGGGTTGGTTGAATACCCGGAGGAGATAGTTCTTCTCACCTCCATTCTTGAAGGGCAAATTCAATGCAAACTCGAGGTAGATGAGAAGGCCGCAGAAGATGATGATTCCGCCTAGAATAAATAATGTCAAGAAAAGTCCCACATTTCCGTTGGTATACTGGAAGATCGGGGAAGGGTTCAGGAAGATTCCTGTGCCGATGATTTTGTTGACAATCAAGGAAATGCAAGAGAGGGTGCCCAATTTGCGGGTGGGGGCAATGGAGATATGCGTGGCAGCCACGGATTCGGGATTCAGCGTTGCTGGAAGGAGCGTCGGTGCCATCGTTGGTGATATGCAAACAGAACAAGCAAAACTGGTCAAATTGGGGATTAAATCATTAGATAAACTCACGTGACCCTGATTTCAAGTTTCCTGGGGGTCCACTGGGGAACCCCAGTGGAGGGTGGGGTGCCGCCACTGTTTCTGGGGATGGCGTGCTAGAAAGGCAGACGACCTTCGCCTAAATGAAATCCCACTAACAACAGCATCCAGCGGGTTCCATGCCACATGCCACAAAACAGAAACCACAACATAAGCGATCAAGCAGTATTACACTAGAAACTCCGGTATCAAAATACGCCATGTTCGCGCCCCTGATTGTATGCAGTATGGGCACTCTCAGGCATTGGAGAGCACATAACCTACACGTGGAAGTCGAAGGTTTATAGATATGAGCCTGTAGTTGTCCCACGTTCTCTAATTGACGTGCTCCGGGCCATGTAACCGGACCCATGTGGCCAGAAAATCGTTATCAATTGAAATCACAGTTGCAACCACCAGGACGGAATTGCTGCGCTTCCCGCGATGTCTAGGAATTTTCCGGTGCAAACTTTAACAAGCCCTCACTACTGTGGTAGGAAGGTGGGCGGGGGTTGATATTTTATCCACCCCATGCACCGAGTAAAACTGCAGATAATCTAAGTACCTGAGGTGTTGATATCATGGTGTGCGTCATCGTAAAAGGTACCATAAATTGGCAATGATGTGAGGTGGAGGTGGGTGGGGCATTTCAATAAGCATGATTACGATGGTTAAGAATCCAGCTGGTCCAAGAATTGCCCCCGGCATCTACAGTCATGGTGTGGGTCTGCGTTGCCTAAACAGGAACGCGGCAACACCATAGCCCACCTGGTGGATTGCCAAAATCATTTCCGAGTGCACTTTTTAGGAGTATTTCCAGCTGTTTGCGGTTCACTCCTGAACCACTCCACCCACATCTCATGTAAATGTTCCCATGGGGATGTTCTGGCCCTTGGTTGTCACTTTCGGGGTATTCGTACACCGGGGAGCAATTGTACCAATCGCCTACCGAGTGTTATCAACTCTGTTAAGCCCCCGTGGCAGAGGTAATACTAAGGGGGAATTGGTAGTAGACTGATACCTTGGTTGATGCATCTAAGACGAGCATTCCCTATGGATGGTGCTGCAGATCTCGTATTATTGTCGCAACGTCTATGCAACGGTTGGAGCGATGGACCTGGCCATGGGGGTGTGGGCATCCAGCAATATAATCGAAGCATTTGTTGTAACGAGTTTGTAACCCCTCGGTTGCTAGTTTCGGTGGAGTCAGATAATTTCGATAATTTGATAATTTTTCATCGTTGGCTGTTATTTTTTGGAACTATTTTCCCATTTTCCCAACATCAAAGGGTTCCATACTCCCTTCTGAACTCAGTGGAAGAGGTGCCAGTTCCTTCTACGGAATCCAAACAGGTCTAGCGTCACACATGCAGCACCACGAACAACCCTGGTTTCATGATTCCGCTATTCCATCATTCTGGACGATCTTGGAGGTTTCTAATTTGTGCAACCGCAGGCCGTATTCACCACTAAAATAAGGTTCGTAGCACTTGACACCAACGTGGAATAGGAATATGGTCCGGGTCCCGCCGGTAATTTCATCAACTGTGGTGTAGAAATCGCATGTGTAGCTCTATTCAGCAAACCAGTTTGTAATTGATGTTGTACGTTTGTTGATGTGGTCAGACTTGCAAGAATTGCTGGATTTTGTGCTTGCTCGTCTGTTCCACACCCTGCGGTACCACAGCCCGCCTACGCTTTTGGAAATTATTGGTTTTGACTTGTGTATTATTGTATACATGAGGATGCCTCATACTTGATGTATGGCAATCTCGAGGTTAGGCAATGTTTATGAGACATTGTATGGTACGATATGGTATGGTATGATACGGTTGCGGTTAAATATGGCGTTTTCTTTGTAGTGTATGTTCTATAATTTCTCGATGTGATGGTATTAGGTATGAGAATAAGGTTGAGCTCGCGTATATCCAGACTCTATTAATTCAGACCAGCTGTTAACAAAGCCTCCACATCATAAACCAGTCTTGAGATTCCAGTACCATTTTGCGAGGAGATCAAATTGACGGCGATGCCACATTGCTCGATAACTTCGCTCTCTGCATCATTGACGAAACGGTTGGTTGCCTTGCCCACTATAGGAGAATTATGGCCGATGGCATGTTTGTATTGTTTGATCAAAGTGAGTTTATTGGAGGAGTATTGGTATTTTGGGAATTCCACGGTATCTTGAACTTCTGAACCGTTTTCTTGTTGTATTTGGACAAATGAGCTTGGTTTACCGGAGCCGGTGTGGCATCTGGAGTTGGCATGGTTGAGGGATGGGAAGATGACATTAAGAGCATGTTCTCCGTCAAGTGGGACGTCCTTGATGATCTTCAACACCTTCTCGTTGACGTACTGGATATTTCTACCGAAAACGTTGTTCTTGAAGAAAGATTGGCCATCCTTAGGCTCGATATTAAAGTATTTTTCATCTTGGTAGTAGATGTGATGCTTGTCGACAGTAGAAACGGCAATACTAGGCACGTTCTTAGACATACAGTAACCAAGCATAGCATGGGTAGCACCACGACCACGATTGGTGCGTGGGGCATCCATGGAAGAAAAAGGAGTCCAAGCAGCGCCTTCTCTTGGGCCAACCATCACCAACTCTGGAACAAAGTTGATTTGAGGAGCAATGACATCCATTCCGATGACCAAGGTATCGAGAGCACCAGCATTGACATACCAGATGTTCTCATCCAATGGATCCTGACCAAAGTAGTCGTTTTTGACGATCGATCTCTTTTGTGGTGAGACATTTCTTTTGATCACCCCTTTTGCACCTCTTGGGGCTTCATTAATATGCTTCAAATTGGAGTAGTAAGTTTGATGGACTGGAAGAAGGTGGCCAAAATCACCACCGTCAACGATATCAGAAAGTTCGGGAGCGCCGGCGGTTTCCAGAGTATCGATGCTTGAGCGGTCTGCTTCGGAAACATCACGGGGTTTGGCTCCATTTTCACCCACGGTAGGGGTTTCTTTCAATTGTCTGCGGTTGTATAAAGGTGCCACCACTCTGACATCGTGGCCATCTTGTTGCAAGGCCTCGTACATGTAACGAACGTTCTTGGACACCCATGAATCAGTGGAAGTGAGTAAGATTCTCAAGCCGGCACAAGTGTGCAAAAGCACGAAGAGCACCGAAATGAATCTAGCGTTAAACTTCATCTTAGGAAAATTTTAGTAAAGAAAGGATAGGACTCAATGAATACCGGGTGGCAGCCACGGATCCCTGGATATATATAACATATAGTAAGCCCCGTGGGCTAAAAATGGTGCAAATTATATTATTTGCAATCTGTGACACAAATTGCTGATATCATGCAGGCTGCGCACGACGGTCAACGTGGATGCCTAAACGAATCAACCTAATGCGCGCATGCATATAGTAGTGGAGATAAGTTAGGCACATGCGAGGGTGTTGAAACGCACCGAGCTAAATTGACTACTTGTGGTAATTAGCGAACGTGCGCAGGTAATTAACACATACCAAACAAAGTGTGATTGTGGAACGCTAACAATCTCCTAATCCACCACCCGCGCAGTGGTGGATTTGGTGCTCTGTTTACCTGAAACTGTGGACAAACTTTTGTACCAGGCACAGGGCGGGTGGCTGCTGAAGTTTTTGCATGAGTATTCAGGTTTTGGGGTGCGTTGAATTATCTGTCACAGGCTGTAGGGAAAGGCCATATTCCGTATAGTGTGCAGTGGGCCTGCAGCCAGGCTGCAGTTAACCTGCATCACCACACAGAAAATATCCGCAATTCTCAAGGCGTATATCATCAACCAACATCATCACAACTCCTCGATACGCACAGATCATGGTGATGTAGGGGTAAACTTTGATCCTGGACATCTCTTATCACCACAGACTCTTTCCAACATGCTATGGGCGCCTCGATTGCACCCTAAGCCTAATGTGGCAGTCGGAAAAAAATCTCCCTCATCGTCTATTCTTAGCAGTTCGCCGTGCATGAGCGATTTCCCAATTCGAAGATAAATCCTGTCACCCATGCTCATTTACGACGTCGATGGAGTCTAAGGCTATTTTTGGAAAATAATTCACGCCATCGAATCCTCAAGTAGTCATTGGGGAAGAAATACCACTCCATTGGGAAAATTCTCATGTGTCGTTAACCATGGCCTACATATGCATGTTCCGCCGTAATCATCTCGTGTATTTGGTGCTGGCCTTGGCAACAGCTATCGCCGTAAGTGAGTATGGGCAGAACAACACCTAAAACCCCAATACCACCATCCACGATCTTTCGTGTCTAAAAGCCTGATCATTCCCAGATCAAGGCTAGTTTGGTCTCTTGTGAGGCATTTCGGCTAATATGAAACCACCATCAATAGACGAGGCGTTCTCGGATGAAGTTCTCGGGATCCACGCATGAGTCTGCCAGAAACAGAAATGTTGCAAAAGCATCGGGACTTTTCTGCTGCATCCTACTTACCAGTTTGAACAAGCATAAGTCGATTGTCGCTATTATGGAATTAGCGTCACCATCGAAGAATACAAAACACCTAACCGGATTGGCATCGATTCGAGTCATGTCCGCCTTCCTTGAAAAATTATTATTACAACGTCACTACCGGCATCATCACAATAGGTGAGAGATTCAAATAATACCCAAGATTTTGGAGCTTGGGGTGCTTTCATGGACGCGATCTACATTTTGTTCTACAGGAGTTACTCTTACTCTGAACTGGGCCTCTAATGTCTAGCTTTTCTATACAAAACGGTTTGAGTTGAGTAGGTAGGGCCAATGGATGTGTTTTTGTATGGCGCTTTCTCCTGCCCATCTTGATCTCGCATTCAATCAGCACTGGGTTCCATGCATATAGGTGCAGCGGCACCAATGAAACCGAGCCGTTCCCCACCTTGCAACCCATAAGTAGCATATGGTGTTTCCAAGAGCTCTGTGGATCTAGACTTGAGAAGCAACCTTAAAGAATTCTTCAGTGTATATAATGATTCACATCACAAATTGGATGTTCATATCTTGAGGGTGAGAACAACTCAATTGCGGTTTCTGTGAATACTTTTCTCTCAAAAGGGTACGCATGTTGTTGAGCAACGACAAGTACGTCTGGTTGGGTAAATCATTACACACCTTGATGAACGCCCAACTCATCGCACCAGTGGCTCTTCCAGCCTCTTGTGCATCTGCACTGGTCTGATCATCTTTGCATCCACTGAAACTGATTACATCTGCGGGGGATGCCTTAAATGCCCTCACTTGTTCCTTGTTAACATTACCACCACGAGTGACTTTTTTAGCAATACCTGCGAGCGATGAAAGAGCCCCTCCAATGTTTCCAGACTCATACAGCATAAATGCTTGTAATGCACCCACTCCGGTATCCTTCCACATGTTAGGTTCCTTCACCACACCCTTGGTCAGGTAAACGTATGGAAGATCCAATGCGGTACCGGAGTGACATGAATCATACAATGCAGTAAGTCTACATCCTGGTGGTAATGGCCTGACCATGATGTCGTGCATCTCATCGTCCACAATGTGTCCATTTTGCTGGAAGTCTAATGGATAAATCACGTCATCAAATCCACTCTCCTCATCACCATCCAAATCCTCGGTTTGGCCACCATGGCCCGAGTAATGGAACACCAATGAGTCGTTTGGTCTGGCATCCTTGACCAACCATTGCATTGCCCTGATAATGTTAGCACGCGTTGGAATCCTGGCCATCTCACGTTGATCGTCAGTAAGAATCACGATGTCGTCCCATTTATAACCCCAGTGGGACACCAAAAAGTTACTCATGTTCTTGACATCATTGATACAGCCCCGCAACTCGTTTCTAGAACCAAAGTAATTGATACCAACTAAGAGAGCCTTCTTACGACCAGAACAGTTGGAGTACTGGAAAGTCATGTTGGTGTTTTGACCAAACGATTGGGGAGCGTTGGGTGGCGGAGCCATGCCTCCTTGATAACCTTGGTTGTGTGTGTTATCGTAATTTTGGGGCATGTTACCTTGGGGAACATTCTGTTGAGGACGATTGTATCCACCCGAGTTTTGCTGTCTGCCTTGGTTGTAATCTCGAGGAGGTCCTTGTGGAGGTCCGTAATTGCCAGGTGGTGGTCCTTGTGGAGGTCCGTAATTGCCAGGTGGTGGTCCTTGTGGAGGTCCATAATTTCCTGGTGGTGGTCCTTGTGGAGGTCCATAATTTCCTGGTGGGGCACCTTGAGGTGGGCCGTAATTGTTGTAGCTTTGATGACCAGATCCGGGGAACATGACGTTGTTGGTTCTTGTTTTATGTTGCGGTTCCCCTGAAATTTGAATGATTTTCCAATGCACTACTGACCTGTGAGGGTGTCACGAATCGAAGCCCCAAAGATGTTGCACCCATTGACATTTCCAAGCGTCAATCAACTCCAAAATACGAATTTCTTGTTGCCCTATCAAAAAATTTCTTATGGGTGCTTGCACAATTTTTGATATGAAATTGCTCTTGTTATCAACCGATTGATGGTTCTATAAATATGGATATCACAATTTTTGTGGACTACCTGCAAATTTCAGTTACTTCAAATAACTACAAAAGTAATATCCGCTTCATGAGCCTGAACTAAACCTCGTATTGGCGCTAGAGTGTTCATGTTTAGTGACAGCAACTTGCTAATTATGGGTTTATTTTAGCAAATAAATCGTGGCTTGCACTGAGCGCGATCAAATTTGTGCTTTTGTATTAAGTTGACATCATAATTAGTTCAAATCCATTGAAACAAGTGACTAAATGTAGTTTAAGAAGTTTAATGTGATTTCTCTCGATTCTAATTTCATTCGATATTATTGACGTAAAAATGTAACTTTTGAAAAAAAAAAGAGAAAAAAGGAATTTTTTGACTTTTCGTTTACAATTGAATTGAAATGTGAGGTTTATCGACAAGTAGCTTGTAGTATTCGAGCTGTACTAAGAGTTAAGGTATCTGATCCATGTATTTAAAGTGATAAGAAAGTTAATGGCCAATATAAGCTCTGATGTACAATTTATAGTGTTTAGTGTTTAGTGTTCAGTGTTCAGTGATTGATTTTTCAGGCAGATGTCCATATTAGAAGCCAAGCCAAAGGTGAAATAATACCTCAAGGCATATCTAGGGATTTCGGAGAAGGCATACCATGTTGCTCACAACTTGGAGTCAGAACTTCCATTTTGTTGCTCAATGACCTTAGGATACAAGTCACCAACTAAACCTCCGATGTGCCAAGC
Organism: Suhomyces emberorum; assembly: GCA_003707835.3. Taxonomy (NCBI): domain Eukaryota; kingdom Fungi; phylum Ascomycota; class Pichiomycetes; order Serinales; family Debaryomycetaceae; genus Suhomyces; species Suhomyces emberorum. The sequence continues at coordinate 120,751 of PPLQ03000012.1, forward strand.
TGCACCATCTACAACGTGAACATCTCCTGAGATGTAAGAAGCGGCTGGGGAGAACAAGTAAACGGTAGCTTCAGCAATATCTCTGGTGGTACCCAATCTTTGCAAAGGAACCTTCTTCTCCAAAGGTTGGCCACCTGGAGGAGCCAATCTGGAGAAACCTTCGGTACCGTCAATCATACCAGGAGCAATACAGTTGGATCTGATACCCAATGGACCCAATTCCACAGCTAAGGCATTGGACAAAGCATCAACTCCAGCCTTTGCAGCACCCACATGTAATTGGAACGGAACACCATAGTAGTGGAGAGTAGCACTAACAAAAAGGATAGCACCCTTGTTCTTGCGCAACTGCTCGAAACAAGCCTTGACAGTGTTGTAGGAGCCCAACAAATCAATGGAGATAACCGACTTGAAAGCGTTGGAGGACAAGTGGTTGAAATCGCTCAAGAAGTTTCCGGCAGCACCGGCGATAACGAAATCGATTCTGCCCAATTCATCCACGGACTTCTTGACAGCAGTGACGATAGATTGGACATCACGGACATCCACGTTACCAAGACCAAGGACCTTTGATCCTGGACGCAAGGCTTGTATTTCTCTGGCGGCCTTTTCTGTCTTTTCTTGGTTACGGCCCAAAATGACGGCGTTGGCCCCCAATAACACCATTGCTTCAGTTTGCACCCTACAGATGGTACCAGCACCTCCGGTGACAAAAACCACTTTGCCCTTAAACAAGTCGGGCTTCCAGGAACTGTTAGTGACGAAGGATTGATCTAAAGTGGACATTATATGATGATAGAATATTTAGTTTTCCATGTGGAATTTGCCAACTTATATACATGGAAGTGGCCACCTGCACCTGTGATTGTGACATACCGAGGCCCTTATTTACATAGTATACAGGATTAGGTTAATTGTGGGGTCGAGCCTGACGATCAACCGAGGTCACGTGTCGATTTGAGATATGGTTCAACCAGATTTCATTACCTGGTCTTCAGTTCCAAGATACCCGTCGAGTTGCTTCAAGGACACTTGGTAGAGCAAAAGCATGATGGACGATTGAATGCCGGTCCAAATAAATCTGGGACCTACCCCGGAAAACGCACCGAGGATCCCTTCGGACTTGTAGATGGAGGCTAATGCAGTGTATGTAGAAGAACGAGCAAGGAACGCAGCCACCAGGTTGGAGGAACTGACCACCACGGTATCAATTTTGGTTGCTGTCTGTATTCTGGTCTTGATCACATCGAGTGGCGTGGTCAAAACACCCGCCAACCCTCCAGCTGCAGCACCTGTCATCAATTCCCAAGTCACAGGCAAATCAGTGGACCCATGAGAAAAGATCGCCACTTGACGGAACTTTTCATAGAAGGCGAACTGTAATGCACTGAAGGGAAGGTCCCGAATAAGCGTCTCCTTGTATCCAAACACGAACGTCGACATTCCTTCATGACGGGCAATGTGTTTCACTGCATCAGTTAATCCCTTGTAGTTGTAGCCCGAACCTTGAGTGTGAGGATTGTTGTATCTTCCTTGCAACTGCAATCTGGTCTTCAACACCTCCGAAGGAACATAGAACACACTGGACCCCAAATCTCCCAAAATACCTGCGACAAAATACGCTATGGTCTCGTTGACCCCGAAATCGTTGATAAGCTTACGTTTGGTAAACTCATAAGTAGCGAAAAAAGCAGCAGTGGATGGAAAAGAACCCAAAATTGCAGGAGTATACCCTCCGTATAATCCCCTGAAAAACCCTTCTTTCCTGAATATTGTCCAGTATGCTGGAATCATGCGTTTATATTGTGCTTTGTGAGGAAATCCTTGTTGTCTAGTCTTGACTGTATCTAAAGAATGCATCAGTGTGTCTCCCACCATTCCTCCAAATCCTCCCGCAAGCATACAATTGAAAATAGGTGATAACAGAGACTCGTCAGTGATGCTTGGTGGCTCTTTTGGAGCCTCTGTTCGTCCAGTTCCATGAGTTCTCGGTCCTGGTTCATGCTGGGTGCCAAAATGTAACGGTATGGTCAGCGATGTGAAAAGTTGTGACATTCTAATGTGTTATGTCTTTCTAAACAGTTGAAGTACTGAACCATGCAATTAACGTCTAATAAAATGATCTACCCGGCTTTGTGGGTTCGATGATGAGAATGCTAGATTGGCTTCCTTGCTAATCTGAAATGAATTTTCACACACAATTCATACGGTATCCTTCTATACGGATATCAAACGTATGTATACTGAAATGTCCACGTAAACGGTGCCTTTAGGATTAAATATGGAAAATCCGATTCGATGGGTCAAAGTTTGTATGCGCTTTCTGACTGGAGGTTTGGAATTTTTTTCTCCTACACACGCAATTCGGGATGCACAGGAAAATTGACGATTATTTAATCACCAGGCTACTCTTACCGTGTGTCACTATTCTGGCAGATGTAAACGAGCTCAGATACATTCTGAAAGATTCAGATTTCAATTAGATTGTTCAACAGTCGTGGCATTTACCAATGCCTTTGTTTGCCCATTTTGAAAATTGTTTCCATCTCATCACGTGAGCATTTGGTGATACAACATGATATATAGTAAGATATCAAGATCTGGAGTATATGCTACGATTAGCAACAGCAAGAGTCGTTGCTTCGGCTCAAAGGTCATTCAGGAGGACATACAGGGTGTTGGCATTGGAATCATCCTGTGATGATGCCTGTGTTGCCCTCCTCGAGAAAGAACATCCCGAAAAACCTCCAATCGTGATAGATCAATTCAAAAAGACTTTACTGTCAGCTCAACTAGGAGGCATAATGCCGACTGCAGCCCATGATTTCCATCATTCGGTGATGGCTTCATTGGTAGATGAATTCTGCAACAAACATTCGTTGAATTTTGCAACTCCACCAGATTTGATCTGTTGCACCAGAGGGCCAGGAATGACAGGTTCGTTGAGTTCAAGCATCCAGTTGGCGAAGGGCCTTCTGCTAGCATGGCAAGTACCCTTGATTGGAGTCCATCACATGTTGGGGCACATTTTGATTTCGCAGCTCCCGAAGAAAGACCAACCATTACTTGGGCCGCCCCAATACCCATTTCTTAGTCTATTATGCAGTGGAGGTCATACTATGTTGGTTTTGCTGAAATCCATAGAAGACCACGAAATAATTATTGATGTGAATGATATTGCAGCAGGAGACTCCCTTGATAAATGTGCCAGAGAACTAGGCTTGTATGGTAACATGTTGGGGAAAGAACTTGAAAGGTTTGTGGATAATATTTCAGAAACGGACAGAGCGGAATACGCCGCAATTAATACTAGAACAAAGGACAATGTATATAACTTCAAGATGAACCTACCATTTAAGGGTCCCCGAGACCCCAAGTTCCCTTCCAAAATTGAATTTTCTTTTGCTTCTTTCAGAAGCTCCTTACAATCATTTAGGAAACAGATACATGATGGAAAGGAATTTGACAAAAAAACTGCTGAATTTTTAGGCTTTAAGATTCAAGAACTGATATTTGACCATATGATCGATCGAATTAATATCGCACTTGTTTCTCATGGAACAAATAAAGAACTCTACTCAGAAGCAGATGCCAGCTTGCTAGAAGTTCGAGATTTTATTTGTTCCGGAGGGGTCGCTGCTAATAAGAGACTTAGAGGTAAGTTGAGTGAAAATTTGAAATTCAAAGAAGCGTTACAAACAGACCAGAACTTGACATTTCATTTCCCAGACTTGTCCCTTTGCACTGACAATGCAATTATGATTGGTGTTGCAGGAATAGAAATATTTGAGAAATTGAGAGTGAAGAGTGACTTGTCGATATTAGCAATCCGGAGATGGCCATTGAATAGTATTACAAAGGTAGATGGGTGGGTTAGCGTTGATGAACGTGAATATAAAAGCATAACAGGATATAAATGAGTATTAAACACTACATGTACATAGCTAAATCTCTAGAATTAAAATGCAGTAATATATACAAAAGACTTGTAATTTAATGATACACCTCTGGCTCAATTTCGAATTCATCTTTAGGAACTGTATCTGCCAGATCATTCCGCTGATCTAGAAATGAATCCTTAATCTCATAAGTTTTAATCAACTCGGACCACGTATTGTGGTCCAAAGAGGCTATGTGATGGTTAGTTGTAGAAGTATCGCTTTTGGTTCGTATTTCTTGAAATTCCCAAGGTTGAACTTGTTCCACCATGGGAACACCGTCTTGTAAGTAAAGCTTGAGCTTAGCATCTTTAATCAAGAAACTGGTAAAGAAAAGATTTTCAACAGACTGAGCAAAAGAGAAAGGGTTGATAAAAAATCTAAAAAAATTAACTCCTCCTTCAACCTCTTTTCTCCTATATGTTTCGTAGATACTTTTCACCATATATGCTGTATTTTGCTGTTCCTGGTCTGCAACAATGTCTACTGCTTGAACTTGAGTGGCAGTGGTGGTAGAGCTAAGTGATTTGGTGTCGTCTATTGCCCTTTGTCGTGGAACTGGTCGTTTGCGCTCAGTCGATAATGGACCATGTAAATAGGAAGTCAGGATCACTTTTCTACTCACATTGTAAAACAAAGTTCCTAGTTTGATCCAGTTGAAAGAATTGAACTTTTCTTCTCCAGCGGTTTCCTCTGGATCTTCCGATCCATTTTCAGAATCTTTCTTGTCGTAATCTTCTTCTAGTTGTTGCTCTGTTTTCTCATCGTTCAAAAAGCTTTGGAGTTTCACCACAAAGTCTCGTTCTCCTAACGATATGCCAGAATCACCAACTTTCAAGTTTTTGGAGTTAGTTGCAAGGAAGTTTGCTGTTTCATGAAGAAGTTCTGAATCTTTCAAATGAATTGTAGTGTCTGTAATCTTATCCTTCTGAACATTGTTATAGATCCGATTCAACTCCTGGATATGTTCTGTGATCAAAGCTCCTGCAGTTCCTTTATGTGCCTCAGCGTAACGATGTTTGATCTTTTGCTTTAAAGCTTCATAATCCTGAACAAGATCATTACTGCCTCTCCTTTTGCGCGTTTCTTCCTCCATTTATATGTATTTGTGTGAATTGAGGTAGTTTCAATAAGAGTATGAGATTTTAAATCAACATAATTAATGTCGCATCTCATTAATCTTAATGTAACGCGTAATGACTACTATCAAGAAGTTGGATGTGGGGGTAATCAACAAGATTGCAGCTGGAGAGGTGATTGTCCAGCCAGCTAATGCATTAAAAGAAATGCTTGAAAACTCCATCGACGCCGGATCTACTTCAATCGATATAGTGGTGAAGGATGGAGGACTCAAATTACTACAGATCACAGATAATGGTAGTGGTATCCAGAAAGAGGACTTAAAACTTCTATGTGAAAGATTTGCCACATCCAAGCTAACCAAATTCGATGATTTGGAATCAATAGCCACCTATGGGTTCAGAGGGGAAGCATTGGCCAGTATTCTGTATATTTCGAGGGTATCAGTGATAACCAAGACGAAGGAAAGTCAATTAGCTTATAAAGCATTCTATACCGAAGGAAATATGGTAGGCCCAAATTTCAAGTCTCTGGCAGGCTCTGATCCGAAACCAGTGGCAGGCAAGGATGGAACGCAAATATCAGTGGAAGACTTATTCTTTAATCTTCCATCTCGTGCTAAAGCACTCAAATCCAAAAGTGAGGAGTACAGCAGAATCATTGATGTTATCGGAAGATATGCCATTCATTGTCAAGATGTTGGAATATCTTGTAAAAAGTTTGGTGACTCTAATCAAATCATTGCCACAAGACCCAAGTTGCCATTAAAAGAGAGAATACGCAGCATCTTTGGTAACATGGTTGCTAGCGAACTTCTTGAGATAGAAATAACAGGTGGTGAATCTTTAGGGTTAACAAGGGCTTACGGTGGTATTTCATCTCCTAATTATGATAATAAAAAGAAGACTCCACCGGTATTTTTCATCAATCATCGTTTGGTCACTTGCGATCCATTAAAACGAGCGATCACAGCAGCTTACCAGGTATTTTTGCCCAAAGGAGCCCATGCTTTCATCTATTTGAGCTTGGAAATTGATCCAAAGAACTTGGACGTCAATGTTCACCCCACAAAACGAGAAGTCAGATTCTTGCATGAAGATGAAATCATTGAACTAATCGCTGGTGAAATACATTCCAAATTATCTGCTGTTGATGTGTCCAGAAGCTACAAGACTCAGAGTCTTTTATCATTTGCAGAAAAAAGGAGGAATAATGATTATGACTTGGCTCCTGGTAAGAAAAAAAGACAAGAGAATAAAATGGTTAGGGTTGATTCTCAACAAAGCAAGATCAATTCATTTTTATCTAACCAAAGTAGGGACAATTATTTGAACCAGGCAAGTTTGGAATTAAGCTATAGTAAAGAAATTGATGACGTTTCTACAGAAGTTCAAACACAGAACGTTCTTTCTGCGAAGGGAAACGATTTATTCGTTGAAGAATTTGAGAATGAAGAGGATGAGTCAGAAATCCAGAATATAGATACCAGGGAGCAATTAAATCAAAGAGAAAATATATTGGGAATAAAGGCATTTCAAGCAAATCCAGAAACGGATGACTTATCATTACTGGCCTCTTCCACTGGTAAATTAATTCAGGAGAGCTCAAAGTTAAATCAAAAAGAAGTTGAAGTTGAAGTTGAAGTCGAAAAAGAAAACGAATTCAGGGAAGTGGCAGATGAAGCAGATCAAAAAATATCATCAGATCACGATCAATTACTTCAAGAAGATCAGGACAAAGCTGAGAGAAGATATGAGAATGATGATGATGATGATGATGAGAATGATGATGAAGAGAAGAATAATGCTCACGAAGATATACTCGAAATCACAACTGATAAAATAGGTGACTACAATAATGATAGTGCGGAATCACAAAGTACATCTGATAAAGAAGATAGTCACAAAAACACCAATCTTGTGGAAACAGGGTTATCTAAGACTTCCAAGAGTAAAGCTCCACCTTTGAGGAAGGCCGCTGTTAAGGCCAGCATCGAAATTATTGAAGAACCCAATGATTTGGATTCAGGCAAAGCTGAGGTTATACAAGAATCCACCCGAAGTGTTACTTCCGGATCAGATGCAGAGTCTTCTGATATTATTGTGACAGATCGATCTAGGGTCAAGGTTAACTTGGATAGTATTAAACAGCTAAGACAGGAATTGGGTAACGATATCCACAAGCCTTTGACACACATCTTTAACAATGCTGTATATGTAGGTATAGTGGATGCACAGAGACGATTATGTTGTTTTCAACATGATGTCAGACTATACCTATGTGACTATGCGACTGCCTTAAGGGAATTTTTCTACCAAGTTGCACTAGATGAATTTTGCAATTATGGCACCATAGAATTATCGACTCCCCTCCTTCTTGCAGATATTTTGGAACCATTGAAAGATCGGGATATCCAACCCAATGAAGTAATCTTTGAAAAGTTGGAGAGTATGCTGGAAATGCTCGAGGAATACTTTCAAATCACCATAAAGAGAGATGATATGGGACTCAAATTACACACCTTACCAATGATCTTGAAGGGTATTGTGCCTGTGCTTTCCAAACTCCCATACTTCATCTACAGAATGGGTATCCGGGTAAACTATGAACTGGAAAAAGAGTGCATCCAAGGTATTCTTCAACAAATTGCCCTTCTCTATATTCCTGAACCCCTCGAAACCCCGCCAGTCCAAAATCCCACCTCGGTATCACTAACACATGCTTCTGCGAAAGAAAGATTGGATCACATGTTGGAACATAAACTCTTTCCCTTGATGAAGCTGAGGTTTCTAGCACCCCAAGGGCTCATGAAAGATGTTATCCAAATAGCAGATCTTCCTGGTTTATATCGTGTATTTGAAAGGTGTTGATCTAGATGCCCACTTGTCGTATATTTATTGAATCGCTCCATAATCTTTGCCGCGATTTGGGCTTCTGTAGGACACAAAAACTTCGCGTAAATGTTCATGGGACTAAAACTATTCGTGTAATCAACTCACTTCTTCTCACAAGTTGAAACATTGGTTAAGCCTTCCTCTGACACCTGGCTAATTCGAGCATAAGGTAGTAATTGCAGTATATATTTCAGATTTCAATCCTTTATTGCAATTCTAGCGTTTTGAACTAGAGTTTTCAGCAGTGTTTTCGTCCATCTGCGGCTACCAAAAATGGAGAGTATAGTCACAATTAACCTTGGAGGATTCCCCAAGCAAGTCTTAGACTTCCAAGAATCTTCGATCTACTTGGAGCAGCTTATTTTCATCGATTATCAACTCCAATTGTTGATTCAAAATGAGTTCAACGGAAAAGAGTTCCTCCCCGCCAGCCACTTCACCTTACTAGGTAACTCTCAAGCACAAGAAAAGCTAGACCAATTGATCTCTTATGTTACCACTGTTAATGAAACTTACAATGATGAACTCAAAAACTTCGTGGAGAAGGTTTACTTTAGCGTTATCATGGCTCATTTGTCGTTCTTGAACTCACAAGTGGAGAATACCTCTTATTATCTCAGCCTGGTTTCATTATCTAACTTGCAGACTTCATCGAGTGAAAGTTATAACGATTTCATAGATCTTTTGATCTGTAGATATCAAGTTGTGAGCTCATTTGCTAGCTCATCGGCTTCAAAACTTATCGACTACTTGGTGTGGTACACAAAACCTTTCAAAAAGTCCCAAATATCTGCTAACTATTGGCTCGACTTGTTGTACTTGAGATTAACTTTGCTCTTGACTAACGACGGTAAAACAAAATTAACTTTCAATGATATCAAAGCTTTGAAGTTCTCACACAATACAATTTCCTTTATTGGTTATGCTTGTTACTTAATTAGAATCAGTGCATTGAACGTGACAGCAAACTATGTTGTTGATTTATTCAAGGGTGAATTTTCAGCTTACTTGAATGCATTAATTAACCTGAAGCTTTCCAGAAAAGTTGATTTTCCAAACTCAGATGCCTCCGAAGACGCGGAGGTGGTTTTGAATGGTTTGAGTCACGGATTGGGTAGATTGCAAGGTCATGAACATGACCATGACTTGATTCAAGAATCTCCAAGTCAATTAAACAATTTCATTTTTAATCTTTATGATGTTATTCATCATATCCCCTTCAATTACACAATCCTCAATCCCTCATTAACTAAGAAGTTTCTTATCAATTCTACCCTCAAAACATATCAGAGTCAAGCTATTGTTATTAATTTAATAAAAGTTCTCATCGAATTAAAGGAATACGATGAAGCATTTGCTGCTTTCCAAACATTGAGAGATTACATCGATACTGAAGTGAAGCAACATGAAGGAAATTTTAGAGATATTCTTCAAATTGTCGAAATTTACTCTCTTTGTATCATCAACTTTAATCCTTTGAGTTCTAAACTGTCAGATATATTTCAGCACACCTCCAAGGATAGAATATTGCGCTCATTGGAATTGTTTGCGGATGAATTGACTAAATATTTAGATGTGCTTAAGGACTTGGTAGGTTTGAGCTATGATGAATTTTTGGACAATGAAACCTTCACTGGTGGCGAAACTGTTGATCCAACTCAAGGCTTATTGTCATTCTTGTACAAAAAGTACAATGTGAATATCTTATTATCAGATCATTCCCATCTTATAGAGTTGGTATCTCAAGCATGGTATAGTTTGGGCTACTTTCATTACTATTTGTCAACTTTTGACTCTGCAACTTCTTCAATACTTGATGTCAATAAGTTAAGAGTATTGAAATATTACAAGAACAGTTTAATTGTGAATTCTACCGGTAACGTTTTATACTTATTCAATTATGCATTATCTTTGTCCTTTGATGGACATTTGAAAGAATCTTTGAAATTATGCAAGTTCATCTTGAAGAAATATCCGGAGTCATTCAAAACATGGAATTTAATGGTTTTAGTATTGTCATCGTTTGAGGCAAATGATCCAGATTTTGTGAAAGCTGCTAGAACAAATATTAACAATGAAGACAGTGTTCCTGCTACACTGGAAACTATAAATGGCCTGAATGGTAGACAACAAGATGTTATTTCTTTAAAAGAGTCTGAAAAGTTTATTAATAATGCCCTTAATATTGCTGGTTTGTTCATCTCCAAGCATCATCAGAAAGATGTGAAGCTTACCACCGAAGCCAAGTACGAAATCCTTCAATTGAAGCTTACGCAGTTAGCCGTTTGGGAATCAATTCATGGAGTCCAGTATATTTTGGAATACCTTCCTGAAGTGTTCATGCTTTTCCATGAATTATTCACTGTAGAGCATCATGAAAGGGAACCGGTCCGCTCATTAATTCCTCTTGCTCATGATTCAAAATGGTCACATCGTCCAAGTTTTATCGATCCAAAAAAGAATAGTTTACAAGCTAATGGCATTGCCCCCAAACCTAATCTTGCAAAGAGACTTTCGAAAAAATCAAAACCAGGAGTTACTGTCGATAACTTGAAAACATTGGGCCTGAATAACAAGAGATTATCTACAAGTCATGATGCAGTAAATGAGAATCACAACGCCCTCATAAGCACTACCGAAAAAAAGATATTACAGGATATCTGGTTGTGGACAAGTAAGATTTACTTAAAAATTGGAATGCTTGAAGAATGTGAACAATGTATTGTGGAGGCAGAAAGCGTACATGAACCAAATGTCAAAACATTCACCACCTTGGGTTACTTGACATCTAAATCCAGAAAATTCTTATCTTTACAAGAATTAGAAAGGTCAATTGAACAATTGGATAAAATCAAGACTAATGCCTCAGATTACGGTACCACTTTATTGGGTTTATGTAAGTTGTTTATGCTTGATGACAACTCCGAGAACTCATTGTTCATTTCCAGTAAAGATCGTGATGCAGGTATCATCCGGTTGAAGAATTTGCTTGAAGCATATTCTTTGAGTTGGCCATATGGCACAAATAATGCAGAATTATGGTACTACCTATCTATAGTCTATGAAATCATAGATGACAAGACACTAATGACCAAAAGTTTATGGAAATGTATTGAGCTTGAAGATTTTAGACCTGTGAGAGCATTTGAAATCTCTGATAGTTTCCACTACTAAGCCATCACTTGATCCAAGTTTGTTATTTGGCAGAAGCCAATACTACAGTAAAAATATCAACATAAATAATTTGGAGATCGATAAATATCGGTAATATATAATGTTCTATAAAAATTTAGAATAAAGCAATGTCAAGTTTCAGAATTCAATAAGTTATTGACATCGAAATACCATTACTAATATCAAAGATTGAAGAAAAAGTAGTATTGATCAGCTCAATGTTATATATCATCTTGTAATGGATGCAACAATCAAAAAAGAACCTCTTTTTTTTGAACAAGAATACAAGGATGCAGTGGCATAGGGAAAGAAGAAAACTCGCAGTCCCACAGTCAATTTAATCCCGCAACGTAAGAAAACTAAGTATGAAAGAAGTAACCAATATTCAAGTCCACTCGTTAGTCCCCAATAAATTGTATCTTTCACTGGTCCCCGATTTTAAATTATAAGATACAATTTACCTTTGTATGCTAAAATCTAAAATCTCACCCAGTCGAATAGTGCATATCTAGACCTGTCTATAGCAAAATTCGCATAAATCATGAATTCAAAAATCTTCACTTTCCTTGAATAGTAATAGAAATGGCCGAAGTGTTAGCTAGAGACGTTGTGTACTGTGGGGTATGCTCTTTCCCACCTGAATACTGTGAATTCACCCCAACATTCAAAAGATGTAAGCAATGGCTTCACGACAATAATGACGAACTCTTCAACAAACTTTACAGTGATGAGGCATTAGCAAACCAAACTTCCACCTTGTCATTAGAAAAGGAACAAAAGATGGAGCAGGAGTTAGAAAAGAAGCAAAAGAAAGAAGAAGCCAAACATGAGAGGGAATTACAAAAGAAATTATCCTCGAAAGTCACCATCAAGCGTATCGAGAGAAACAAGAGAAAACACATCATTTCCATTTCTGGATTGGAAGTGTTCAATATCGACATGAAAAAGTTGGCTAAGACTTTTGCTTCCAAGTTTGCAACTGGTGCTTCTGTGACCAAGAACGCTGAGAAGAAGGAAGAAATCTTGGTTCAAGGTGATGTTAGTAATGAAGCAAAGGAATACATTGAAAAGTTGTTGGAGGAACAAGGTTTGAACGATGTGAAGGTGGAGCAAATCGATGACAAGAAGAAGAAGAAGGCTTTGGAAGCTGCTGAGGCTGCTGCAGCTGCTACTGGTAAGAAATAGTTACAGTTTATCGGCTAAGTCGTGAGAATTATAATAAATAATCAGGTAATACAAGTGAGAATAAACTAAGAAATCAATTTCGAGATGGATGGTACTCTATCCTGTGATGTGGCCTCTGGTTTCGTTAAGGAATTGATGGAGGGAAGCTTGACCTCTTTATCTGAGATGGTCAAACTATTAAATGTAGTAATGTGATCACCAGATTGGGATAATGATTGTTTGGTAAGGATTGGTGAACCTTTATTGGTAGTGTTCATTACATTGAGAGTATTGAGTGACGTGGATGAAGAGGAGGTTTTTAAAATCGCATCTTTCTCTTGCTTTGGTAAATCTGTATAACTGTTGTGTAGTCTCGAAGATTTGCTTAACGCTGGTACTCGCAATTCGCTGGATGTGGCAGGTGTTGATAAAAGTGGTGGTAGAATGACTTCAGTTTCTTTCTTCATAAATGTTGGGTTTGCTGGTGTAGTCGTGGAAGAGGTTATGGGAATAGAGAGTGGATTCCTTGTTATACTTGGTGGGGAAACTGAAGATGTTGTTGAGGATGGGGTAGAATTTGTAAGAGGTTTACCGCTATTAATCTGTGTTGTCCTTGATATTGGAACTGTGGAAGGAGACAATGCTTTAAGCGATGCAGATGTGCTTGATTGAATACTTGGAGGGGCAGCAGCTGCTGCAGCGGCTGCAGTAGATGGACTAGAAGTGATTGGTGTTAGAGACGGAATTGGTATGGGTCTATCGGAATTTGAAGAGTTCGAAGATGTAGATGATTGTACTGCGATGGATGGAGGAAGTATTGTTGTGTTTGTTAGATTATTCGATGTCACTGGGACTATCATCGGTGGTGATACAAGTGAATTTGAGGCAGCCAGATTTTGTGCCAGTATTTGAGCTTGTGCTTGAGCTTGTGCTTGAGCTTGTGCTTGTGCTTGAGCTTGTGCTTGAGCTTGTGCTTGAGCTTGTGCCTGTGCCTGTGCCTGAGCTTGAGCTTGAGCTTGGATTTGTGCTTGAGCTTGAGCTTGCGCTTGTGCCTGGATTTGAGCTTGAGCTTGTGCCTGAGCTTGTGCCTGAGCTTGAATTTGTGCCTGAGCTTGAATTTGTGCCTGAGCTTGGGCCTGGGCCTGGGCCTGTACGTGTGCTTGTACTTGTGCCTGTACTTGTGCTTGGGCGTGAGCAGCTTGAGCGTTTGCTTGCATTTGTTGTTGCATCTGAGGCAGTGGAACCATCGACGATGGTTGGGGAGCAGCAGTGGCAGCATATACTACTGAACCATCGCTAGCAATCACTGGTTGGAGGGAAACGAGAGAGCCATATGGAGATTGTATTACGGTAGTCGCAGGGAGCAAAGGGTATGGTTGTCCTTGAGGCGATGCTTGCTGCAGAAGCAGAGCTTGTTGTAGTTGGGTCAGTGCAAGAGGGATTTGAGTGGGAATTTGCTGTGGATGGCCGGTGAGAGGGATAAAAGAGGGTGGGACCACATGTGTAGCTTGGACTGCTTGAGATGCATTGTGCATTGCAGCTGCAGCTGCGATTGGAGGACTGTTGTTGGTACTATTAGACAGGCCTTGTTCCTGGGAATCGTCCACTTTCTCCTGGCGCAAAGATTGGTTGAACTGGGCCATGCGAAGAGCATTGCGGGCGGTATTGTCGAGGTTTAAGTAGGCACAGTTAAGCTTACCCTTGAGACAATTGAGACATGCAGGTAAGGTTTCATCACATTTGATACGACGTTTTTTGCAGGTGCCACAACCCAAGTGGGAGTTTCTGTGTTTTCTTCGAGAGTTCTTTTTCTTCTTGGTGACGGCGGCCTCGGTGGTTTTCGATTCTGGAATGGTTGTGGAAGAGCCGTTTGATGCGGCACCGCCATCAGTGCTTCCAGAAGCAGCCAATACGGGGCCAGGCGGGACGATGCCAGAGGCATAGGTGGATGTGTTGGATGTTGATAACGGTACCAACGGGGCAAACCCGTTGGAACCAGGGGCCAGGTCGGGCAGAGGCCTTTGGGGTGGCGGGAGGGAGGACGTGGGGGAGTGTCTGGTGCCGGAGGAGGACGTGGGCAGCACCACAGGAAGGGAGTTCCCAGGCGGCGGGTCTTCTGGATGGTTCAGATACATCAGGCCGCTTATAACAAGATAGGAGAAAACAGTGATATAAAAAATAGCCCCAGTGTGCGAGTACTGCGAAAGTTTGTCTGTACCTGAGAGGCTGGGCAGTAAATATACGATGCGTCAGAGCTCACTGCGAGGAGAGTGGAGGCACTGCACGCAAGTTGGTGAAAGGTGGGGGGGGGGCGATAAAATTACGAGGAAGGGAACAACCGAGGGAGACCGCATGGAAGCAGGGATTGGCTGGGACACTAAGGGGCCCAGAACATCGCCGATGTCTAGGTTGTCAGTGAGCAAATGATCCGAAACCACCAGGTATGGTAGCACTGACAGTTGGGGTCTTTGACGGCTGTATGCACACCGCTGCACTGGCGGGCAGCGAGGAGTGCACATAGTTCTCGGATGCGTGTGATTTGTCGGATCGGGGCGATACGAAGGGACAACGCTCACATGGTAGGCGCAAGGAACGGAATGTAGAGAAGGTTATTGTTGGCAAAAATAGACCCTGGGGAGGCACAGTTGGGGCACAAGCATAGCGGAATGTGCGACCTGAGCCAGGGACCAATCTGGCTAATAGTGGCCGTGGTAGGGTTGGATCATCACCGCAATCCGCCGTTACCACCGGTGGGAGTGGGGGCACCGACCCCGCGCTGGATTGGGAGGTGTACCTGAGAGGATTTTTTACGCATTCGTAAATTACTGAGCAAACTTGGCCAAAAAGGCTGTGTTGTATGCATATACGAGGTGCCGGAACATTTGTGGGATTACATCATAAGGTACGCATCTGTCACGGGCATTGTAGAAGGGTTCATAGATGCATTGCGAACAGGACAGGGCCCCAACTATTGACGGCTCGTGGGTGACACAAGGGAGGCCTGTTTCATGATGTGTTTTTGGACGTGTCAATCTGGCGACTGGAACCTCCCTGGTGGGTCTCATCATCTGACTCCTGGTGTAACATGTGGGGAGCCGGCGTCGTGGCACTACCGGGTTCGCCGTGGACCAGAAGGGTAAGCACAACCCATGCTTGCCGCGTGGGGGTTCCCCTCGGTGTTGTGGTGTCAGTGGTGCAGTGACGGCACTGACGATCACTTTGATGCTGACGATGGCGCTTGTTGTGGTTTGGGATTTACCGGGCCATCTGAGCGTCTCCCACCGCAATTCAGGTGGTTCTGGCGGTGTACCGAGGTCCACCTCACATCCAGCCTAACCTCAGGTGTTGTTTCGTGCGCCGTTAACGATATGCAGCATTAAAAAATATTCGGCGTTTTATGTCACTATTCGAACCCAGTGAGTCCGGCGTTAACCCCGAGCCTGCCATCCACCACCGCCTCGGCAATCGCTCCATTGGGACAGCTAATTGCCCCTACCACTCCATGACAGGTGTCTGGAGTTAAGTGCACCTCTACCACCTTTAGGTGATGGTGGTGCACCATCCACAGCCCCGGCCGCCATGGTTGCTGTCCACGCTTGGTTACAGGCTCGTGTTTGTGCGAAATGTCTTTCTGATTGTACTGCTCCTCCAAGCGTTGGGGCCCTGTCCCTGGAAAATCTTTCTAGGTACTATTGGTGGAGGCACCAGTGTTCCTCCGCCGTCTGTGCTCCAAGACATTTTACATTTTAGTGAGTAGGAGAGGCTGAACTCAGATCTTGGTCGTCTACCCCATAATCTGACATAACCCTTCGCCTGACACCAGCACCCTGTTTCCACACCTTCTCTCCATGGCGTCGCTACTGAACCTGAATCTATCTTCCTCTACCATCGTTCTCCACCTGCCTTCAATTCATGTGCCCACACCAGATAGCGATTTCTATTGTCTATACAGTGAATTATGCCTGTTTTGGACGCAAACGCAGTAAGCCTCGAGGGCAGGCCATAACATGGCTTATTGACCAATGATGGCGGACACCACATTTCGAGGTTCAAACTCCTGTTGGTGCCAATCCCGATCCAGTTGCGGTGTCGTTCAACAATAGCTCGGCATAGGCACCACCCAACCTCCACCCGCAAGGTTGCTGCCGGGATTCCGACCTCTAGTGAGTTTTGGACCTACATGAGATCTGGACGTACCTGGTGCATTATTGTTGTGACGTCCAACCGCTTACGATTCGATGATTAACAAGATTTGCAGTTCGAGAACCTCCTCCTATTACAAATAAAACTCAGGTACACAATGCCCCCGGTCGGTAGGCTCATAATCCTGGTGAGGGTGGTGACAGATCCTGGCGACCGAAAGATTGTCATACTAGCGAAGGTTAGTGGGGCCGAAAAATCTTGGATGCCGAGCGACTTCCTCGCCACAACCACCTTCTCGTAAATAGCCCAGATCAACCGAAAGTACGAAGTTTTAGACTTTCGCAATTTGCCCTATTGCGATTGCTGTCAACACTCCCACATAGTGCCACCCAGTGGTACCGATGATGTCATCCGCAACCACGGAATCTGAACTGGGTCGGAGCAAAGAGGGGAGCGGAAACCACCAGAAATAACAACAGATTGGAAAGTCGCGTGATTGATTTGGTCACGTGATGTGTAACTACCAACCCAAAAGTCATCGCTTGGTTGTCTGACCCTGCATCATGAGTAAGACCAGAAAGCCTCAATCAGAGGAGGAGTACGCGGCACAAAAAAGCCAGTTCCATTCCAAGGGCCCTCAGATCAATTCCCACAATTGGCTCTACGAAAAAGTCCTGCAGAATGCCCATTCCTTGAACCCCGATGCAAAGACTGACAGAGTGGTCCTTCTCCAGGCGTGTGAAAAGGCGTACTATCAAAAAGACTACCCCTTGTGTCTTCTGCTTGTGAGGCAAGCAGAAGCCCTTTTGGGTGCCGAGTCTGTGGGAGAAAATGGTGTGAATGAGGAAGCGCAGCAGAAAGTCAAGAAGACCGCCAAATTGGAAAGACATGTGGTGGAACTCCACAAAATCGAAGAAAGATGCTTGCAGAAGTTGAAAGAAACAGATTTCAATCAGCCTGTTTCGGGTGTCTAGTCATGAGTTCACGAAAACTCGGTGTATATTACATAGAAGTGCGTTTAGGTTAGGTATTTCTCATATTGGTGAGATCATTAATGTACAAGGTTATTTATTGCATGGACAATCTGTATTTCGTTCCTGGCCAACGGCTTCTTGAACGATGTAGACCACGGTACATATCCTGTATCGTCATGGATTGTGATGCAAAGTAGGGATCCCCATAAACATGCGCAAGTCATTACTTACTCGATGCAATGAAGCCAATGCATTTATTTTCCTTTGGTGATTTTGAGCTCAACAAAGCTAACCATTCGCTTTTTGAATACACTTTCCTGCTCTTCATCTTCGTCTTGGTCTTCTTCTAGGGCTTGGTATCGGCCATGTTCGTTTTTGTCGTGCTTCATCGTGCCTTGGCCATCATTGATAATTTCATCCAAAACTTCTATGCTTCCTGTATAATATGCTACCTCGTAGCCCGTTTTATCCTCGTAGATGCCCCCGATACCAATCGTTTTTTCCATGGCTTTTCCCATCCCCTTTACCGTGATAGTGGAGCTGTTGTTCCTTTTGAACATTTTATCGATGCGCTTGACTGCAGATATGAAGGGGGTACTCAGCTTCACAAGAAATGTGGTATTTCGTATCGTGCTCGACTGTATACTTGTGTTGGGACTGTGCTTCACTATACCCATTTTGTTGGAATTATTTCGATACTTGGTAACTTGATGATATCGAAGCGTTGATTGATATCACAAATATCTGGTCTGAACTAAATAAGTACTGCACATAAATTAGATCTGCTAGAATGATTGTGTCTACATATGGATGCAGTATTTTGCTGTGGGATCGTAATTTTTTGCTGTACTTTATCAATTATATATTCACGATGAATTGTCACATATTGTTGAGTTGCTCTTCGTGTTGATAATCATCCACGTATCAATTACACAACTTCATATTCTTCCAGTCACGTGTAACTTTAAATATCCAAGTGACTTTAGTAAAACATGCCCCAAATATTCTGGTTTGGTAACTATAATAGCAGCTTTGCATTTAGGGACTTATCTTCAAACAAGAAATCTAGATTTTCTAACTTCAAATACTCCTTTCTCTCTATTCTGATCTGAGGATCGAGAACACCCCAATTTTCCCCTATTGGAGTTATTATTCAGCGTGCTGCTGTAAGAGTGAAAGCTATTAACGTACATAAAATAAATTCTCAGACACTATGGTTAGTTATGCTACCTCCATAGTCTGATCAAATTATTCTTCCTGCATCCGCCACTAATTCACTCTGATTATCATCGCGAGTGACGCGTCTCATCAGTAGGCAAATCGCTAACAAATCCCTTCAATTCCTAAGAAAAGAACCACTCCGTTCTACAATGTTTGAGTCAAGGAAACGCAACAGGGATGAATATGATGATCCTGTCAAAAGAATGCAACGTAATCGCATCCACACTGAAGTTCACACCAAAACAGTAGCAATACTTATGAGTGCTCTGGCTCAATTAACAAAGCATCCTAATACTGGAAACTCTGATAACAACTCAATGGAAGATGCACAAATGGACCAACTGCCTTCTACGTATCATCAGAAACCATACTGGCCAGTCACTACTGCAGTTCGTCATTAATCGTTTGTTCGCATTAAGGAACCGAGGCTTCCATATCATATTTCAGCCATGAAATTTTTACGAAGTCAATTCTATCACATGGCTGGATTACCGATCCACAGTCTATTCAACTCCGGTATTCATTATAACGTGAACGTATTCAAGTGTTTCAGAGTTCTTGCCATGCATTCCGTGCCCTGGTAAGTTATTTCTTGGTGGTGATGCTCACGCACTATTCACCACTCAATACGCGTGAATTAACCTTCAGTTGTCCACATGTTGCGACCTTTCAGAACACATAACTACAAGCACCGGCACCTATTGAAGAGTCGTACCTGTTATCCCGGTATCTCTTTTTCAAGAACTCGGAATTCCCTATGCTTTAATAGGTTTTTACACAGCAACCAACCCCAACGGCTTAATGCTCTTATCGATAACCTCGTGGAAGAATTCAAGGACGATGACAAAGAAAACAAGAATAATGATAAGGGTAACGAGAAAAGTTCTAAATTAAAGGACTTCTTGTCGAAATGTGCTGAAACTATGGGTATCACCTTCACTTCAATTGCGATCTTGGGGTTTGCAGGTCTCTTGTACCACAAGTTTTATAATATTCACGTCTTAGATAAAATTGATAAGTCTTTCGATGTGGGTGACCCAGCATATCAGCTTATCATGCATTCACGTACTAGACAGGCACATCCTGACAACGAAGCCAGTCAGTTTTGGGTTGATCGGCCCCAGCAGGCCCTTCTCGACGATATAATAAATGGTGACATCATAGGAAGGTATTTTCTAATTGTTGGCGAAAAGGGAACAGGAAAGACATCTCTATTGCTCGAATCCATCAAAAAGGTTAATGGATTCAACGTGAGTATGTTTGATGCACATGCTGATCCGGAAATCTTTCGTATTAGACTTGGAAAAGCTCTCAACTTTGCTTATAGTGAAGATTATATTGGTTCGCTATTTTCAATTCGTGGTCCCCGTGACACTACTGCATTACTTGATATTGAAAGAGCTTTTGGAAAGCTAGAAGAATTGGCTTTGAAGCGGGTAGAACGTACTAAAAAACCGTTGATAGTGGTGATTAATAATTCTCATTTGATCAAGGAAAATGAAGAAGGCATCAAGCTCTTAGAATTGTTACAACAAAAAGCTGAAAGTTTGAGTAGTTCTGGATTGGTAACGATCATTTTCAACAGTGATGACTATTGGGTTTATGAAAAATTGAAGAAGCTAGGCACTAGGTTGGAATTAATTAATGTGCGAGATTTCACAAGAAGTGAAACTGTCAATGCACTTAAGTATATCAGGCATCGTTTCTTTCCTCAGGATGAGTTCAAGCTCAATGACGAAAGTTGTCAACAGGTATACGACTTGATTGGAGGAAGGCCTCAACACATTTCCCAGGTCGCAAGACATAGAGATATAATCAAAGCATGTCATGAAATAATTGATAGGGAGAAGACTTGGTTTCTTAACCAGTGTGGATTGTTGGGAATGAGTATGGATGATGATGTCATGGAGTACGGTAAGTTCTCTTCTAGTGCCATGCTTTTGATGCGTGAGTTTGTGGAAATGGACCGTCAACGTAAAAACAATTTGATTACTGGTGACCTCTCTCCCGAAGAACCGCATGCAAAGTATAAGGATCATCATCTTCCCGAATTACCATTGTGGAGAAGTAGACAGATTATGACTCGTGCAGACTACATTCAGGTGTATGATAATCTCAATATCTTTACTTTAGATTCGGAATCGAGAGTCAGAGCTGATTCCATCCCTATGATGCGAGCGTTTCACGAAATTGCTTCACAACCCCACTTTGATGAATTGTTGGCTGATACGATCCAAAGGGTTGCTGATATTGAGGCTCTTGAAAGAACAAGGGAGATTCTGGCCAAGGATTTAAATTTAGGTTCCACATACAAAATTTCACGTCATGACAATCACATGGAAATTGGAATTCAGAAAAGTCAAAAACAAATCCAACTCCACGGCGACTTTCCCAATGTGGTGCCCGATTCCGACAACGAGATCAGCGAGGATAATGAGGAATTGTACATGGAAGATGTCAGACGCAAGGATGTACGCAAATGGTGGTCAAAAAGAATGCAGGGATTCAGATCCGAACCCCACATTCACAAATCAAATGAAAATGATATAGACATTAATAGGCGATAGTTTGCTTTTTTTCAACAAACAAGCCACGGAATGTTCGGCCTAACCTGCCCACGAGAACTATAAACCGATAATTGTAGCTCACGGCTATTCTTACCAGCAAGGATTTGAAACCTGTTGCAGATGTGCATATTTGCACCCAAAAGTCCACCACACGTGATTGAGAAGGCAACTTCATGTTGTTGACTCAGTTTGTGTCCACCTCAATCATAACTACATCAAGTATATCTCATGACCATACCCAGCAACCCTATCCATATTTCTCATAAAGCGCAGTTGGAAGACTTGTTAGAAAAATATGATAACTTTTTGTTCGACTGTGATGGTGTAGTATGGCTTGGAGAGACCATCATTCCTGGAATGTTGGAAACCATCGACTTCTTAGAAGCCCGTGGTAAGAAGGTAATCTTTGTCACTAATAATCTGTCGAAATCAAGAAGCGAATACGTGGAAAAGTTCGCTCGTTTGGGTTTCAAAAATTTCCAGAAAGATCAAATTTATCCCACTTGTTACTCGGCAGTGTCAAATCTTTCTGGATTAGGAGTGGAGCCGGGATCCAAAGTTTGGGTTTTGGGAGATTCCGGAATCATGAAGGAATTGAAGGAAGGGGGCTATCAGCCATTAGGTGGAACAGACTCTGCCTTGAATGCTTCCTTTGACCCAGATCATCCCTTGTTACATGTGGATCCCGAAGTCAAGGCAGTGATTGTGGGTTCAACCAAGGATATCAATTATATGCGTATAGCACTGACTTTGCAATACTTATTGTTTGACAACAAGAAAATCCCGTTTATTGGTGCTAATATTGACCGCACATATCCCGGACCCCATGGCTTGATCTTACCTGCTGGAGGTAGTGTGGTCAATTACATGGAGTACACCGCCAAACGTACATACATCAATGTCGGTAAACCAAGTACTAAATTCTTAAACACCATTTTGCAGGAAAACAAATTCGATCGAAGCAGGACTTTAATGATTGGTGATACATTATACACCGATATCAAGTTTGGAAATGACGGAAATTTAGGTGATGGTTTTGGAACTTTATTGGTGTTGAGCGGAGGAACTAAATCCGATGATTTACAACACTTATTGCAAAGTCCTGAAGAGTACGAGGATGCATCAAGTATGACACCTCTGTATGTCATGGACACTTTTGGTGCATTTGTGGGCATATTGACCGAAGATTCAGCATGATACGATCCTGCTAACTAAGATAAATTGTTTATAGAAGCTTTAATAGAACAACGGCATACCTATCAACATACGGCGGAAGGCATTCTAATCGTTTGTAAATCCAAAAACACGAAGTTTTATTCAAGAAACTTTCTACAATAATCCTGAAGATGTATAGAGAGCCCCCATGTGACAGGCCAGCCGAAGATGCTAGAAAAAATGTACTATTTTTGATACTTATTACAACGTAAAATCGGAATGTATTTCAAATCTTGCCGTAGCTTGGAAAAATATCCCAAAAGAATGTTCTGGATTTCCTACATGGATGTTCTGATGTAATAGTTTGGTTCCAACAGTAAACGACATATGACAACTGTACTTGATTTCAAATAATTATTGAATGGCCAACTATCCCTAGGAATATACAAGAAATACAGTCAAGAATGCTAAGTGAGAAGTGTTCTCAAATAATATGCTGATCGGGTGTTCCCAAACCCACTAAATCAATAGAGAGTGTTTTTTTCTAAGTTCATTATTATTGTAGTGCCTCCATCCCCCTGTTGGCTTCAAAAAAAAGCGCTTTACCATACCAAAAAATTAATCTCACATAGTTAAATCCTACCATTTGTCACAATGATCAACTTCACAGGACTGTCGAAGAAGAGGATTGTGAACTTGGGTAATAGGAGGAACGGACTTAATGGAACTAACTACTTGGAGCAGTCAAGGCTCCAAAGGCTCCAGAGGGAGGAACAAAGACAGAAAGAGAAAGCAGCCATCATACTTCAAAGTAGCATCCGAAGATACCTTGAATTAGCAGAAGTGGGACAATCAATGCGTCAAAGTTGGCGTAGTAATCTCCATAGTGATAATTGGGGTCTACAATTTCAATTCTTATCAACCTGGTGCTTATCTAGGCAAACCTTAGACGAAACTTCA
This sequence comes from Suhomyces emberorum, assembly GCA_003707835.3. Classification (NCBI taxonomy): domain Eukaryota; kingdom Fungi; phylum Ascomycota; class Pichiomycetes; order Serinales; family Debaryomycetaceae; genus Suhomyces; species Suhomyces emberorum. The sequence continues at coordinate 144,021 of PPLQ03000012.1, forward strand.
ACGGACCTCGAAATCTTGAGCCAAAGGCTAGACAAAGACTGTTATGATGACAACCAGGCACTCTCCATTCTAAAATCATTAATCCACTATTTCTATATGTCCAATAGTATCTCGGGAGATATCGAGGTCAGAACTTCAGTGATTACTCATGTGCTATCTTGTGCAAATCGAGTATTGAGTAGAATACAACATTTAGCATTTGACTTCACTTCATCAGAATTGCTCAAGACGGGAAATGAGCTCATCGATGCACTGGTAATCTATATGGAAAGGGTTGCTGGTTTTGCAGATATAAGTGAACTAGTGAGTTTCGTCTTCAGAGTAAATTCCTTTAAATCCTTACCTCGTTTTATTGAATTCTTATCCGTTCCAAATGCATTTAGAGGCTTGAAAATTGATACTAAAGAACTAAGATTTTCAGAGAATCAATTGAGCGAACTATCAAGCAAATCCTTGCTCAATTTATTATTGAATTTCATGGACATTCATGGTGATTCCAGTTTTACCTTTCATGATTACCTTTTGCTCTCCTCAATCATGCAATTCGTTACATTTTCACTCTGTCTGGATGAGGATTTCGAAGAATATGAAGACGAGCATCCAAAACTTGTTCGCATATCAGAAGACTCAATTAAGAAGATCAAATCAATTTATGGTATATCATTCATTAATGATGCAATCTCTGCATTTTCAACTCATGAAACTTCAGATAGTGCAGAACTGGCTTTCAAATTAATTTTTGGTATGTTCGTATTGTTACCTGAATATCAAGCCAGATTGAGTATGTGGATAACAATAACACCGGGGGCATTTAAGTGGCTTTATAATTCGTTGAAAAGTTACAAAATATTTGAAGAATTACAGTTCTGTAATCAAAGTTATATGAAACTCCACGAAATCAATTACATATTCTCCGAGGCAACAAATCAAAGTGGGAATCCAGCCCAATCTGTCTTCTGGAAGGCATTGTATGCATTTGAAGAGATATATTCTTTTTGGCTAATTGTTTCTAATGACTTAGAAAGTTTTCAGGACACCAAGCTTGCATTAGGTGAAGCTTTTCAATTCCTTAAATTTTTAAGAACATTGTGTTTAACTTTGATATTCATCCCTGAAGACAAGGATTTGGCTCTTTCAACAATCACACCCCAGTTAAGAACCATTACTATTACCTTACTCAACCAATTGTATATTAAAAATTTGAGGTTAAAATTTCTACCTGCTGATTTCTGGAATACAAGTGATTTGACTTTCAACATAGATTCATTGATTCAATTGACTGTTGAAGAAGAGCTGCGAATGCAAGATGATGAAGATTTGGAGGACGATGGATCATTGATGAATAGAGGAGGTTTATTCTCTTTCAACCCGTCAGATAGTGGTTCCTCACGCACAGCGGATATTACTTCAAAACTACAAATATTGAAGAATGTTCCATTTTTCATCCCTTTTAAAGACAGGGTGAGAATATTTCAAACTCTCATTGAATTGGATAGGGATAAAACAGTCCCATTCAATCCATTTTCAATGTTTGTTGAAAGTAAGTTCACCGCAGATATTAGAAGAGAGTTCCTTTTAGAAGATGCGTTCAATGCTTTCCACAAACTTGGCTCAGGATTCAAGAAGAGAATTAGCGTAAGTTTCTACAATGAGTATGGAGGTCAGGAGGCAGGAATAGATGGTGGTGGTATTACGAAGGAATTTTTGACAAGTGTTGCACAAGAAGGTTTCAATCCCCTGAATAATCTTGCCTTATTCAAGGAAACTAGTGAGCATCAAGTTTATCCGAATGAATCCATAAGTCTTAAATTATCGAAACATATTGATGTTGAGGAACAACAAGTAAAGGTCCAATACTTAAAGTTCTTGGGGAAGATCATAGGAAAGTGTTTTTATGAGAATGTGTTAATTGACATCCAATTCTCACCATTTTTCTTAAATAAATGGTGTAATGACAAAATGAAAAATTCCATTAACGATTTAAGCACTTTGGATAATGAGTTATTCAAGAATTTAATGAAGCTTGAAGAAATGACAGAAGAAGAAATAAACTCATTGGATCTCAATTTCACTGTCAACGAGACGCTTGGTGGCAAGAGTCAAATATTTGAAATTATAAAAGGTGGTGAAAATATTGCCGTCACCAGCAAAAACAAATTAAACTACATTCATCAAATTTCTAATTTCAAGCTCAATTCTTCACTATATATCCAAACAAAATATTTTATTGAAGGATTAGAAGAAATTATTTCAACAAATTGGCTCAGGATGTTTGATTCCCAAGAATTACAAATGTTGATTTCAGGAGGTGAAAATGACGTTAATATCCAAGAATGGAAAGAGAATGTGGAGTATGGGGGATTTTTCGATGATGATCTCACAATTAACTACTTCTGGGAAGTAATTAAAGAAATGTCACTGGAGGAAAGATTTAAGCTAATTAAGTTCGTTACTTCAGTTAGCCGAGCTCCATTATTAGGATTTGGTTCATTATCCCCGAAGTTCGGAATTCGTAATTCCGGGAAAGATTTACGAAGGTTACCCACTGCTTCTACATGTGTTAACTTACTAAAATTGCCTGATTATCAGGACAAAAAATTAATACGTGAAAAGCTTTTGTATGCAATCAACGAAAATGCAAGATTTGATTTGTCGTGATGACTACTTGACGAAGTAAGTATACTACAAGTTGGTTCTTACATATGCAATACAAGGCTATATCCCTTAAATACAAATTAGTAGCCGAAATAAACGTTCTGGTAGGTTATAATAAAAATTGAGTTACTTATGCTCTGGTCGTTCTCTTGTTCTTCAACAACACCTTTTGCTTTACTTGTTCGGCTTCAGATTCGGATTCACTTTCCATTTCTTCATCTTCGCTCATCATGTCTTCAGATGCAATTTCTTCTTCCTCTTCCATAGTAGCTTCCTTAGCGGCCTTTCTTTCGGCCTTCAATCTCAACTCGACTTCTCTCATTCTCAACAATTCTGGATTGTCGTTGACCAACTTTCTGTCAGCAGCCATCTTCTTCTCGGCGTTACCTCTCATTCTATTCTTGTAGAAGGCTCTTTCTCTCTTTTGTCTGATCTCTTCAACTCTGCCCATAGCCTTCAAAGTAGTAGCAACCAAGTCACGGTTGTATCTGACTGGAACGTTTCTTCTGGAAGCAAAAGTCAATGTAGAATCAACCACGAGTTCCTTACCGGCGGCCTTTCTGAACGCCTTGGTCCATCTCAACTTACGTGGGTTACGACGTTGCTTGAAGGCGTGGTGACACTTGGAACGGCAGAAACGGAACTCTTTAGCATCGTTTCTCACAAACATGATACCATGTAATGGGTACACAGGAGATGAACAGAAATGACATTGATACACTCTCATTATTAAAAAGCAACACTTGGTTTGTTAAACTGATGGAGGAAGTAGTAATAGCACTATTGCTTGTTTATATATGTTGACCTCGCCTGGAGTTTGCGCTAGAACAGTTATAAATCACCAAAGGGGTAGCGAAAGGTGAAGGCTCATCTCTGATTTTTTCATCATGATCAAAAGTTGACCTCCTGCACACAAGGCGATGACCTAACACAGTGTGTAAACCATATGGGGGATCTGGTACCAAACCCCCCCACCGAAGGATTGGAGTTTTTAGCGAAATTTGGGCGTTTTAATGGAAATCCACACCTCGGTAGCCGAAAACTTGATACTGTGACCACGTTACCTCCAGTGGAAATCTGGAGTGGCGGAAGTTTAAACATGGTAGTTTTATCACGTGATCCAAATACTCTACATCGTTGAAAAATCTCCAAGGGTATTCACCAACAATGGCAGGCAACATGGACATACCTACGTTGGCGATTCCCGGGGAGTCCCAAAGTCAACAACACCAAGACGCTCAACAGCACCACCAACACCAACAATTTACAGGTCATTTACAGCAAAAGCCAGCCCCAGAAGGGTCGGCTGAATACTACTTCAACCAAACCACCGAATGGATGGGTGACCATCCATGGCTCACTGGAGCCGGTGTTTTTGGATTGGCATACTTTGCTGCAGGCTTTGTCAAGTCCAAGCAACCCGGTATCAACGGCAAAGCATTCGTCAAGGGTGCTTTTGGTCAAAAAATGACTGCTAGAGAGGCATTACAAGTGTTGAACTTGAAGGAGACCAACTTGTCCCAAGCAAAGTTGAAGGAGCAGCATCGTAAGTTGATGATGGCCAACCACCCGGACAAAGGAGGCTCGTCGTACTTGGCCACCAAGGTCAACGAAGCCAAGGACTTCTTGGAGAAAAGAGGAGGCATGAAAAAGAAGTAATTACCCACCTTTCGGCCCGGCACCGGCTGTCGACTAGTGGGTCATGAACGGGTCCTACCGAGCATCGATCCAGTAATGTACATAGAAGTAATATACCACGGTACCGTGACTTTCACACCGATTCCGTTATGACTTGACTTGTAATATGGCCAAGTGCAATTAGCACAGTGTAGGTGCCATGGATACTTCCATGCACCTCCACTATTACAGTCAACACAATAAGTGCAATTTGTGGCAAGGCAATTTGTCACGACACCTGTAGCAAAACCATCTTAACTAGTGTCTAGTAGTCTATGCCTGCAACCCGATGGAAGAGGTTTCCATCGCTCAACTACCCATCACCCCGTTTTCCTTTCATCCACCAACCATCGTCTAAATATAATTAAAATTGCAACTTGCAACGGTATCACAACTCAAGGCCATCCGCCCATCCTGCAAAATGTGCAAACACCTCCCTTCCCACATTTACTAATTACATATACTACATGTTACCTCATATTCCAGGATTAGGGCGAAAAAAATATAACATTGTTAGGGAGTTCCTGGCAACTGAAATGCCACTAGCGACACCCCATAGTGAGAACTTCTCCCTAACCTCGTTGGCACTGCCCATAATCGTCGCGCCACCACCCTAACAAGGTCTCCGGATCTCCCGTGATCAAAATAGTAGTGCCTGATCCAACAAATCAACTCGGAACATCACAACCCCAACAGCGGGCTATAAATATCTCTATCAATAGATCCCCATAGTTGTTAGCCGTACCTGCCACTGTTCATCAATTGGCCAATTTATCGAATTGATCCTTCAACCGCTACCAACTTACCGCACAGTTTTTTTAGGTCCCCGCCCTGCTTCGCCCCTATCTGTTCGTTCAATCATTTTCAGACAGCGTTGGCAACTTAGCGTTCCTCATCAGTGTTTACCCATCCATCCCGATCTTAATCACCGTCCCCATCATCTCCTACTCCTGGAATTTGGATAGTTCGGTTCTATTCTCCCATCAATCCTTCCACCATGACAACCTACGAAAAGATTGTTAAGGGTGCCACCAAGGTCAAGGTGGCAGCCCCCAAACCGAAATATATCGAGCCGATTCTTATGGCTACGTCAATTGATCACACGGTTGCTTCAGAAAATTTTGGCATTATCATGAGAACTTTGGCCCAGAGATTACAAGACAGCTCTTGGTCTGTCGTTTACAAGTCGTTGATTGTCCTCCATGTGATGATCAGGGAGGGTGATCGCGATGTGGCCCTTTCCTACTTATCCAAGGAAGGACACCATATGCTCAATTTATCTTCGCTGAACATCTCCAAGGTCAACAACTTCAACAACGATGTTCGTTTCATTCTCAAATATTCAAAATATTTACATACTAGAGTCAAACAGTATGAAGCAACAGGCATAGACTATGTTCGTGATGAACGCTCCAATAACAGCACCACCCAAACCGGTGGAAGATTGAGAGAATTGTCAATTGAAATGGGCCTACTTAGAGAATCTGAAAGTGTTCAAAAGCAAATCGATGCGTTGCTCAAAAATAACTTCATGGAAAACGAAATTAGCAATGATGTCATTTTGACTGCCTTCAGATTATTAGTCAATGATTTGTTGGCATTGTTTCAAGAATTAAATGAAGGTGTGATCAATCTATTGGAACATTATTTCGAAATGTCAAAGCTGGATGCGGAAAGAGCTTTAAAAATCTACAAAAAGTTTGTGGATCAAACAAAATATGTGATCGATTATTTGAGAGTTGCTAAACATTTGGAATATGCTACCAAGTTGCATGTTCCAACCATAAAACATGCTCCAACCGCATTAACTTCGTCTTTAGAAGAATATTTGGATGATCCTAATTTTGAAATCAATAGACAACAATACTTGAGAGAGAAGAAGTCCAAGCCGACTGGAAGCACAAGTAATTTCAAAGACTCTTTGGTCCTGGGAAATCAATCAAGTCAACAACAGCAACAGCAAGAACAACAAAAAGCTGACAGTTCTGATCTCCAAAGAAGTAATACATTATTAGTTCAACAATCAACATTCAATCCATGGGGTGCTGCAGTAATTCAACCCTCTTATCAAATCCAAACTTACCAACCGATCAACTCCCAAAACCCAACAACACAAGATTCTTATCAACAACAGCAACAACAACAATTACAACAGCAGCAGCAATTACAACAACATCAGCAATTACAACAATTACAGCAGCAACAACAATTACAACAATTACAGCAGCAGCAGCAACAACAACAACAACAACAACAACAAGCTAATGTTTTCAATGGCCAGAATCAATTCCAACAAACTCCAAATCCTCTCCAAAATGCATTCACTGGTGCTGGTTTTGGTGGTTATGGGCCACAGGTACAACAAGCACCTATTCAGCCTCAAACTACGAATTCTAATCCATTCTTGCAACAGAGCACTACTGGTTCTCAAAATGTAGACCCATCTGTCCATAAGCAACAACAGTTACAACAACAACAACAACAACAGTTACAACAACAACAACAACAACAACAACAACAACAACAACAACAACAACAACAACAACAACAACAACAACAACAACAACAACAACAGCAGCAGCAATTACAACAACAGCAACAGATGCAACAACAGCAACAGATGCAACAACAGCAACAGCAACAGCATATCTACAAAAATGGAGTTCAAAGGCAAGACACAAATCCCTTTTCTAAATTAACATCTAGTTTTACAGGGCAACCAATTGATCAAAGCGGAAATAACTCCAATCCATTTTCCAACACTAGATTTTCGAGAAACAGTACAACTACTGCATTATCATTTAATAATACATCTGATGCTTCCAAAACTGTACCAATTCAGGCATCTGCAACAGGAAATAATCCTTTCAAAATTTCACAAAATACTACGAATCTCTTTAATGACGTTGCAAACAAACTGAACCAGCAGCAGCAATTGAAACCACAGGCCACTGCAGGTGGTTTGGAAAATGTTCCAACTATATCTGTTTTCCCTGAGACACGACGGGAAGCCCAAAAGCAACAATTCTTGAATAATGCCTCATCTAGTTTACAAGCAGCTCATACGGGTCAATTTCCTCAAGCTCAACAGCAACAATTTCAACAAACTGGCTTTGTACCCCAATTCCACCAAACGGGTCAAATGCAGCAACTGTATGCAGTGGGCCAAACGAACCAACCTAATGGTCAGTTTCCCTCATATCAACCACTGCAGCAAGTACTTACTCATAACACATATGATGGGCCAAGTTTAATTTGAAGAATTCAGGCATATTCATTTCCATCTTTATAAATTTTTGTAAAATCAGTAAACGTTTGAATAAGAATTGATTATAAATCAAATTAATGTATTCAATAATCAGATAGATTACTAAGTTTAGATCCAATGTTGAAATATATTAACCATGCAAAACTATAAAAAAATGATGAAATGAACCATTTATAAATGCAAAAACTTCTTAAAGAACCCAGTTTCCTATCAAGTAAAGAGCAGCCACGAACGCACTAAGTTGACTGTAAGCTGCGGAATTTTGTGATGAAACAGAAGCAGTTGAACCGGAAATATTAGAGGACTCAGAAGCTTGTGAAGTGACCCTTGTAGAGATCCCGGTGACAGAGGTGGCAGAAGGACCAGTTGGTGCTTCTGAGGTCTCAACTGTCAGTGTTGCAGAGGAAATACTAGACAGTTGGTTCTTTGTGTTGTCAGAAGTAGAGGGCTCACTAGGGGAAGTTGACTCTACTCTAGAAGGACTCAGGGAAGCACTACTAGACAAGTCAGTAGTGCTTGATTGCTTGGTAGAGATAGATGTAGACAGGCTGGAAGAACTCTCTTGTTTTTCGGAGGTTGAAGATGTGGTATCCTCCTTTGATGATGTTGTTGTAGTTGATGTGGTGGATGAGCTGCTTGAGGAGACACTTGAGGAGGTGCTGGAATCGCTTGGCTTGGAACTAACCGATACAGGCTTGGAATCCGTATTACCTAATCTGCCATTGACCTTACCATCCTTGGCAGTGATAGAGGACCAATCTCCTGAGTTGTCACCATAGGAGTACGAAGAACCACTAGAGTAGTCACTGACTAGTAACTGCTTGATATACATGTTCCAAGGAGCCTGTGAGTAGTCAGTGACACCGCCAGCCCATTCGATGGTTCCGGGAGCATTGTTTGGGTCACCACCGGCCCAGAGACCAATGAAGATTTGCATTGGTGTTTGCGGGAAGCCTTGTGGGTCGTTGGAAAGCAAAGTTCTCTTCAACACACCATCGAAGTACCAGTTGACGTAGTCTTGAGTCCAGTCGATGGTATAGTTGTGGAAATCGGCTTGAGGAGATGGAACGTCATGGTAGACACCTCTATCGTAGGTGATGGTGGAACCTTTCGAGAACCAGTTACTTTGAAATTGGGTGGTGTCGCTGCCCAAGATCTCCATGTCGATCTCGTCCAAATCATCGGATTGTAAGTAAAAAGTCGACACCACGCCTGTGCCTGGGGCGGCCTTGAGGTGGACCTCAACCCGGCCGAACATAATGTAGAAGTCGGAACGTAACGAAGGATTATCAAATCTCTTAGCCAAGGTCAATTCTAAGCCATCGGGGTTGAAGTGGACATTGTCGGGACTGAACAGGATGGTGAAATCATCCGGTTTTGAGGTGAACGATTCGGAGATATCCTTACCCAACGCAGGGTCAGCAGGACAGTTGTTTGACTTGAGTGGATTGCATGGGGTAGCCATGGTAGAACCCACCAAAGCCACGGTAGAGAGAAGCGATTTGAGTTGAACCATCTGCAATTTTGGAGCGACGCGTTAGTGAAAGGAGGCACAATCGTGTGACAAAAGGAACTGAGCGAGAGAAGGTTCACTAATGTCGATGATGGACAAATCCACGGAAATGCAACCCCTTTATATGTGGAGTGGTCCCAATGATCCCGATGTACCACCTACCGCAGTCGTGGTCACCCTTAGGTACATTACTACCCCCCTTCCTGTGCAGTTAATTTTAGACACAAACAATAAGGTTAAGCGAGTGCCTCGGCGTTGTTCGTGTCGAGGTGCAATGCGCGACGATTGTTTGGATTCTGTGCTAACAATACCAAATTACCGATAGTGGAGCCCTGAGAATAGCCTACGAGATGGGTGCCGTAGAACACTCCGGGCCCACAGTCAAACCCTGCTGACCATCAAACCAAAGTCCTGGTCATCCAAGGCGTTCTTGGTGGCACCCTTCCTTTTACATAGACTACATGCCCGTAGTCTGCCACAGACTTGGAGTATGGGTTTTCCGTGTATATGCACTCCGTACGCGTAAGGGTATTTTCTGGCGAGATTGGGAGGACCAGTAAACCCTAGCCGAAGGGGAATCGGCCAATGGCAAAGCCAAGGTGGCCATATTGGTGCGTTGTGGTGTAGCAGATGATCCCGGAACATGCGGGGGGGTTCTTTCATAACAAGACGGCACACCTGCTTGCTGGCTAGTTGCACCTGTCTACTCTCGCACCCACTGCACCGTTGCTGCCATCGGAATGTGCACTATACTAGCATGGCGCGATCCGTCCGCATTGGGCAAGTTTCCAGCACCGTAGTCCATCGAATCTCAGGCGCGGGCTGGTGGACTGGCCTGTTCAGGCAGGAGGCCCTACGGATCTTACGGTGATGGCGATATCGACGGCATCTAATCACGGAAGAAACATCCAAGTTCAACGCCGACTACGTTCTTGGTCGTATATGGATATATCCGTGAGTCCATGGTAGGGATGTACTGGTTGATAGCTTGGGTGGGGAACGCATGTCAGACTTATAATTATAACTGGGAATTAATGTTCCATCAGTGGATAATACCGGGTGCGTGAGTGAATCATGGTACCCTTCTACATAGATGCGATTTTGAGGGGATCTCGGGGGAATCTCCAGGGATCTCCACAAGTTTCAACGTGGTTCAACGATACTCCATAAATCTGAATCTCAAACGGACCATCCCATCGACCCACTGGTGATCTCCCGTATCACTAAGATCCCCAGGGTCCTGCAACTTGCGAGGCGATTCCATGCATGCGAAGACTCGGGAATTTGAGTACAAAGTCGGAGTTGCAGTGTCAACCTCCACCAAGCCAGCCATGCCAGTAGATGAAATCGACAACCTTCGGGCTCAGGTGTATCCATGGAGGGTATAGGGGCTTCGGGTGACATCACATGCCTTTCCAACTGCATCTTCCGCCTTCAAAGGCATCTACGCATCAACTCGATAAATTAAACTCCCTTAGAAGGCTAGCGAATTTTCTATAGATCAAGCTCCTTACCCATGTGCTGGTCATTTTGACGCAAAAAATGACGTGTCCTTGACTTGAAACCAAACCAGGGCCAAATCAGGGTCACATATGAGTCACAGCGAAAGTGAGCTGCGGTTCCCTAGTGTTCGGTTGATTGTTGGTAATTGGCTACTTAGTACTGTTTCGGAACAACTCACTGTGGATGCAAATCCGCTATCTGGTTCATTTGGGAGCCAAAATCCCATGGGAATATTCGTTCAACTAGATGGATCGGTGTAGATGTTCTCTGTTCTTGGAGGTAACATTTCGTCTCTGATTCCGTACATGGTATTGGTGTACCGTTTATATTCATAGTGGTCTAACTGTTCTACTTCGTATACTGGATCACCCTTCTTTCTGTAAAACATCATCCTTCATTCATATTTCTCCCTTTTTAATCCCTACCATATACCGCTAGCTAATTCCTAAACTTGCTACTGGACTTCTCTTTACACCGACCTGTGGGCAAACTTACGTATTCGCTGATTTTCTGATCTAACCTGGCGGTTTTCTCTTACTCGACATTGATTTAAAACTTAACTAGCAAGGTTCATACATTACAAGTGTCTGGCACATCGTGTGTACGCTGGATCAATTCATGATTCTCTTATCATAATAAATAAAATACGTATCTACTCCCATCTCCAGATATCCCGCTGCCATCCCTCAGTCACCTCGGCATCTTCTCCATACTCCTGTTGCCATTTCGTAAATCCTCCTTCCAACACCCACACCTGTAATCCTTCTAATTGCTGCTGTTGCTGCACCGACGCTTCATCGAATGCCCGAATGAACTTCAACGCTGCCGAAGGGCCACGCTGTTGTGATAACGCACAATGGAACACAACATCGCCGACATTATTTGCTACGAGTCTTTTGCGAATATCATCTAATTGGCTTTGGTACTCGCTCGACGGATAATGCCAACATCCCTTGATGTGACCACCAGCAAAATCTCCGTCACGCACATCAATCACTGCAAAGGTCTTGCCGCTGGGCAGTCCCTTACGAAACCATTCTCTCAATGTCTTAGGCTTGACGAATTTGAGATCACTGAAACTAACCATTCTATGACCACTGTAGTTCTTGCAGGCTCTAAAACATAAATTACATATCTCTTCACGTGGGTTGGTGAGACATTTTGCGACATCGATATCAACACAGTTAAAATGTCGCGTGTGCCCAACACATTTGTTCACGTGGGTAAAATAACACGTGCAACTCTAAGTTGTTTAAGGTTTACCACAATAAACTTCCATATGTCGGGGTGAAGGGGTCCCAAAGAGCACAAACCTTCCAACTTCCGGATCAGCTATAACCGAAACATCCTCTTTGGCGTGAAGCTGAACTACTGTACAAAAGCCATCACGCAACTTGTATCCTGTATGTGGTGTCCACAGAATTTTTCACGACGCTACCCCTCCTGTACATAATGTCAGATTGTAACAAGGAAACTACTACGTCAATTTAGCTCCTTGCTAAAAAGAATTGCTGCTAAGTAGGCCAGAATTCGGTTAATAAGAACCCTGAGTCCTATTAAAGCTTCTAGTTTTCTTGATTATCTTGATCCCCGGCATCATGACAGGACCGGAAGATAAAGGAAGTCTAAGCAGAACCATCTCCGTGGAATCAATAGCACCTAAGTTCACGTCGTTGTTCAAGAGGAAAAGAAAGAGAGATGATTCAAGAAACTCCACACCTGTTGCATCAGCATCTGAATCGGAAGATGAAGAGCCCACCAAGAAGAGAAGATTGATCAAAACAAAGAAGGAGATCGAGTTTGAAGCCAACGAAATCAAATTAAATGAAGAATTGCCAGAAGAATTGCGAAAGTACAGACCAAAAGGTTATAAATTCAACATTCCTCCTAAGGATCGCCCTATTAGAATCTATGCTGATGGTGTTTTTGATTTATTCCACTTGGGCCACATGAAGCAATTGGAACAGGCAAAGAAATCATTTGAAAACGTGGAATTGGTTTGTGGTATCCCTTCTGATGTGGAAACTCACAAACGTAAGGGATTGACCGTTTTAACTGATGCACAAAGAATAGAAACTTTACAACATTGCAAATGGGTGGATGAGGTGATTCCAAATGCGCCATGGTGTGTTACTACTGATTTCCTATTGGAGCATAGGATTGACTACGTTGCTCATGATGACTTACCTTATGCATCATCAGACTCGGATGACATTTACAAGCCCATTAAGGAAATGGGTATGTTCTTGACTACCCAAAGAACAGAAGGAATTTCGACGTCAGACATCATCACCAAAGTTATCCGTGATTATGACAAATATTTGATGAGAAACTTTGCCCGTGGTGCCACCAGAAAAGAGTTGAATGTCAGTTGGTTGAAGAAAAATGAACTCGAATTCAAGAAACACATAAGCGACTTCAGAAGTTATTGGAAAAAGAACCAAGAAAATATTAACAACGTATCAAAGGATCTTTATTTCGAAGTCCGTGAATACATTAGAGGTAAGAAATTTGACGTTCAATCATTCTTAGACAACTCAAGTACACATTCACTCAATAGTGACTCAGAAGATTTAAATTCGCGAGTAAGCTCCCCATTGAGCGAGTTTGCTGCAAAGTACATTGGAAATGATAATAAGGAATTGAACAGAAACGGTAAGTCCCTACTTGCTAATGTTAAAGAATGGATGAATAAATCTATTGATTCCTTTGATGAATATTCCAATGATGAAAGGGACTATTCCAATCACATTCCTAAGCCTAAACTCCAGCAACCTTCTGAAGACGATGAAACCTTTACACAGAATACACAAGAGGAGAAGTCCGATAAAGAGAGCAAAGCGAGCGAGACGAGCGAAGAAACTAAAGTAAATGAAGAAATTCATGTGAGTGTTTCTACTCCAAAGAAAGTCCAGACTCCAAGAAAGAAAACAATTAATACTAAAGCTAAGTAAAGTGGCGGGTCCTACTAGTCCTTTTTTATCCCTGTATTTAAATAGAGTCTCTTGATGATTGGCTATGCCTATAATTTGTATACACATTTTTATCATATTACTTGTACTTATGTATCACGTGATGTTTTTTGAATTATTTGCACTGAAATCTACACTATGACTATACTTGAACCACATCTTCAAGAGTTCTACAATCTTTTAAGTAAACCATTGCATAATTTTCAAATATTTCGTAATCAATGAGTCGAAATTTCGACACCAATTCGAACGAAATCAGCAGCATGTGGAAAGAATCTTCACAGGATACATACCAACAAGTTTATCACGGAGAGGAACCTACAATAGATATTCCACATGGACTTGTTCAAGAACATTTAGATACGAGTGATCTACAAAAGAGACAAATTGAACTGCTTCAAATGCAACTAAATAATCAACAAGATTTGCTCCACCAACGATACATGGTAGAAAACAGCCAATCAAATACTTGGAGTTTCACTCAGGGTTTAATGATAGGCCAAGCTAGTGTGATTCTCGTGATTATTATCTTTGTCAAGTTCTTTGTATTTGCAGATGGGTCACCAGCAACGACGAAGTCATCTTCCAAGGATGCAGATAGTGTTCTAGTCAAAAAACGCTCCAAAGGTAAAAATGAAGGTAATGACGGTCCAAATGAGGAAGATAACGATGAAATAGCAAAACTTTCTAGCATATTAGAAAAAACCTATTACAATGTTGATAGTCATGTGTCTGAATCGTTGGACTGGTTCAACGTATTGGTAGCTCAAACAATTTCTCAATTGAGATCAGAAGCATTACTGTCAGATAATATTTATCATTCACTTAACGAATTTTTGCTGAAGTCAGACCTTCCTGAATATTTGGATAAGATCAAACTAACTGAAATCGATATTGGGGATGACTTTCCTATCTTTTCAAATTGTCGAATTAAACATAGTAAGGATGGAAGTGGTAGACTCGAAGCTAAAATTGATGTGGATTTATCAGATACCTTGACTTTGGGTATTGAGACCCAATTATTACTCAATCATCCACGGCCATTAACTGCCGTATTACCAGTGCAATTATCTGTTTCAATTGTGCGATTTTCCGGTTGTTTGACGGTGTCATTGATAAACACAAACGATTTAGACAATTCTACGGAACCAAACAATGAGGAGGTTTTGGAATCCCCCATGACCCCAATCGATTCTTCCCTGGGCTCAACTAGAAAGAAACCTGAAAGCTCAGGGGCTGGTACCGCATTAATGTTTTCATTTTCTCCAGATTATCGTCTAGAATTCACGGTGAAATCTTTGATTGGATCGAGGGCAAAATTGCAAGATGTTCCAAAAATATCTTCATTAATAGAAAACAAGCTTCGCAGTTGGTTTACTGAAAGATGTATAGAACCCAGATTTCAAGTGGTAAAATTACCGTCCTTATGGCCAAGACGTAAAAATACCCGTGAACCAGTTCACTCTAATGCTAATGGCGTAGTGGACAAAACAGAGGAAATCTGAATTCTTTTTTTATTTAGTTTTGGCATGTGTAAATAGATTAATTTGATATTATGGATTTTGCGACATAGCGGGGAAGTCTGTTTACATCACTCATAAACTAATGGGTCGATAAATAAAGCTCTTACTTGTTTCAAATGCTTTTCTTCCCAAGAAGCATTTTGATGAATGTTACATGCGTATTGTTGCTAAGCCAATTTTTACAATTTCATTATTTAAAATTTGAAAAGCACTCTCGCTGATTTTTATTTTGCTCATGGGACTTTTTTTTATTTGAAATTACAAGCAAAGTTAGTTAACTGATGTATATTAGGCACAGCCTTTTGGCACTCAATAAAACTATATTAGGGTATATTATGAACCAGACTCCAAAATTTAAGATGTAGACCGAATATAAAATGATTTTTTAATGAAAATTGTAAATGCACCAATGGCTGCGAAAAATTAGCCATTTCTTATAATAATTTAAATAGTTTCTTCTTCAAACTTATAAGTTGAAGGCAAACAAAAGACCAGCAACAATAGCACCGATGGAAGCTGAAACAGCGCTACCAGAGTTGGCAGCTGGAGCAACAGCTGGGGCAGTAGTGTGGTTAGATGGAGCTTGAACAGCTGGAGCAGAAGAGTGGACAGCTGGAGCAACAGTTTCTGGGCCCTTGGAAGTAAGGAGGGTGGTTTGTCCCTTGGCTGGGTTTGCAGGGGTAGCAGAGCTCTTACCTTCAGTCTTGGCTGGAGCAGAAACACTTGGTGCAGCCTTGGATGGAGCTGGAGCAGTCTCGGAAGGCAATGGACAGAAAGTGGTGTAAGAGGTGTAATCTTCGTCGACAATAACATAACCAGTAGTAACTGGCTTGGTAGTACAAACATTGCTGGAACATGAGGTGATAGTGATGACGGTAGTACGTGGGTGGTGTGTGGAGGAACCAGAAGCAGATGATGAAGATGGAGCAGAGCTAGATGATGAAGATGGAGCAGCACTGGAGGAAGATGGGGCAGCACTGGAGGAAGATGGGGCAGCACTGGAGGAAGATGGGGCAGCACTGGAGGAAGATGGAGCAGCACTGGAGGAAGATGGAGCAGCACTGGAGGAAGATGGGGCAGAGCTAGATGAGGATGGGGCAGAAGAGTGGGTAGAAGATGCTGGGGCAGAAGAAGATGAGCTTGGGGATGGAGTGGCAGAAGAGGATGGGAAAGATGAGGTAGAAGTAACACATCCGTCATCCCAACAGAAGTTTGGCAAGACGGTTCTTTGAGACTTCAACCAGTCGAAAACTGGAGAGTCCCATTTTCTTTCTGCCACTTCAATTAATTCGAAATCTCTCTTGATCTTCTTAGCATTGTCGTAGTTGCTGTCCAAAGTGTAAGTGTACTTCTCAGCGAAAATAGTCTTCCAGGTGTCCAAGAAGCTGGTGGTGTTAGAGGTAAAGTCGAAGGCAATGCCCAAGTTGTCTGG
This sequence comes from Suhomyces emberorum, assembly GCA_003707835.3. Taxonomy (NCBI): domain Eukaryota; kingdom Fungi; phylum Ascomycota; class Pichiomycetes; order Serinales; family Debaryomycetaceae; genus Suhomyces; species Suhomyces emberorum. The sequence continues at coordinate 160,564 of PPLQ03000012.1, forward strand.
CAAACAGAACTTTCCCTTGTGCTTAGAAGCAGCAACCAAAACAACAGCACTCCATTGGAAAACGTTTGGAACATTGAATGGTGCACCATTACCAGCAATAACAGCATCTTGGCTACCTCTCTTGGAAAGGGAAGATTGGTCATATCCCAAGTTTTGGATGACCACAGACTTGCTACCGTGACCGAACACACGGTTCAATTCATCAGCAACAACGGTGTCGAAGTTAAGTTTAACCTTGAAAATGTTGTCTTGAACGGCGACGATGTCAGAGGCAGTCAAGGTGGCCTTTGGAACGAACCAGCCGTCTCTCTTGGCAACTTGAGCAGCTTCGTCTTCGACAAGCTCCAACAAGTCTCTCTTCAAGTGAAGACCAAGGTCGATGTCAATATTGAGACCGATTTGGAAGATCTCTTTTGGACGACAGTGTCCTCCTGGCTTTCCAATAGTGAAATCAAGGAAAGCACCGACATCGATGTCAAAGGCATCAGCACCATTGATCATGGTAGTTGCTGTTAAAGCAACGGCAGCAGCCAATTTTGAGAAAAGCATAATGTCTTGGTATGAGCGAATGAACAGACTTAGAAGCTCTTGTAGTTAATGATTTGAAAATAAGGACTTTTGATGAATATTTATACTGATGGATTTCAACCCTGTCCATGCAAGCAAATGCGCGGAAACATCCTAAAAACAATATCCGATGTAGTTGAACCAAAGCTATATTGCCTAAAAGATGATGAAATGACTTCAATTGTACGTGTTCCATAGTTATAACCACGGTCAGAAGCTCTATTGCAAGGCTTCGCAAGTCGAGACGGTTGCAACCGTGCATAAATTTGCAGACAATGCATGCACCTGCGCGAAAATAAAATAGTGTGTTTAAGCCCTGGGAAATGAACATCCAGGGGCTTAAAATTTGGCCAAGAATGGAACGGAACTACGGAAGCCTGCTTGAATCACCAGTGGAAGACCCTTCGCGCCTCGAGATAATTTTAAACAAACAATTGCAGGAGTGGATTGTGTACGTTGTTTGTTTCGTCAAATCACAACCATATGGAATCCTGCAGAATAACGGGACTCTGCGGGGAGAATTGCAGGAAGGAACAATACAATTACACCGGAGGGACAATGTTAGGACAAATCGATGGTGGATGTTTATATAGCAAACCGTCCCAAAGTAGCAAAATTAGAAAAATGTCAGATTTGGTGTCGAAGTGAAAATCTACGCCTGTGGAATAGGAGGGACGCCGACTCAGATGGAATGAAGTCTCGCCAACCATCCAATAATCTGATTCCAACTATGCATACCAATGAAATTATCTTGAACACGAGCGGATGGCCAGCAAGGAAGAAAATTAATCCGGGGCTTAAGTCATTTTTTTCGACTACATTTCAAGCACTCCGCTTCGCTTGCAAAGCATGTAATGCCTATCCTGATTGAGCCCTCAATATTCGCCTAGGCTTGTGCGCTCGACACGATCTCAAAAATATCACTGCAGTTGTTGTTCTGTTGTAATTTGTCCTAGATTGGAAGGAAATCGCACAAAATATTCTTGACGAAGCTACCGAGTGGAATCATGTGGACAGAATAGTGTCAATCATCGGCAGCCCATTAGCCATACTTGTGTTTAGGATTTGCAGCTTCATGAAACTTACACTTACATACATCTGCAGCAGGTATGGCAAAAACTTGCATTTGATGGCATTCATCGAAGATCAAATGCTTGTGGTCAGTACTGGCGAGTGTAGCATTTCTTGGCCACCGTAACAACTTTTTATTAGCCAGCATTGGTCCAATGGAATTGCCAGTACCATCTTTCGGAACTTTCGGTGTCAGTTTTCCCGTACTCACAGCCGCCAATGGACATCGATACTCGCGATATTTGAAATATTATTGTTGACAGATCCCCAGGCTCCGAATCTTTTTTTGGATGGGGCTTAAATACTTTCACATTTCTCAATCTATTGAAATCAGGGACCACGGTTCTTTCCACCTTGAATCATAATAAGATGAAATTAGCTCCTATGCGTCATGCTTATGTAACACTCCTAAAACGAACGTATTTGACCTCTTTTCGTAGTATTTTGCCTCGTAGTACTTCTCAAGGCCTCATTTCAATTCAAGTTATTTGAAATGTTTACCACTGGGGCGCAAATATTCCTTCGTATTTGCTGTGGTTGCATGTTATATGGCACCATGATTACAGTCCGTGGATAATTCCCGCCAATAACTTCTAGGGTTTAAAGTCTGGTGGTCTTACGTCAGGGAGTGCAAAAACTCTACTAGCTTGTTCATGCCTCGATAACATACTGAATTTTAATTCAAACATTCGTGTTCTCTATCTTGGTCCTGGTAAACTGCCAGTTAGTGTATGATGGTTTCTTCCTCTAAGTGGATGTTCACAATACTTCCACCCCATCTCTCTAATTCCGCCTATTGTTCGATCTTATTGTCTATTTTCTCCTAATTAGGAGTAGCATCAGACACAACAAAGTGAGCAATCAGTACCTACTTAGAATAACAAACTCCTACCTTTCTAGAACGAAGGCGGGTCAAAACTACATCTGAATCCCGAGTATACTCATCGGTTGCATAGCTATGTATGTCAATAAGGGACCATTCGATCGCTAAGTGGTCTGCCTCGTAGGATTTACCGGGTTCTGGATTGAAATTTTGCTGAGATCCATAGCTTGCACCTGCCTCAAAAATTCAGGCTAATGCAACTTATTGCACCATCAATACTTCACATATTGACACTTCTCACCGGTTTAACTCACACCAATAAATTTTAGGGAGATGAAATTGCTATTATCATCAAGATGTACTCTTTGAATTGTTTTTTGCAGTAACATGCTTCTGGGCTCTAGATTTCGGAACTAACAAGTCCTTACTGTTTTCACCAGTTGCAAACAACTAAGGTCAGTGCTACCCAATTGGTTAACAAAGGCATACTCAAGAGAAAAGAGCACATGAAATTATCAAAAATTAGAACCATTAAATCGATTGCTATCTTTAGTCGCACTATATTGACATCATGCAATTGCAGATATCCTTAGCTTGACCAGCACATAAGCAGCCCACGTCTTAATTCCTCGCCTATTTAGTCTGAAGTTTGAAGTTTCGCAAAAAAAGTGTGAACCTAATTTCAGTTAAAAGTTCCAAAAATAATGCCTTCAGCCAGATTCGAACTGACGATCTCCTCATTACTAGTGAGGTGCCTTACCAACTTGGCCATGAAGGCATCTTTATGTTGGTTGCTATGCAGCTCTACTAAATCTTTAGCATATGTTGTTACACTAAGTTATCCTTCATGTCCTTTTAACTGGAAATGAACTTCACAAAACATGAAGAGGGTAAACCTGTTGATTCTACTTCAAATAATCCGTTTGTATACCTACAGACATCGATATTCTTGTTGGATTTCAGCATAGCAATTCTTGAGGCATCTATCACAAACATTTAATTTTGCCGGATATAAGTTGGAATAATGTGTATTGTGGAACTTGTTGGGTTACAAAACCAGAACTTATTGTTATTCAAGTTCCGGATTTATTTGGTCTTGGCTATAGGATACCTCTGGCGATGGAAAGTTTTAACAGACCATTGCTGTTATTCAAATGAGTGCAATTTTTCCACGAAGATGCTACTAACTTGACAGTTATTTTAAATTTCACACTCAACAAAACAAATTTATAACATAATACCCGAGCCATCGGATGGATGTTTTCCCTCACATAAGCTTCTTCCAAAATTCTATCCAGGCTTAGCAAGGTGGTCTTGATCAGAAGATACGTTGTCAGTTCCTTTCTATAAAAATAATAAAAATAATTAGCTCATGTGACACCTTTTCTACTAAAGTCCTAAGCTTTTTGATTTCTTAACGTGTTTTTCTTGTTTATGTGTTCTAAAACTTTGTCATTCAATTAGATTCAAAAGTTTTTCGAAATTTTAACCTGGTGCGCGAGTAGTTTAGTGGTAAAATTCAGCGTTCCCATTGCTGGGCCCCGGGTTCGATTCCCGGCTCGCGCAGTTCAAAAAGTCTTTCAATTTAAGAGGAGTCAACTACAATTGAACTTTAGCAAGTGTTTTTTTTATACAATCCATCTTCTCTTTTTGAGAAAATGACCTTAAAAATCTTTGGGTTTTCAATTTTAACACTTTGGAATGGCTAATTAAAATTTCAGTGTGTTACGATTATTATTATTGGTGTGGATTACCACTAGTATTTACTGTATGGTTGCACTCTCAGGGGAAGCATATCAGTTCGATCACTTGGAATTTTGATCACTTTCGCTGGCACCAGTTTGCTGTCGCATATCCTTTCCCAATTCATTCCACTGGAAAATCGTAGAAGTCCTCTTGTCAACTACTCGGCTCTTTTCGCATTCGTATCCATCTCACATGTGAGGCAAACTTTTTATATCCATCACTAACAAAAATTTCTCATCACCACCCATAAGAGCTCAGCACAATATGGATGCCAATATCCTTTTAGAATGCTTTTCGGCTACCTTGCAAGCAGATCAGAACATCAGATTTCAAGGGGAAACGAAGCTCAAAGAATTGAGCTCTACGCCTGGGTTTTTAGGTGCTTGCCTTGATATTATAGCTTCAGGTGATGGAGAGGTTCAGCCATCAGTAAAGAAGGCTACTGCTGTATATTTCAAGAACAGATTGGTCAGATATTGGAGTTCTAGCGAGAAGAGGATTGATGCCGGCGAGAGACCAGTGATCAAGGATAGAATCTTGCCAGTTATCATCCACAGCGACTACACGATCAAGCAACAATTAATACCAGTGTTAAGAATCATGATTTCCCAAGACTTCTCCAAATGGGATGGTTTATTGGAGCGTACAGGAGAATTGCTTCAACAAGTGCCGGTCTCCTCCGATCCTACTCAACTCATCAAGGATTCCGAATATTCTAATTTGTATACTGGATTGTTATGCTTCAGTGAGATTTCTAGACGATTCAGATGGGTAGAAAATAAGGCTAGAGAGTCTGATTTGTATCCAATCATTGACCTGGCATTCCCTCATTTGTTATCAATTGGTAAATCCATTATCGGGAGATCAGAACACATGACGGAACTTACGGCAGAAATCTTGAAATTGATATTGAAAGTTTATAAGTTTGTCACCTACTTCGACTTACCACAGCCATTACAAAGTCAAGCGGCCATCGCTCAATGGGGAGAATTTCATGGTATGATTATCAACATGGCTCCTCCTGCCTATGTATTACAGTCTAATCTTACTGAGCAAGAAAAGGGTTTTTTGCAAATTTCCAAATGTTATAAATGGTCTATTGCGAACATATACAGACTTTTTACCAGATATGGGTCCAAAAGTTTGTCGAAGAAGTTCAAATACAAAGAGTTTCAACAAATGTTTCTGCATGACTTCATTCCCCATTTATTGACCAGTTACTTATCAATCATAGAGCAGTGGTGTAATGGTAGCAGGTGGCTAAGCTCCACCACTTTATTTTATTTAATCGAATTCTTGAGTCACTGTGTCTCTCAAAAGGCTACTGCAACATCGATAAAACCATACTTTGAAAACTTGATTTCTCATTTAGTCTATCCGCTATTATGCGCAAATGATCAAACTCTTGAAATGTTCGAAGAAGATCCACATGAATATATCAACTGTTATTTTGATATCAATGATGAATTCGAAAGTCCTGATATTGCAGCTTTGGGTTTACTTGTAACTTTCGTTGATAAGAAGAAAAGTACCTATTTAGAACCGGTTTTGGCGTTCATCAACAATCAATTAACTGAATTACTAAGTAAGGAAGAAACTTTAGAAGTTGCTTACAAGAAAGAAGGTATACTCAGGATGTTAGGTTGCTTGTCTACATATCTTTTGAAACCAGAATTTGAAGAGAAAATGGAGATTTTCTTGAGTAATTTGGTGATTCCAAACATTGATTCCAAGTTCGAATTTCTCAAGGCCAGAACTCTTGATATCATTTCAAAGTTTGCTGACATTAACTTTAAGGATGATAATGTTATGTTAAGAATGTTCCAGGGAATTCTTGTCAGCTTCGATGCTTCACTTGATGATGTTAGCTTAGTTGTCAGCTTCCAATCTGCATTAGCAATTCAATCATTTTTGCAAAATGAAAAGTTTAGACAGATTTTATCAAATATAATCTTGCCAGCGATGTCAAGATTATTGGAATTATCCAATGAAATTGATAATGATTCTATATCAATGGTTATGCAGGAGTGTGTTGAAAATTTTTCTGAACAATTGCAGCCATTTGGTATCGACTTGATGAGCAAATTAGTTCAACAGTTTATGAAGCTCGCAATTGAGATCAATGATGCATCTAATCTTGACGTTGATGACTTCGAAGGTAATTATGATGACCAAAGTGATAAAGTAATGGCTGCAATTGGCTTGTTAAACACTATGATTACTATCTTATTATCATTTGAAAATTCAAAGGAAATTTGTTTGAAACTTGAAGAAGTTTTGGCTCCAATGATCCAATATGTCCTCAGCAATCAATTGGATGATTTCTTGACAGAAATCGCAGAATTGCTCGAAAATTCTTCATTCTTGTTGAGAACCATTAGTCCAATTATGTGGAAAAACTTTGAATACGTTTATGGCTTATTCGAAAGTGGCATAGCAATGATGTACCTCGAAGAATTGAGTGGATGTTTACAGAATTTCTTGATTTTCGGGGCAACAGATTTGGCAAAATCTCCTCAATTGACAGAGAAGTTCTTTAACATTTTCAAAGTGATCACAGAGGGTGACGAAAATGAAGTGGAATGGAATGATTTTTTGTACGCGTTGGAGTTTGCCCAATCTTTTGTCTTGTCATTACAAAATGACTCAAGAAATTACATTCCATACTTCCTTGAAACAATTGTAAAATTCCAAAAGGATTCAAAAAAATCTGCTGAAGCCGGACACGAAAGATCTATTGCATTTGACATACATGTCACCAATGTTATGCTCTCATGTATTGTTTACGATTCTGAAAAAACTTTACATATCTTACAAGAGAAGTCTATCTTGACCACGTTATTCGATCAGTGGTTCAATCTTGTACCAAAGCTTAAAAGGGTTTACGACCTCAAACTTTCTGTATTAGGCTTCATCACACTCTTATCTATTGAAGGTATTGAATCAATATTCAGCCAAGAGATCATTCATCAAATATCTCATAAAATGGTCCTTTTGATAAAAGAATTACCAGTCGCCATCACAAACTTGGAGAAGAAACGTAAAAACTTCAACGAATCAGAGTTTTCTGAAAGCTTTAAGTATAAGGGTGAATGGAGTAACAGGTGGGATGAAGGTAATGAGTCTGATGATTTGGAAGAAATTCTCAATGCAGGAGAAGAAGCTGCGATCGAACAGTTTAATTCTGAGAAAGAACTTGGCCAAGGAACGGAAGAATACTTGGAATTTTTGCAGGAAGAAGAATTCAAGAGTTCTGGTTACTTCAGTGATTACGACGAAAATATTATTGAGGATCCATTGGCAACAACCCCTTTGGATACCTTAAATATTTTTGCGGTGTTCAAGGATTTTGCTGGCCAATTGGAAATCAATAGTCAAAATCGCTATGGTCTTGTCTTCGGCAATTTATCAGATCAAGAAAAGACAGTTATTGCAGAAATAATCAGTGGAGTTCATCAATGATGTAATTAATTTTATCAATCTTTGTCGACAGAAGGTTCACTTATATATTACATTAATCACATTTAGCATTCATTAATTATTTTGTAATTGCACTACTGTGTAATTGGATGTTATATTTCAGGTACCATCACGCTTTATTGATGTTTGTTACGTAATCTGCGTGTATAAACAAAATAAACTCATTCGTGTTTTCTTAAAAGTTATAATTAGTTACAACCCCGGTCCATCTAGAAGCAGCACTATGTCCGATAATTTTGGAAGACATTTGTCAACCAGATGGGTCAAAGCTTCAGTTCCCACGTACGGTGATGAATGGGGGGATGATTATGATTATGACGAACACTTGAAACCTGATCACCCAAATACGAATGACATAAAAAGGAACCCTGAGGACAAGAAAGTGGTAAATTCAATAAATAATCATCCAATAAAGGACAAAGATCCAGAATTTGTATCTACCTTTGCATCTGTGAACGAGGAGACCACAGATATTGAAGATGAAAAAGAAACTGCAGAGCAGAAAAGAAATCCCAGTAATTTGGTCTTATCAATTGATAGATTCAAAAATTTAAGGGATTCTGATTCAGATGATTCAGATGATTCAGAAAATTCTTTCTCTGAAGATTTCACTGTCCAAGATGCGAAGCTTGCACATTCTGTTAATGCCCAAAAGGAAGTCCAAAGACGAAAGCCTTCGGGAACTCCAGATGTTACTCTCGAATTTGCACCTCCAACACCAACATACACCGAAAAATTTAGCAATCCAGAAACACCCCTGTCGGATAAAAGTTATCAATCAGATGGTGACTCAATTCAGAACGAACCCACTGACTTGAATGTCATCGATTCAGGACGATTTGGATCATCATCTACAACTGCCTTAAATTATGAAGGAAAACCACTACTCACAGATATGCTGGACGAAAATTTATCTGTTGAGGAAGATTCTCATAGAGTAATTGAAGATGAAGTGGAGCAAGTTGTACAATCTGGTGAATTTTCTCAACATAGCACAGAAAAACAAACACCACCGACTCAATCGCCTCCACTGACAAACACATACCAAGGTACTCCATTAGTATTATCGATTGATAGAAAGAATTTTACATATTCGAGTGACGATGATGATGATGATGATGATGATAATGATATTTTACCGGATCATGATGTTACCATGCATGAGGATCAAACTTCAGAAGATATTCAAAATGAACATGAACATGAAGATAATGATGATTGGGGATACAATAGTAACCACAGCAGTAATGACGAGGTAGATTATCCACATTATGATGAAGAAACAAGTTCTTTAACTTCCATACAGAAAGAAACACCGCAGAATATTGTGCTCAACTCAGCAAATCAATCGAGTAACGAAAGATCGTCTGATGATGATAGGAGTTTCCCTCTTCTTCCAAAGAGAACTACTGATGATTCTAATTTCAGCGAAAAAACTTTTGATGAACCAGCATTGAATTATACATCCCCAGAATCAAATCATATGCATCTGAGAAGACCAATTGAAACGACGGCTTTGGACTCATTAATTAATGATTTAGAGAATGCTTCCTTAGGACCTGATAGTAGTCCTAACAAGGAGCTTTCATCGGTAGAAACAGATGATGAGTATACCTTACCTAAAATGAATTCATTCAATGTTTCCTTGCCAGAGTTTGAGAATCACTCTTTTGCAGCCTCTGACTTACAAGACGAATCGTTCGTTAAAGGAGCTGAAGATATTGCAGCCTCAGATTTGCGTACAACACCCATAGCTCCTTTGAGCTTAGCAGAGGAAGAGGAAGGTCATAAAAACTATTTAAGGGAATCTGGACATCGAAGATCAATAAGAAAGCCACCACCAAAGCGTTCTGATTTGGTATCGGTTGATTACTCCAATATTGCTGATGCTGTTAGCGGATATTTGAATGATAGTGAAAGTATTGGTATCAATTCAAAAAATTTGGAGAGTATTGGAGAGGACACAGCAAGTGAAACTTTAGATAAAATACCTACGGAGAAAATCGAAACTGCTAGCGATATTAGCAATAATGAAGAAAATATCAATATGCTCGATGAATTGAGAAAGCCGAGTGGAGAATTATATCCAGTGACTTCATTGGGTTCTCTTTCTACTGGAAAGCATTCTTTCGAAACGAGCAGATCAGTTTCCCAAAGAGGAGATGAGCATAGTATTATTGAAGGAATGGAAAGATTTGAAAGAGAAGACTTGAAGAGAAGAATCTCAACTATGAGTACAAATACCGTTAATATGGGTGGATGGAATCCTAATACAAACAATTTCAGGGACCAATTCATCAACGATAATGATAACGAATCTCAAATCAACTTCAATCCACATGCAGAGGAATCCAGTAATTATAATAAGTTCACGAAAGTCCGTACTTCTAGTGGTCTCGCTTCCGAAATTACATCCAATAGAAGCTCCACCTCCATTCCTGAAACAATTGATGCGGCATTACCAAGTATTAATGAGGACCCTGATGATCACAGTGATTCCTTCTCCTTTTCCACATCACACAACGGAGAATCTGTATTTCATGGTCTTGATCCTAATGATCACAATCGATTACAACCTAAGGTATCTGCAATGACTACTGATTCAGTTCTTCAAGAACATATTTATCCTCAAGGAGTATTTCAAGAGGAAAGATTGACACCGGCTGCATCGAAAGAAGTTTTACCTAAATCTGCTACCCAGCGCTATTCAAGTCTACTTACGAGTATTGATGGTGACTCTCAAGAGTCAAAGAGAGTTAATTCAGACTCATCTTCCACTGGGTTACAAGATACAGAAACCCAAAGATCGGAATCCTTCTCAGTTGAACCCCGGCTGCGCTTGGCTAGTGTCTCGACTGCAGTTACAGAGAGCACCATGACTACCAAAAAATATACCCCGAAATCATATCCTGTTTTCGATTGGAAGACCATTATGTCTACATCTCAACCAATTGACCGTATAAGGCTTCTCAAAGAAGCTTTGATCAAGGAATCTGAGTATGATACTGGCATTCAAAATTGGTTGCATGAAACTTTAAAGAGCTCTGAAAATCCAAGTAACATGCATATCGGAAAAATTGCCACAGCTGCTTATTCAAATGCAGCACATAACGATATTCGTAGACATGCATCTCTAAGAAGCAAAGTGTCAATTGTTAAGGACAAAGTGGAAACATCAGGTTTACATGCTCACAGTTTTGGTAAACGGTTTTTGAGTAGAGGCAAAAAGTTCATCAAGGGTGAAGATTAGTTTAAAGATTAACTAATATCGATTACCGTAACGTTACATAAATTTATATTTTAAATGAACTAGCTTGCATTTTTGATTGATTGAATATTGTGTGTCTGGAAATAATTTTTGCAACTTCCCATGCACCTGCACACAAATCGGTGGATAACACACGCATGTGAGATTATGATAACATGACCTTCATATTCAATTTACCTACCACAAACACATTATCTAAACAAATAGAATTAAATAATTAGGTATTGCCTTATCTGAAATTCACCTACTCCAGTCCAGTTACTTGTGCTTCTTTGGCTGTGAATAATTAGTACTTCCTAACCCAAAGCGGGCCAAATTGCATTGACATTATTTACATCCTTTTCTGGGGAAATCATCAATTTGAAATCATTCAAAGCACAGCAATAAGAAAATGGCTAGCCTTATCCATTCAGTGCAAATCATCTTTTTTGGAGCTATTTCGATGATAATAAACAACATACCAGCATTCATATGGGTGATTACCGAATTTGTATCAGATATATGTTTGTTTTGGTTCAGGAGGGTGTACCGGGTGTATAACCGTAAGGATCCACTCAAAGAGTATTTGAAACATTCAGATAATGTTCAAACCTATAAAGAGTGGAGGAGCGTGGTGGGGGAGATTGATAAGTTGACAAATATGGATCTTTGGAGACAGAATTTCATATCAAAACACTACGATTACATTTTAATAAATGAGCGAACCAAACTCCTCAGAGAAGCCAGGCTTTGTCAAGACTCGCCTAGACTTATGTCGTTACTCAGATCTGGATTAATCAGAAATTTTGGTGGAATATCTCAGAAGAGACTCTTTACAAAATCATACCTAGGAACGAAACTCAAAATAGAAGAATATGTGGAGGAAGTATTGCGTTGCCTCAACTATCTAAATGATTCTATAAGCTCTACCGATGATGAATTTATCATGAATAGTAAGCAATTGAAGATTGATTTTTTTCACGATGCTAGACAATCATTTGGTTGTACTGCTCTTTTACTTCAGGGTGGTTCATTATTTGGCTTATGTCATTTAGGAGTTGTACGTGCCCTTTATTTTAAAGGATTATTGCCTCGTATAATATGTGGTAGCGCTGTTGGTGCAGCTGTTGCATCTCTTGTCTGTACATTGAACAATGACGAGTTAATTCCTATTTTGGTCTCCATTTATGACGTTATGAAAGACATTGACTTATTAAATCATGATGTCGACGAAAGATATGGTAACGTTATTGAAAATGTTGTTAAAAAAGGATACTCTCAAGATGTGCTACTCTTTCTTAAGTTTGTCCGTGACACTATTGGAGATTTGACCTTCGAAGAGGCATATCTCAAAACTGAAAAAGTCTTGAATATTATTGTACATCCTACAAACCAAGCAATTCCGTCCTTACTTAACTATATTACATCACCTAATGTTATTATCTGGACCGCAATTTATGCATCGATCGGTACGGGAGTACTATCTGACAATGTTCAACTTTATGTGAAAGATTTCAACAATCAAATTGTCCCAAAAACTCCTCTTAACGTAACTTATTTGAAACCCCAGGATGTGAGTTACCTGACAGGTTATTTTAAAACAAAGAACGATGGATTCCAAAATAAGAAAGAAGAATCTTCTAAAGCTGATATCAAGGAAAATGAGCATTTTGAGGATTATCATTACTTCCAAGCGAAGGATAATTCTCCATATACAAGATTGACGGAGTTATTCAATGTGAATCACTTTATCATAAGTTTGGCAAGGCCATACCTTGCTCCATTAATCAGTAATGATCTAAAGCATTATCATTCATATGGTAAAGTACGATACGAAAGAGGTCGTAAATCATCTTCAAATAAGATTACCTTGATAAGAAAGTCTTCTGGTAATGATGGATCTTCTGGGACTGATACGGATGATTCTGGTCTTCAGATCGGAAATACAATCGTTGAAGAACGATACACAAAAGATGCAGGTAGACATGGTATCAAACTCATAAAAACGTTGATAGGAATGGAAATACAACACAGACTTATAGTCTTGAATAAGTTAGGAATGCTCAATGAAGTAATGAAACGATTTTTCATCGATGAGAAACCCTCTTCCCTTCAAGCATTATCAAGCATTAGAGAGGTGACCATAGTGCCTGAATTGAAATACTTGGTAAGAGATTTCAGTAGGGTATTTGATGTACACAAACCGATGGAGAATATTCCATATTGGGTTCAAGTCGGGGAACGGTCTGTTTGGCCCTTATTTCCAATGCTCTGGACTCGATGCTCCATTGAGTTTGCTTTGGACGACTTATATAACCTTCATAGAAAAAGAAGTCAATGATATGGAGGTGATCTTGCTCAACTTTGGCTGTAAATAGATTCATCTATAGTATAATCTCACATTCAAGTCTTTTGTCACAAGATAAATGTATTCATTTTCTGTGATGGCTAATGATGGAATTAAGCTTTCCATAGGAATTGATCCTTTGGAAATAGTCAAGCTGCCAGTAATATCGTTGGCTCTTCCGGTAGCAAGAGGTTGAAGATTGAGATTCAATTGAGCTTTATGGTGGAGTTTGACAAGAAAGTCGGTGATCTTGAATACTGGATCTTTCACCATGGTAGAATGAACGTTAATTAACTGAGGTGAATCGTGGGAGCTAATAACTGACATGTGGGAGGCCTTTCGATTCAATTTGGTCAAGTTTGATAATAACTCGTCTGAAGTTAAACCTGTTGAAGTCAAAAGAAGCTCTGGACCCTCTATGAATATAATCTTCTTCGCATCAGAAACTAATTCAAGTTGATCCTTTATTTCATTGAAGAGTGATTTTATGCATTTGGATGGATTATCAACATCTTTGATCTTCTTGGTGAAAAGGTCAGCGAAGCAATCAATGTAGTGAAAATTCTCCATATGAGTTAGGTCAATGCCATTCTTCTTGCATCCTTGTATAAAATATTCTTTGGAATGTAAGAAAGAAATCAAAAATACATCTGCCCTGCCAAGTTGCTTTTTGTTTAAGTCTTTGTTCACCAAACTTGCTGTACCTTGTAAACTTGTTTCAATCAAAGAATTTATGAGCCATGTAGCACTTGTACCCTGAACATGAGATATTACTGATAAAGTAGAATATTCCGAATTCAATATCTTCTCTGAAACTAAAGTATTATCCTGGAAAAAAGTCAAATCTTGCTGCTGTTCGGGCATAATTGTTAATTGAGATCAAAAGTTAATGATTCTTAAAAGCGTAAGATTAATCTATGCGATGCGTGCTGCACACAACATTGGAAAGATTCTGAAGCAAAAACTTATGCGCAAACCCGGAATCGAACCGGGGGCCCAACGATGGCAACGTTGGATTTTACCACTAAACCATTTGCGCAAAGAAGCTCCGCGACGGGGAATTGAACCCCGGTCTACCGCGCGACAAGCGGTAATTCTAGCCACTAAACTATCACGGATGTTTTCTTGATGATGGGTACGATTATATTTACACATAAAGACAAATGTATTTTATTCTCCACTACATGGGCATGGTATTCTAATATTATAAGTTAAATTCTGGCCAGAAAATTGTATTTAAGATCTTGTATATATTTATTATTAAATTTTGCAGTATGGAATCATCTCTTCAAGACACATCTCTTGTTGACCAAATGTCTAATGGAGGTACGCTTTTCTGATTTCTTGCTTCTTCCAAATAATTGGTTGCAATTAACCTTGAAATCATGTTCTTTGGTATCCATCTTATCTAATATCATATTATCACTAGACACCATATTGTATTCTTAGGTATATTTAATGTGGTTTATCAAAATATGACTTCTCAATCAAATAGAAGGATATGTGTAGGAGTGTTGTAAGTGCGAAATATGCTCAATATATAGCAACCAGTAAACTAATTAAGTCATATTCTAGGCGTTAATCTGACCCCTTGTAAAGAACATTCCGATTTTTATACAATAAGGTAATACATGATTTTGAAATTAATTTTTACATAGATTTTGTTACAGTTGAAGGGCATAAATATATTCATAGCTATGAAAAAATATCACGAAAGCTCAAGAAGCTGCTAAAAAAACTGGCGGTGTATCAAACACTGCCCAAGAAACTAGGAAGGGTTATTACTTCTTGCAAGTGGTGCAAACACACTTGGAAGTAGTGCAAGACTTGCAGTTAGCGCAGGAGTTGCATTTGGAACAAGCACAAGAAGCCATTTTGGGGTTTGATAGATTTATTTGATTGAGAAAGTTGAATGAGATTCAAATGTACAGATGCTCTAAGGGGAAACAGCTCAATATTTATACAATTTTCTTATTAGGACCTTCTTATCCCAAAGTACCCATGAACTAATCTTACTTACTGCATTTCGGATATATCGCACAGCAAGATCAATTTTGTTTACCCGTCGTGAGGACAATCCATAGAGCACTTGCTAGGTCGGGGCTTCTTCAAATAACCTAGGTGGAGCTTTGTTTCGAGCGAAATCACAATCCCTCCTTATTGTAGAGAGCATCTGGGGTAAATGTGCCTTCAAACGGGGTTATCGGTTGATAAGTACATCAGGAAAAGCCTCGAGATTCAAAGCGACTCCTATTGATATCCTGATTGTAGTAATATTGTACGTATCTACTAGATCACCCAATTTCATTGAATAGGGGCTTGAACAAGATAACCTGAAGCAAATTTCAACTAGTTACATTACTGGTTATTGATTGTGAATGTCAATGTTTGGTTTTGATTGAATAATTGAATAACTATTTCCAGAATACAACCTAACTATATTAGATCAAAAATGCAACAAATCCTATACCAAATGCGCCGGTAAGACCAACAAGTTTCTTCCATGTGATATATTTTTGATTTGCAGAGTTAGATGAGGAAGATGATCCGGTAGTGGTGGATTGGCTGAAAGAATTACCATTGCTTGATGATCCTGACCCTCCATTGTTGTTATTAGAATTATTAGCATTACCATTAGAGTCTCCACTATTCGAATTAGAATTGGAGGTGGAGGTGGAAGTGCTTTTAGATCCAGACTTGGATGATGCAGAAGAAGACTTGGATGATGACTTCGATGATGAAGATGAAGATGAGGACGACTTCTTCTTAATGTGTCTATCGAAACCCGTTCCATCTTGATCACCTAAGAGTGTTTGCTTATTGGTTACCATAATATTATCACTCCAGCCATCTGTACTATTGTAGATATAAGCATTGAAGTCTGTTCCATTGCCAGACTTATCTTCTTTAACGTTCTTAGGCAAATCATATGCTTCGACTGAAATGTTTCTCAAGTAAGCATAATAATAGCCATGATCTTTAATGTCTTGTGCGTTCCAATCAATTTTACCACCTGCCCATTCAATAGTACCTGGTGCATTAGTTTCATTGCCTGCTGGCCAAAGTGAAAATTGAATTCTTGATGGAGTTTGAGGATAAGCGAATGCCTTAGCCGATTCATTCCATGTGTCCTTCTTTTCAAGGGTTCTCACCTTTTCACCATCAACATACCAGTCTACTGTATCTTCTTTCCAGTCAATTTCATATGTGTGCCAATTTTCCATGGTATTGGAGGTTGATGCATCATGGCCCCTAGTATAATTCAAGGCACCTTGAGAATAGTAGTTAGTTTGGGCACTGGATAAATTATAACCAACAAATTCAAAATCGATTTCATCCTCCACATCTGAATATAAAATGAAAGAAGTAACAACACCACTCAAGTGTGAAGTTTTTAAAGTTGCTTTGACACGTCCATACCACAAATACTTGGTAGATGATATCACCGAACCACCAGAATTCTTAGGCATTTCAAGCAATAACGCATCATCGTTGTTGTCGATCCAACCGGTGTATAACCAGTTAGTGTCTGTGGTATTACCCAAGTATTCTGTTTGTTGCATTAACTCATCCTTCAGTGTGAAAACAGTATCGAAAGATTCCATCCTTGGTGCTGGCAAGCACGAGGTCAAATTATAAGAGTTCTTAATATTGCAACCATTAGCACAGTAAAATCCAGTTCCACATTCACCATACTGAGAACAGCAGGGTTTGTCTTCCGGACATTTGTTGGTACTGTTACAGGAGATTGCCAGACCTAATGTAGCCAACAAAAATCCTGATACTAAGGTAGATATTTGCATTTTAGACGTGGGATTCAGAATAAACACAACTGGCACTGCCTCACTTAAATAAAATTTTCAAAATGGTAACTAATTATGGAAATAAACAAACCCAGCCCTCAAAACATGGGCACGAACATGAAATATATGTACAAGCCTCCTAATTTACCTGAATAGGAACGATTTGATACCTAACCCTTTTGACAGAACGGAGTTCACAATCGTTCGCGATGATTCTAGACTCATCAATACCACTTTTGATAAGCAATAAACACACTCATAGAAGAGTTGAATCATTTCTGGAATGTTCCTGGTGACTATATACTCTCTTTCAGAAGATAAGAACAAATTTCTGTCATATACACCATATTACTTGTACCTTTTCCTTGCATGAAATAGTTGTTTGTGTGACGTAATTGGAATTTTGATTAGGAACAAACGCCACTTTGGTGTGCCGGGGACCAAAAATGATTTGGGTTCTCGCTTACTTGTTTCCGGAAAGTAGAACAGTAAAGAGTGGGGTAACACTCATAAATCCGTGCAACTAATCAAATTTGATATTCACTGTTCAAAAATCTAATATATGTGATCTTGATTTTTTTTTTAAAAAACTTCTGGAAGTTTTTTGTTGGCTTGTGCAATATTTAATAAGGATTTGCATTTTTTATTAAAAAATCAAATTTATTAAAAAAATTTAACTGAATATCTCTACGTTCTGGTTTTATTAGAATCAAGAAGTTATTACGCTAAATTAATAAAAAAATATTATGAATTTAGTTGAATAGTAACTCATACTGCAATATTGAAAAAGTCTACATGAAAGGAGTGGACATAACTCATAAGCTGGAACGGATAAAGAAAAAGTGGGCGTGTGGTCTAGTGGTATGATTCTCGCTTTGGGTAACTGCTCAGGTAGCTGGGTAGATCAAACAAGCATGCGAGAGGCCCTGGGTTCAATTCCCAGCTCGCCCCATTTTTTTTTCAATTTTCGGTAGCTATCTTGGCAATAATTTTTAATTTAGAAGCACATAGAATAAGGGTATTAATGGAGGTTTTAGCATATACCAACGGAAGTGTAGACTACGTCAACGGCAGTCTTTTTTGACAGTTGACAAGGTTGATTATTGAAAATTCCCCAACAAAGTCGTGCATATACCAATAGATAGGGCTACGTACGAGCCAAAAATTGTTCTGTAAGGTTCTACGACAATTTGAACACTTAGAGTGGACATCCAAGGGCAAATCAGTCATACTAATTGTCCGATAACAAGCTAGCTTGTGTGAACTTTATACAAGTACCAAAAGAAACTTGTTTGGCTCATTAGCTGACCTCAAGTCACACAGCAATACCCGAATCTTTCTACTGCATAAGTTTGTTTTAGCAATCCGATTGAAGCTCTTTCATAAATCATGTCACATTCCGCTGACCAGGAAAAGATAGTCTTAAAAATTTTATCTTACAAGCCCCATCAATATTATGAGATTTTGGCGGTAGAGAAGACTGCCAGTGATGCAGAAATAAAAAAGTCTTACCGCAAACTTGCAATCAAACTACACCCAGACAAGAATCCTCATCCAAGAGCTGCTGAGGCTTTCAAGTATTTGAATAAAGCATGGGGTGTTTTAAGTGATCCATCCAAAAAGAACATTTTTGACCAAACCGGTTCCGATCCAGAAGCAAGATTTGGAGGAGGAGGCTCTTCAGCAAGTTCTTTTTCAAATGGTGGCAGTGCATTTTCAGGCTTCCAAAATGCAGGTGGAGCAGGTTTTGATGACGATATATTTAATCTCTTTTTCGGTGGAGGAGGTCCACGGGGACAAACATTCTCATTCGGTGGTAATGGATTCACATTTCAATCTTTTGGTGGTGATCCATTCATGAATCATGCTAGAGCTCGTGCAAATCATCAACAACAACAGCAGCGTCAAAGGACACAACAACCTGCAGCCGAAGTTCCCTTATTCGATTCATTGAAACAATTGCTTCCAATCTTCTTATTCTTACTAATCCCAATAATATCAGCACTTTTTTCTGACGAACCATCTACACCTGATTATTCTTTTACACCAACTAGTCAACTTAATATGGAGAGGAATACCCCTAATTACAAGATTCCATTCTATATTTCAGAAAATTATGTGAAGAAGAAGAAGTTAACAGCAAAACAAATGAAACACTTAGATAGAAAGGTTGAGCAATTATTCATTCAAGAGAGGAGATCAAAATGTTCAAGAGAACAATTAGTGAAGAATGAAATGATGGAAGAAGCGCATGGTTGGTTTTCTACTGATTTCAAGAAATTGAAAGCAGCAGAGGAGCTACCAATGCCAAATTGCGAGACTTTGAGAAAATTGGGATTGATATAGTCTAATGGATTAATATAGTATAGCTTTTCAATTCAATAATAGAACTTCACATTAATCCTCTGATTGGTGGAATCTTGATTGTTGTAGTTCATGACATCAATTTTTCCTCAGTATGTAACAAAACAAAACATGCCCATCATATTTATTTCCAATTGGAAACTTCTTTCAAGTCTATAAATAAAATGGAAGTTGGTATGAGTCCAGCTGGTATTGTATGACCCCAGGTGGAGCAAAAAAAAATTAAGCCCGACGCGGGGGTCGAACCCGCAACCTTTTGATACCTTAAGATTGAATCTTAAAAGTCAAACGCTCTAGCCATTGAGCTAGCCAGGCAATAATGTACACAGGAAGCTAGAGATTTCAGCATCCCTTCTAGAAACCACATTCTAATTAAAGCAACAGTAATAAGTTTTAGTTAATGATGATTATAACATCCAAACACTCAGTTTCAAGACCAACAAAGCAGCGAACTGTCAGAATACTATGTCTAGTGGTTCTATTTTTAGTATCTGAGATCGGTTCGATCTTAATTAAGAAATGCGAGGAAACAAAAGAAACCTACCACAACAGAATCACTCATCTCCACATATCAACTTTCTCTAACGTCATCAATTCTACAACACTGCAATTATTGAATGATAAGATTAGCATTTGATTTAGGTTTTATTATTGGTTGATGCAGAAGTTGCATGAATAGATCTTATTGAACACTAGTCTTCCATAATTTTAGCCCACTCCCTAAATATTGAACAAAAATAATCAGAGGGCAACGTAGCTCACATATACAAAACCCTTATTCTGCAGGAACAAAATATTTCCTGTAAGACCCCTTTTCGCGAGGGAAAATATTTCGCCACAGGTGTTTTCGGCAATTATATGGAGGAACAAGGGCTCTAACCTTATGTTGTGATATCTTCACTATCCCATAGTAGAATCCTATACTGTACCTTGCAAACTTTAGGGATCTGAAACTACGTTGTTCAAGCAGCACTTGTATAATCTTATGTAATATCTCGAAGATCCAACAGTTCTCGACTCAAACCAGTATTATTTTTGAGCACTGGTAGTGTTAATTTACAACGTTCGAGCGTTGCATGTGGAAGGGCGATGCATTACGTCATCTCTTGAAAGCTTTTATTAGTTGGCAATGGAGCCATACCCAGTTGTGAAATCCATATATATAGTATTTCACATTGGTACCCAAGCCCCCGAAGTTTCTTGTTAGTGGCAGCTGAAACAGTTTCTTTTTTTGAACACACGGTGTGACGCTATTAATGTTTCACCAGTCTTGAATAGTCTGAAAAGGTAGATTTACGCGTTACGTCATAAGAAAAGAAGATAAATTTCCATCTTGAAAAGATGGCATTGGGTATGCGTTTCGAATGTTTACCGCTGATGAATACATTCCAGAATATCGAAGCACCTCTGTTGCAGGCTTTTGTTATTCTACTTCGAGCCTGCCGTATCTTCTAAATCACTGTCCCCTTTGTGACCCTCTATTGTAAACAATCGCATATATTGGACACGACGTAGCCACGCACGACCAACAACCGAGACGCAGACCCACAAGGGTAAGAGGATCCGCAAAGTATCCCCGTACTGGTATCGTCTACAACTTTACATCCAAGCAGCTTAAAAGAATCCTAAGGAGAATTTCTAACAACCTTTAACACAGCTACTGACAGATACAGGACTAAATTAAGAACTGCAAGAATATCAATACCTTAACTTGGCTGAAACCTCGAAATTGTAATTGGTAATCAATATTTAAAGCTTTGATACTGAATATTGAGGTGAAGTGCTTTGTATTTAGCAAAGTTTTAAGAGCTATTGATCACTTCATTAATCATTTGGCCAATTAAAACTCGAAGGCCGAGACGAGGTACGCCGTCAAGTCTGGTTATCTATTGTCCCTTAGAAGTGTTGACACATTAAGGTGGAATTCTTTTGAAAAGTATCCAAGATTACGCCGCCAATTAATAAGAAACAAAAAGTGCTATCCAAAGATATCTCTCCTTGCTCTTCAGAAGAAACTACACAGAATAACCACATAGGTCATATGGATTCAGCCGAACTTTTAAGGATCCTTGAAGATCCTGCTCTTTTCAAGGAGAAAGGAGAGTCGATACGAAATGAACTACTCAATCGTGTTCAAAAGCAAGATGTTCTAATTGAAGATTTGACTGAAGAATTAGATACATCTAGGACCGCCAATAAGGCGTTCAAACAGGCGTTGAGCGAGATTGGTACTGTGGTCATTTCTGTCGCTATGGGTGATTTGTCTAAAAAGGTAGAGATTCATACTGTTGAATCAGATCCTGAAATTTTGAAGGTGAAGATAACCATCAATACCATGATGGACCAATTGCAAGCTTTTGCTAATGAAGTCACCAAAGTTGCCACTGAGGTCGCAAATGGTGAACTAGGTGGTCAAGCTAAAAATGAAGGATCTGTAGGTATTTGGAGATCATTGACTGACAATGTGAACATTATGGCGTTGAATTTGACAAATCAAGTCAGAGAAATCGCGGATGTTACTAGAGCTGTTGCCAGAGGTGATTTATCCAGGAAGATTAATGTTCATGCTCAAGGTGAAATTTTGCAATTGCAAATGACTATCAATACAATGGTGGACCAATTGAGAACTTTTGCTTTTGAAGTTTCCAAGGTCGCTCGTGATGTCGGTGTTTTAGGTATTCTAGGTGGACAAGCTTTCATCGAAAATGTTGAGGGTATTTGGAAGGAATTGACTGATAACGTCAACGCCATGGCTTTGAATTTAACAACTCAAGTGAGAAATATTGCAAATGTTACTACAGCAGTTGCTAAAGGTGATTTATCGAAGAAGGTTACTGCTGATTGTAAAGGTGAAATTTTAAATTTAAAATTAACAATCAATCAGATGGTGGATCGATTGCAAAATTTCGCTTTAGAAGTTACGACATTATCTAGAGAAGTCGGAACCTTAGGTATTTTAGGGGGGCAAGCGAATGTTCAAGATGTTGAAGGTGCTTGGAAAGCTGTGACCGAAAATGTGAATTTAATGGCTACTAATTTGACTAACCAAGTGAGATCAATTGCCACAGTCACAACTGCGGTTGCACATGGTGATTTGTCCCAAAAGATTGATGTGCATGCACAAGGTGAGATTTTACAATTGAAGAACACAATCAATAAGATGGTGGATTCCTTGCAGTTGTTTGCTTCAGAAGTTTCAAAGGTTGCTCGTGATGTTGGTATTAACGGTAAATTAGGTATTCAGGCACAGGTTAGTGATGTGGATGGTTTGTGGAAAGAAATCACTTCAAATGTGAATACCATGGCTTCTAACTTGACATCACAAGTGAGAGCATTCGCTCAAATTACAGCAGCTGCAACAGATGGTGATTTCACTAGATTTATCACTGTTGAAGCCAGTGGTGAAATGGATGCATTGAAGACAAAAATTAATCAGATGGTGTTAAATTTGAGAGAGTCTATTCAAAGAAATACTGCTGCTAGAGAAGCTGCAGAATTAGCAAATAGCGCAAAATCCGAGTTCTTAGCTAATATGTCTCATGAAATTAGAACTCCATTGAACGGTATTATCGGAATGACACAATTATCCCTTGACACAGAATTGACACAGTATCAGAGAGAAATGTTGTCGATTGTGCATAACTTGGCAAATTCTCTTTTGACAATTATTGACGATATCTTGGATATTTCCAAGATTGAAGCAAATAGAATGACAGTGGAACAAATTGATTTCTCATTGCGTGGAACAGTATTTGGAGCATTGAAGACCTTGGCAGTTAAAGCAATTGAAAAATCATTAGATTTGACTTATCAATGTGACTCATCTTTCCCTGATAATTTAATTGGTGACTCCTTCAGATTGCGTCAAGTTATTTTGAACTTAGCTGGAAATGCTATTAAGTTTACAAAGCAAGGTAAAGTTAGTGTCAGTGTGAAAAAATCGAGCAAAATTGTCGAAGAGGAAACTGATAAGTTACTTTTGGAAGTTTGTGTAAGTGACACTGGTATTGGTATTGAAAAGGATAAACTTGGCTTAATTTTTGATACTTTCTGTCAAGCTGATGGCTCGACAACTAGAAAGTTTGGAGGTACTGGTCTTGGTTTATCTATTTCAAAACAGTTGATTCATTTGATGGGTGGTGAGATTTGGGTCACTTCTGACTATGGCTCAGGATCTAATTTCTATTTTACTGTTAGTGTTTCACCTTCGAACATTAGATACACTAGACAGACAGAACAATTGTTACCATTCAGCTCACATTACATTTTGTTTGTGTCTACTGAACATACCGATGAGGAGTTGAAGGAGATCAATGATGGTATAATTGAATTGGGTTTGAATCCAATAATCGTCAGAGACATTAGTGATGCAAACTTGACTGAACCCGTCAAGTATGACATCATTATGATCGATTCTATAGAAACAGCCAAGAACTTGAGATTGCTTCCAGAAGTTAAGTACATTCCACTCGTCTTACTTCATCATTCTATCCCCGAATTGAACATGCGTGTTTGTATTGATTTGGGTATTTCATCTTATGGAAATACACCATGTACCATCACAGATTTAGCAAGTGCTATCATTCCAGCTTTGGAATCGAGGTCGATTTCACAAAATTCTGATGAGTCTGTCAGTTACAAGGTATTATTAGCCGAGGATAATTTGGTTAATCAAAAATTGGCAGTTAGAATTTTGGAAAAGCAAGGACATCAGGT
Source organism: Suhomyces emberorum (assembly GCA_003707835.3). Taxonomy (NCBI): domain Eukaryota; kingdom Fungi; phylum Ascomycota; class Pichiomycetes; order Serinales; family Debaryomycetaceae; genus Suhomyces; species Suhomyces emberorum. The sequence continues at coordinate 184,728 of PPLQ03000012.1, forward strand.
TGAAGTTGTGGAAAATGGTTTGGAAGCATATGAAGCAATCAAAAAGAATAAATATGATGTTGTATTGATGGATGTTCAAATGCCTGTTATGGGAGGTTTTGAAGCCACCGAAAAAATTAGGCAATGGGAAAAGAAATCCAATCCAATCGATTCATTAAGTTTCCGTACACCAATCATCGCCTTAACCGCCCACGCGATGTTGGGTGATCGTGAAAAATCATTAGCAAAGGGTATGGACGACTATGTTTCGAAGCCATTGAAACCTAAGTTGTTGATGCAAACCATCAACAAATGTGTGCATAATATCAATCAATTGAAGGAATTATCAAAGCAAAATAACAGCAACAGGACATCTGATTTTGCCAAAAACTTGAAAAAGGGTTCCATTAAAAATGAGCATAATGTCCATTCAAATTTGCTAAACATTGGTTCCAGCCCAAGCAGCACTTCAGTAAACACTCCGGTGGGATTTGCCTCTGCAGGAAATGGAAACAATGGGGCCGGAACAGGTGGGACCAATTCTACTTGTTCAACTCCTCCAATTCCTCCAATTGATTTATTCAATGGAGCGCAAGCATCGCCTATTAGAAAATCAAATTCTAACGATCAAATTTTGAATACTGGTTTGCCAACAAGACCAGGTCAGTTGTCTATGAGTAACAAGTCTGTCACCGAGAGCAGAATAAGTTCTTATTCAATCCTCAAAGTTGACGGAAATGACAGTATGGAATTGGACGAGCCAACTAACAAAATTGAACAGTTGGACTAAAGTTGCAATAATTACAAATATATTATCAGCTATACTATGAACAATATGTTGATATCATTGAAGAAAGGTAAAACATTGGCTAGATGAATTCACAGGTTCATTTTATCTACATCTATTTACCAATTATCTTTATTCGTTCTGGGAATTGTTGTACGAACTCTTAATCTTTTATTTATAATATTTGTCTTATTAATAACATGATTCTATAAGTATATGATGTTAAAGCAATAATATTTCTAGTAGTTTTTCTGATTTTTTATGCAAATGACTTCTTCAAGGCAGTCGAATTGTCCTTGAGAAGAACTCTACCTTGTTCTAATACAGCATCCATAGCCATAACTGGATGGGGACATCCCTTATAGACGTTCGAAATGCATTCGACACCATTCTTTCTGAGTTTGTCTCCGTAGGCTAACCCTTCTGACTTTAGCACATCACATTCAGCGACACAAATCATTGTTGGAGGATTTTTTTGGAAACTAGCATCATCATAAAAGAGTGGTGAAGCATCTGGATGAACAAGGTCTTCCTTGTTGGGCAAATACAATGCCCTATACCAAAGCATCTTTTCAGCAGGTAATTGAGGACTGAACTCAAATTCCTTCCATGATTCTCTAGTCTCAGTGGAGGCAGTACAATCGGTGACAGGAACAACCATGATTTGGTATTTTATTGGAGGAAGGTTGGCGGCATCAGGGTGATTTACAAACTTTTGGGTTGACACTGCAGCCAAGTTTCCACCAGCAGAAGAACCACCAATAGCAATCTTGTTGATGTCAATACCTAAAACCTTGGCTCCTTCACCATAAGTCCACATCAAGGACTCGAAAGCATCGTGTGGGGCAGCAGGAAATGGATGTTCTGGAGCCAAGCGATAATCCACACTCATAACAACACAATTTGCTTGTTCTGCCATGTGTGAGCAGTATGAGTTCTCGGTGCCGATGTTTCCAAGAACATGGCCACCTCCATGAAACCAAATGTAACAGGGGAAACCAGTTTCAGGTGCCTTTGCTTTTGGAACGAAAACCCTTGCTGGAATCTTTGGACCTTCGCTATATGATCTAGGAATTGACACATCGAAAATCTTTTCCAAAGGTGACAATGGGGTTTGGCCAGGGACAACATTTCCACCATTCCGGATTGTGTCTAATGGAACTCTATGAGTGTAGAGAATGTTAGAATTATGATTCAACTCGTTAACAAAAAAGTCTTTGTAAACTGGATCCAATTTGTTGATCACCGATTCGTGCAAATGATGTGGAGTAGGTGGTACTCCACCAGCAAAGCTATAATCTGGTTGAATTGTGTATAAGTGGGTCATTTTGTAATTTGAATTGATTGTAGTTAATTATTCAGTTTATGAATGACACTTGCTTGAGAACACTGCTTTATATTTCCATCTAATCAATTATCCAACCCCACAAATAGTAGACTCACCCATAAACCTTAAAGTCGATAAGAATTTCGGATGCGTTTGTTTGTTGGTAGTGGAGGGAGTCACTTTTTGGTGGGGGAGATAATAAGCGGCAATTTAGTGGTGGGGGAGCATATTCTTATCCACTATAATTAACCCACTCCCCCCACCGAACGTTAAAAATACAACCTGGTGGAGGTACTTGCCCCACCACAATCCCTCTTATCTCGCGTATGCAGGCAGCGGGGAAAATAATATGATCGAGGCAGATCGGACAATTGCAACATAACGTGGGGGAACCACCAACAAATTCTTCAAGTCTGCATATATAGCCACAAAATATCGAAATCAAGTGAGTCCAACTACATACCTTCATAGAATCATGACATATGCTACCTTTCTTACTCCACTTCCAAACAAGCATGAGCTTCTCAAAACTTTCAAAGGAAAAAGTGTGTCAGAATTACCAACCCCAGGTATTGTTATCAATGGTGGTACCTTCCAAAGAAATAGTGAGCGCATGTTAAGAAACGCTAAACAAATGGGAGCTGGATTTAGAGCACATATTAAAACACATAAGACAATTGAAGGTACAGAGCTTCAACTAGGATCTGGTGATCTGAAAACTAAGAAAATAGTTGTGTCTACCATGGCAGAAGCTTGGTATATTCTCCCTTTGGTAGACAGAGGTTTAATTGATGATGTTTTATTCAGTTTACCTGTTGTTAAGTCCAGATTGAAAGAATTGGCGGAATATTCCACCAAGGTTCCTCAATTGAGATTGATGTTGGATAATCTTGAACAATTGAACACTTTGGCTGACTTCAGTGAGTCACATCCAGGCACCAAGAAATGGTCAATCTACATCAAAATTGATATGGGTACCAAACGTGCAGGTCTTATTAATGAAACAGAGCATTTAGATTCCTTACTTAAAAAAGTTTTACAGGATACAAGAATCAAGCAATTTGTTGAGCCCTATGGGTTTTATTGTCATGCTGGACATTCTTATGCCTCGGACTCAGAAAATAGAGCAAAGGATTTCTTATTGCAGGAAATCACACAAGCTAACAAAGCTGCTTCTGCAGCAAAAAAAATTGATCCTTCTGTCAATTTCTACATTTCTGTGGGTGCAACCCCTACCGCTCATGCCTCAGAATTACTCTCAAAACAAGAATTGGATACAATTTTCCCTGATAGTTTAGCTGGTAAGTTGGAGCTACACGCTGGAAACTATCCATGTTGTGATCTCCAGCAACTAGCAACTGGATGCATTAAAGAAGAAGACGTATCTTTCTCTCTCATTGCTGACGTTCTTTCTACTTACCCAGGAAGAGGTGATAAACTGCCAGGCGAGCAACTCGTTAATGCTGGAGTTATTGCATTGGGGCGCGAATCAGGACCAATTTTTGGTCATGGTAGAGTATCACAACCAAAAGGATATGAGAATTGGGTAGTTGGAAGACTTTCACAAGAGCATGGTATTTTGGTTCCATTAGATGAAACTAAAAATACCAATTTTTTGCCAATCAATACTCGTGTGAAAATTATTCCTCAACACTCATGCATTACTGCATGCACACATCCATGGTATTATATAATCGATGATAATGATGTAGTGGAGGATGTTTGGGTTCCCGCTAAAGGATGGTAGATTCAATAGATATATATTAATAATCACATCTAGGTAGCTTATGTAAGTGGCGCGTTACGCGTATTACAGAACTTTTACTGGAGTAAAACTACGAGCCATCTTGAGTTCATTTTCAATCATGTCACAAGCATCGAGGTCATTCGAGCAAGATCAGGCTCATTCATTGCCTGCTGTTTCTCAGTCCATCAATACGTCTCAGGTTGAGCTCGCATCCTCTCAAGAACAGGCATTCAAAAGAGTCAAGAGATCAAATGGAGCTGAAGAACCCTCAGAATTCGAGCGAGAATTGTTGGACATGACCCAACAAGTCCAAGACACTGGCCTGGAAGAAGACCAATCTTGGGATAGACCACCTATCAAAGAGTTTGTTCCAAGCAAAATAGATTTATCATTCCAACAATTAGATGCAGAAGAATTCAATAATGGAGATGAGACTGAGGCTAGATTTTTTGGTATCACGGAAGAAGGATATTCAGTTCTATGTAATGTTACTGGTTTCGTTCATTACTTCTATGTTCCAGTTCCAAAGGGCTTTTTCAAAGATCAACATTTTAATCAGTTTGTTAGCTATGTCAAAGCGAACTTTGAAGGTGTTAAGGATATTGAGATTAAATTTAAGGAGTCAATCTGGGGATTCAATAATAGTACAAAAACTCCATTTTTCAAAATATATTGTAACAAAAGCATTGCCAGAGTAAGAACAGCTTTTGAAAGAGGTGATGTCCGCTTTGAGAACCTTTTCCCTCCTCAAAGTGTTTCATACGATAATATTAACTACTTACTTCGTTTGATGGTTGATTGCAAAATAACAGGTATGTCTTGGATAACATTACCCAGGGGTAAATACAAGCAGATTGAAAGTTCTTTGAAAATCTCCTCATGTCAAATTGAATGTACGATAGACTACAAAGATTTAATTTCGCATGCACCAGAAGGAGAATGGTTAAAAATGGCACCTCTTCGTATATTATCATTCGATATTGAATGTGCAGGGAGAAAAGGGATCTTTCCAGAAGCTGATCAAGATCCGGTGATTCAAATTGCAAATGTGGTTCTGAAATTAGGAAGCAGTAGACCATTTGTACGTAATGTGTTTACTGTTAACACATGCTCATCAATCATAGGTTCTCAAATATTTGAGAATGAAACCGAAGAAGAAATGTTGATCAAATGGAAAGATTTTATCAATAGGGTCGATCCTGATGTGATAATTGGATACAATACAGCCAATTTTGACATTCCATATTTGCTTGATAGAGCAAAAGCATTAGGATTGAAAAGGTTTCCTTATTTCGGTAGACTAAAGAATGTGAAGCAAGAGGCTAAAGATGCAGTCTTCAGTTCACGAGCATACGGAACTAGAGAAAACAAGGTAGTAAACATAGATGGAAGAATGCAATTAGATCTTTTACAATTTATTCAAAGAGAATACAAGTTGAGATCGTATACTTTGAATTCTGTTTCGGCTCACTTTCTAGGAGAACAGAAAGAAGATGTGCAACATTCGATTATTACAGATTTGCAGAACGGCACCAAAGAAACAAGAAGAAGATTGGCTGTCTACTGCTTGAAAGATGCATATTTGCCAATGAGATTATTGGATAAATTAATGTGTTTAGTCAATTATACTGAAATGGCCAGAGTTACAGGTGTTCCATTCTCATATTTGTTGGCTAGAGGACAACAAATCAAGGTCATTTCTCAATTATTCCGTAAGTGCTTGGAGGATGATATAATCATTCCAAATATGAGAAGTGAAGGTACAAATGAGGAATATGAAGGAGCAACAGTTATTGAACCTAGTAGGGGCTACTATGATGTACCAATTGCCACTTTGGATTTCAGTTCTTTGTATCCATCCATCATGATGGCACATAATCTATGCTACACTACCTTGTTAAACGCACAATCGATAAAAAGCTTCGGTCTTAGTGAAGATGATTATACTAGAACACCTAATGGAGACTACTTCGTTAAAGACCACAAAAGAAAGGGAATTTTGCCTACCATCTTAAATGAATTATTGACAGCTAGAAAGCAAGCAAAAGCCGATTTGAAAAAGGAGACTGACTCGTTTAAAAGAGATGTGTTGAATGGTAGACAGTTAGCCTTGAAAATTTCAGCAAACTCTGTTTATGGTTTTACAGGTGCTACTATCGGAAAATTACCATGCTTAGCAATTTCATCATCAGTTACAGCATTTGGAAGAGAGATGATTGAACAGACTAAAAATGTTGTTCAGGAGCATTACACGAAAGAAAATGGGCATCAATTTGATGCTCAAGTCATTTATGGTGATACAGATTCAGTTATGGTCAAATTTGGCCCTTCTGATCTTGAAACATGCATGAAACTTGGTGAAGAGGCTGCAAGTTATGTCTCTACAAAGTTCAAAAGCCCAATCAAGCTAGAATTCGAAAAGGTTTACTTCCCATATTTGTTAATTAATAAGAAGAGATATGCAGGATTATATTGGACAAGACCAGATAAATTCGATAAAATGGATACCAAAGGTATCGAAACAGTGAGAAGAGATAATTGCAGATTAGTACAAAATGTTATCACGAAGGTCTTAGACTTTATATTGGAAGATAGAGATGTCGAAAAGGCACAACGTTTTGTAAAACAAACAATTGCAGATTTATTGCAAAATCGTGTGGATTTATCACAATTGGTTATTACAAAAGCTTTCACGAAGCATGATTACGCAGCTAAACAAGCACACGTTGAATTGGCAGAAAGAATGAGGAAAAGAGATGCTGGATCTGCTCCCACTTTGGGTGATAGAGTTGCGTATGTGATAATTAAGAGCTCAAGTGATAAAAATTATGAAAAATCAGAAGATCCATTATATGTTCTTGATAATTCGTTATCAATTGATTTCAAATACTACTTGGAAAATCAACTTACGAAACCATTGGAAAGAATTTTCGTACCAATCTTAGGGGAGAGTAAAACGAAGGAGTTACTTGCAGGTGATCACACAAGAACAGTTAAATTAGCTACTTCAAAAACCGGTGGATTGATGAGATTTGCAAAGAAAGCAGAGTTATGTGTTTCCTGCAGAAATCCGTTAAAGAATGATAATCACGGAGCATTATGTCCAAATTGTATCAAGGAAGGGAAAGCGCAAAAATTTTATGGTAATGCCTTGTCTCAGATGAACTATTTGGAGAACAAATTCTCTAGATTATGGACAGAATGTCAAAGATGTCAGGGATCTCTACATCAAGAGGTTTTATGTTCAAATAAAGATTGTCCGATTTTCTATATGAGAAAGAAGGCTCAGAAAGATGTTCATCAACAGGCTTTGGAGCTTGTAAAATGGGAAGAAACCGTTTGGTAAATAGTATTTTTAGTTCTCTAGTTCAAGTTATAACTCATGAAATTTCAGGCATTTGATTCGTACATGTCCTCGCAAGTAATTGATTTCCTTCCCAAGCTTCGTTCCACACAATTTTTAAATAAGTTAGAGTATTCTCTTCCCACTTCCCAGTTGCTGTTTTTGAAACTCAAATAAAAAGCTTTTAAAAGACCAGCTATGTAATGCATGTTTGGTATGTTTTTGATTTGGCTTGCAAGGTTCTTGATACCAATATGAAAATCTGAGCTGCTTCCCTCTTGTTGACTACCAAACAAAGATGGCTCATAGTTTAGAAAACTTCTTCTAATTCTTTTTAAATAAGAATAGACATCTTCCCTGTCTGGATAAAAGCCATCACCTTTCAAGCTTCCATAAAAATTCGATTCTGGCCCATGCAAAAAGAAATTATAAGCAAAAATTACCAAAGCAGCACTTGACACAATATTTTTCCTATGAAGGAAAGGATCAGTGTTGGGATCATACAGAAAGCTAATATCTTCATTATTAGGAGACAATAGCATTTCAAAAAGAAAAAGATACGCATGCACCACTGTAATGGCTCCATCCAAACTATTGGCCCACTCTTTCACTCTCTTTTCCACATTTTGATACTCAAGCTCCGTGACTTTAACATTCATTCTACTAGGTGCTCCAGCATAAACAATGTAATCATAATGAGTGATTCTCATATAAATCTGAGCAATATGATAAAGACAGAACTTGCATCTTGTATCATCAAATCTTAACATCGGAGGTAAAGAAGTTCCACTTTTCTCTGGTAAATGTAATGCAGTCTTAGTATCAACACACCCTTCAGGACAGACCTCCACCCGCCAAACATCAATAGCAATAGAGATAATTTCTCTCCAAGATTCCTTTTTTGTATCCCATTCAAGAAAAGACAATTGCAAGTCTTTCTGTTGCATTTGGAAAAGAATTGTTAATAATCCTGCCAATAAAACTGATTTTCCAAATTTACTAGTCTGAATGTGTCGTCTGTGAAGTAGACCTTTCAATGCATCCAAAAATTTGGGGGATTGAAATCTTTTTATTGAGTCAATCTTTGTCTGCTCATTGTCATATTCCCATAAACTATCTTCACAAGGTAAAGATAGTTTTATTTGGTGAGCATATAGAATTATTGTATGGCCATAAACTGTTGAGTTCACCGTATCTAAATAAAATGCCATCAAGCATGCCCTCTTCATTGATTCAAATTCTATCCATTGCTTCCATAGTTGTGGATCTTGTTCTTCGACACTATTTTTTAAGGGGTCACCACCTAAAATTGGACTTCTTCTTAGTAATTGAATTTTAGTTCCATGATACAAGAATGATCTCTCATGCAAAAATCTAGAGGTGCTGGTGATTTCGAAGGATTCTAAGAGTAATAAACTTTGTACAATGTAAAGCTTTGCAGGTGGTTTGCAATCTGGGTTAGAAAATATAAGCCACCTCAACGGTTCTGCAATATGCTCTGCTAATTTTTGAGGTGCCACGAATAAAGGTTCAATTTGACCGCTGCAATTAACTAAACTGGCCCCTATCATAATCATAGCAAGTAAAAGTAGAGGATGTACCTCAGAATTGGAAAAAGATGGGCGATGTAAAATTGGATACTGAGGATGATATGTAGTCCAATATGTTTCAAGGCATCTTTCAATTTGGGATAATCCAAAATCTTGATTGAGACTTAGCGATGGGATTAAATTTATGAGCTCTTGTCGTACATGTTCATCCACGGAGTCTCTGCTACTTTCATGAGGAAACTGTGGTGTTATTGCAAAAACATTTTCGATCAAGGTTGAGACGGGAGAAACTTCGTGAGGGAAGTTATGGAATTCAAAACTTGGAATATTATGGGCAAAAGAATCATCATGAAACAACCACTCTATCAAATCGGAAGGAGAGAGTGGTTTGTTGTTAGGTGTGGTGGGATCCACAAGATTATTATCAATTTTTTGATTTGCTGATTTTTTCATGTCTGGATCTGTATTAATCGCAGCATTTGTAGAGCCATTATCATCAGAAGTTCTTACCATCCTCTTTCCAACATCGAACGGATTATCTTGCAAGTTATTTGTAGTTTCATTAACACGAGTGATTGATATATTGCGATCTTCGTGATATGAGTTATTCTGGAGAATTTTTACGTCCAGATGAAGTGATGCCTTTCCATTTCTCAAATTATGCTCCGAATCATCGATATTAGTATCTGTCAGTTCTGTTTTTGTATTATTCATTTTAAGTACCTTAGCTGCATGTCTCTGTAGGTGCTTCTCTCTTATATCATTTCTGGAAAATACTAAATCGCATCCAGGCCACGTACAAGCTAACTTTCTATTTGGATCATGGTTTTTTTGATGTCGGGATAAATGGTCTGCTCTTGAAAACGTTCGACCACAACCGTTGTATTCACAGGAGAAACTACCATATGTTCTTTTCCTTTTGTGGGCCAGGTAAGTTGTTGCTGGACTCCCTTCTGTCAATATATGTTTGGAAGTCTTCATTGTTACCCCAACATTATCAAATTCTTGAATCTCAGGCAATTGAATGTGGATTGGTGCTATGACGCACGACGGAAGTGGGGTAGAATCTTATCTCCTCGCGAATTAGCGGAATATCGGATTTGTTGCTTACTAAACTTACACTAGCAAAATTAACCTGTTTATTTACATAAATTACTTTTTGACAGTAGCAATGACTTCTAATTCTACCTTAATTCTAGGGTCCATGAAAGCGGCAATCACACAGCTTCTGGATGGCTTTTGAGGGAAGTATTGACCATAAATTTCATTCATTTTGGCTGAGTAGCTGATATCTGAGATGAACATCATAACTTTGAACACCTGGTCAAGGTCGGATTCACATTTTTGCAACACGTTTTTGACGTTAGCAATGGCTAAATGCGTTTGTTCTTCGAGTGACTCCGGTATCTCACCTGTTGTGTAGTTTTGGCCGACCATACCAGAAGTGAATACATGACCATTGGAGATCCAAGCGGGGCCCAAAACTGGATGCTCTTGTCCATCAATTGCAGACCATTCTAATTTTTGTGCCATCCTTTCTTGTATTAGGTTTTACTATAGGAGATTCCCAACTATGGTTTTCCAACGGAAGGAAATATAGTTCCTAATAAGTAGAGAGATCAAACGATTTCTGCATACAAGTATGTGGGGCTAATTCATAGTCGCTATAATTTTACTATTTCGGTTATTCATAATCCGATTGAAAGTTTGTAATTTGGTGGGGTTGGTGGGGTAAAGATACAGAAAGGCGCATGGTGGAGGGAGCGGGTTTGATTTTGTGATAGATTCTTTTCGCGGAAACCTTATTTGGTGGAGGGATTTTGTAACCAGTTGCACAATCTCCATGTGCATGAAACCTTTTTTTTCCGCACACTTGCATAGATTATCGATGGTGGAGGGATCAAATTAAGTGGCTGCCACCATACATTTCTCAATATTCTCAACTTCACTGCATACAAACCTTGAGGCAATCGAAGGTGCGACGTTCAACACCAAATTGGGCAAGTGGTGTGGGGACTGATAAGGTGGAATCGATCATCTTCAAGTGATGCAATCTTTGTCGAAGTTGTATATTTAATTCTCTAATCCCTGGTGTAGATCTTCATCAAACATATTTAGAATATGGTAAAAGTGGAAGAAAAAAAAGCCGGCGTATCACTTGAAGTGAATCGCAAATCGTCTGTGTTGAGTATCGACACAAATAACGACCTGCAAGATGCTAATGAAACAGTTGCAAATACTGATGGTGGTATTGAGTGTGGTGAAATATATTTCAACCAAGAGTTGGAAAGGGCTATCGTTAGAAAATTAGATTTTAGAATTTTGCCTGTGATTGCCGTTATGTATTTGTTTAATGCTTTGGACAAAGGTAATATTTCAAATGCTAAGACTGATGGTATTGATAAAGATCTTGGGATCGTTGGCCAACAATGGAACTTGATGCTTTCTATTTTCTATATTCCTTTTGTTTTATGTGGTTTACCGTTCTCATTATTGGTTAGGAAATATAATGCTGCCAACGCTATTCCGGTTTTGATGTTTACCTTTGGTTGCATTTCTTTGCTTGCTACATCTGCTTTTAACTTTGGTTCTCTTTTGGTTGCAAGACTTTTTCTTGGTGCTATGGAATCTTCCTTCCTTCCATCTATCATTTATTACCTTTCCACCTTTTACAGAAGAAGGGAGCTTGCAACAAGAGTTGGTGTCTTCTATGCTGCGTCTGCTATTGCAAATGCATTTAGTGGTTTGCTTGCTTATGGATGTTTCCAAATCAATTCATCTTTACATGGGTGGCAAATCTTGTTTCTTCTTGAGGGTTCGTTAACGGTTGTCTTTGCAATTTTTGCTTTCCTTTGGCTTCCAAGAGACACAGAAAGCACAACTATCTTGACTGAAGAGGAGAAAGAATACGCAGCATACAGAATCAAGACCGATTCTTCTGATGATACTTCGAAAAAGGTTTCTTTTAGAGATGCTATCAAGGTCTTCAAGCACCCAGTTGTTATGTTGTGGATGCTCGTTGAAATTTGCATTGGTGTTCCACTCAACTCTATCAACAACTGGTTCCCACAAATCATCAGTAATTTAGGTAAATCTACCGTTCAGACAAACTTGTTCACCGTGGCTCCAAATGTTTGGGGTGCAGTGGTTCTCGTTGTCTTAGCTATCGTTTCTGATAGAGTCAGAGTCAGATCTGCATTCATTTGTTTTGCTGTGCTTTGTACTTTGATTGGATTTGCTGTCTTTGGTGCAATTGATATTAAGCACAACATTGGTGCAGCATACTTTTCCTGTTTCTTGATGACTATGGGAGCTAGTGCATCATCAGTCTTGACTTCTACTTGGTATACCAATAACACTCCAGGTGCTAATAGAAGAGCAGTTATTTCAGCCGTCGGTGTTCCTCTTGCCAACGCTGCTGGATTAATTTCCACAAACATCTTCCTTCCTAAAGATGCTCCAAAGTACATCCCAGCTTTGGGAATCACTGCTGGTTTCGGTGGAGGAGCAATTGTAGTTATCTTACTCATCGTTTGCTATATGGTATATGATAACAGAAGAAGAGACAGAATTCAAGGAGTGAAGAAGACTTTTGAAGACGTACCTACCTACATTCTTAGTGAAGGTCCTGATAATATTAACTTCAGATGGATGTTCTAAGGAAGTAATTATGATAATGTTTTATACGATGCAATTAATTAAGTAAACTAATATGTAGAAAATGCAATTTTGTTTTAGGTTGCAAATTTTGAACTTGCAAGTTTGCTGGTTAGTGTAGCTCCAGAAGTTGCTACCGATTTATAAAGGATTTTGTTGAAATGAACATGAGCCAATGAAAATAAGGGCTTATGCAAATACTTAGGATATTTCTGTACCTCAATGGTTACATACGATATCTTGCGCAATGATTAATCCGATAACCACTACTGGCCAAATTGAAAATCAGAACTTAATCTAATTATTTGATTACCTAATAATAAATCTTTGATGTTTGTATGCAAGCTATACTGCAAGTAATGTTCAAGAGATGAATATTTAATGCAAAAAGAGATTACCCTGGAGGTTATCAGCCTTCTCTAAAATTTAGTATAAAGAGTAGGAATTAATCATGAAAATCATCAACATTAATGATGAAGCTGCCAATTCCTATTACTTTATTATCTGGCTTTCTTGGTTCCGGAAAAACAACTCTATTAGAAAGGATCTTGACATCAAACCACGGTTTGAAAGTAGCTGTCATCATCAATGACGTATCTCAACTAAATATTGATGCAGCTTTAATTAAAGATCATAAAGTAACCTCTAAAAAAGAAAAATTAATCCAACTACAAAATGGTTGCATTTGTTGCACCCTTAGAGGGGACTTATTGGAGGAATTAGTAACTTTAGCTAAAAATGGGGATTTTCAATATATTGTGATTGAATCCACTGGTATCTCTGAGCCAATGCAAGTTGCAGAAACTTTTACCACAGAATTCACAGAGATGCTTCTTCACAACAATCAAGAAATATCTCCAGAAGAAAAGAAAACCTTGGATGAAATAGTTGATCTTGGTGGCCTATCCAAATTAACTGCATTAGACACATGTGTTACTGTTGTTGATGCCATTAATTTCATATCTAATTTCGAGACTACCAATTTCTTGGCTGACAGGTTTGGAGACAATGGTCAAGGAGAAAAGGAAAGAACCGTCACAGACTTGATGGTTGACCAAATCGAATTCTCTGATGTCATCATTGTGAACAAGATTGCAAAAATGAAGAAAAAGAAAGTTGCAAAGATAATAAAAATAATTAAGTCCTTGAACCCTATCGCCAAAGTTTTGAAAACAAATTATTGTGATGTAAATATTAGTGAAATCATTAATACCAAGAAATTCAATTTCGAAAAAGCTGCTACTTCAGCAGGTTGGCTACAAAGCATCAAGGAAATGACAATCAGAGAAGGATTTGGAGATGGATCAAAAACAAAATTCACCCCAAAGCCAGAAACTGAAGAGTATGGCATAAACAATTTTGTTTATAAATCAAGAAGGCCATTCCATCCTGAAAGGCTATATAAATTCCTCTACGATAAATTCGTGATTTTAGAAAACTCTAGCATGGGGAATGCAAATGTGGACGAAGATGAAGAATATGACGAAGATGATGTTGAGGATGTTGAGGAGGAGGGAGATTGCGAAGATGATGATGATGATTTTGAAGAGGAGGAAGATTGCGAAGATGATTCTACCAACTTTCCCGAATACACTGATAAACAGAGATTGAAAAATAAAAAGAAGTCTGTTTTGGGGACTATGTTAAGATCTAAAGGATTCTTTTGGTTGGCCTCGAGACATATCCTCAGAGGTGAATGGTCATCTGCTGGATCGATGCTCACTATGAAGGGCGGCATACCATGGTTTGATGTTACAGGACCACAGTACATTCCTCCAGAAGCAGCTAAACTCATCGAAAAAGACATGGAAGGAAAATATGGAGATAGAAGAAATGAATTAGTTTTCATTGGTTTGAGCCTTAACCAAGACGCCATAACAATGGAACTAGACTCTTGCCTACTCGATGATTCCGAATTCGAAATTTTCGAAAGTGTTGTGGAGAGGGAAAAAAATCTTTACTACATCGAAAAAGCCTTGCAAAAATCGTTTTCTGATGGATTTGAGGATTGGATCGTTTTTGACGATGATTCAGAACGAGAATCGGAAAAAAGTGGGAAGGAAATCTCCATTAAAGTAGAAACCAAGAAGCATGGTTCACATAACCATGTGGAGGCGAAATCGGTGCTTGTCTAAAAAAAATGCGATTTCTGTGGATCGAACACAGGACCTTCAGATTAACTGTTGACTGAATCTCTTCAGTCTGACGCTCTCCCAACTGAGCTAAAACCGCATCAACATGCTAGTTGTAAATACTTCCTAGTGCAGCCAATAAACAATGCTATTTGAACTATTTATAAATGTAAATACTTTCAGTGATCGGATTCATTTTTTTGTTCCAATTTTTGTGCCAATTAAGATTCAAAAACTCATATGGAATCGTGAAAAAGTAGAATTATTAGTAAAAATTATAGAAAAAATCCAATTACTGATTTTCCCTGTAAAATAGTTATTTTATAAAAGATCTAACGTAGATAACACAAGATTTGGCTTTAAACATAATGATTATACAGAAGGTGAATTAATTAGATATGATTTGTACACTATCTATATGTGCTGGGCTAAAATTTACGCATTTAGTGCGGTTGTTGGAACAAAGCGTAAATGACAGACCTGCGAAGTTTTTCATAGCGAAAAACGAATCTGAAGTAGATGAAGAAGTTAACCATGTCACTCTTGAAGAAGTTCAGTGGGCTTGTGCACCCCTTAAATAGAGTTCCGGGTGTTATAAACATCTCAGCATTCAATAGTATTACTCAAGTTCGTACTGCCACCAAGAAAGTCTCTGGATCTAAAACCAACAAGAATGACTCCGCTGGTAGAAGATTGGGTCCAAAGGCATATGAAGGACATCTTGTGAAACCGGGGCAAATTATCATGAGACAGAGAGGAACTAAAATCCACCCAGGAGAAAATGTAAAGATTGGTGTTGACCACACAATATATGCTATCGAACCTGGCTATGTCAGATTTTACTATGATCCATTCCATCCATTAAGAAAATACGTCGGAGTTTCCTTGAAGAAAGATCTCAAATTGCCTACTCCTCATTTCTCTCCAAGAGTAAGAAGATTTGGCTATGTTCAAATCACTGATGCAGCTAAAGCAAAGCAAGAAGAGGACCGTATGTCAAGACAAGAATATGAAGCACAACCTGAATTGCAAAAAAATCGTTTAAATGCCCAAAATAGAAAAGAAAACATCATTCAAGACTTTCAGAGTTCATTGGTAAATGATTTTGACCTCAAATTAGAAGAAGATAATGTTAGAGTTGTCGCTTTCAGGTTTTATGAACTTTCACAATTATTAAAAAATGGTCTCAAGTATGAAGATGCTAGGATTCAAGCTTCATTTAACTTCTTGTACAATTTTGGTGTCTCAGCTGAAACGAAGAGCTTACCCGGAAAAGATAAGTCTTTTTTCGCTGATTTGTTTAAGGAGATTGATGAAAAAGTTGAAGTAAGTTCCACCGGATCCCTTTGTAAAGCACTTACATCTGAGGAAAGAGGAGCACTCCAGAAAGACATCATTAAAAAGTTAGAACCATTATACAACATTGTTCTTTCCAAGCAAAAGAAACAAGAAATTACTCAATTGATTGAGACTCCTGGCGCTTTTTCATTATCAGAAACTGCCACCCTCAAAGCCAAGTACTTACCTGAGATCACTTCTTGGGATGCAGAAGGTTCTGTCATTCAACTCGCTGATCCTGAAAATCCACCAAAGAATATCATAGTTCAAAGGGTTTACGATGAATCTTCTAGATCAACTAAATTAGTTGGTCGTCCAAGAGAAATTGTAATCTAAGGTTATGATCTCTCGTGATCTCTTTCATAGAATCGGTACATGTAAATAAAATCACCTTTAACCTAAGTGCACACACATGAAACTTGTAATTACGTAATCGTTTTTTTCGCGTCGTTTTTCTTGTAAACTAAAATCTTGAACAAGCTAATACTACTATATCATGGATTTACCAGAAAGCGTTACTCAAAGCAAAGCCTTCGAAGTGTTCGAACAACTCAAGGTTACTTATCAAAAATACTTGGATCAATCTGTTCCATATACCCCTCAGAGATGGGTCGGATTAGCCGTGTTATTAGGTTTGTTCCTTACTAGGGTTATTTTAGCACAAGGATGGTATGTTATATGTTATGCTTTAGGATTATACATTTTGAACTTATTGTTAGCATTTTTGACACCAAAGTTTGATCCATCTTTGGAGCAAGAGTTGAAAAACGAGCTGATCGAAGAAGGTGTTCCAGAAGAAGAGATTCAAGAAGAGGATGAAGAATTCAGACCATTCATCAGAAGATTGCCAGAGTTCAAGTTCTGGTACAACGCTACCCGAGCCACTGTCTTATCTTTATTCTTGTCATTATGGTCCATCGTTGACATCCCTGTGTTCTGGCCAATATTATTAATGTACTTTATTGTATTGTTCACATTAACCATGAGAAGGCAAATTCAACACATGATCAAATTTAAATATTTACCATTTGATATCGGAAAGGCTAAGTACAAGAGTTCACATTAGTGTCTTAATTACAGTCACCGTTTCATCCATCATTGCTACAGTGCTTGTCAAAGAGTACGGAGTGTTTTCGGCTTTTCGGCTTTTCGACTTTTCGGCAATCACAACCGGATTTATTCCAATTAATTTTGGACAATTATCTGGATCGTCCGTGAATTGATTTTGTAATAGTTATAGGTTATGCCTAGGTTAAATTTTGATCTCTCTCTCTCTCTCGCGCCACTGGCATGCATATGTATCCAATATAATTAATAATTGTTCGCGTCATGGTAAAAGCGTTAAAAAATGATTATGTGCCTCTCTCCGCCTCCTCCGCGCCAGGTCACGTGCTAAAGATTGATCATTTTCCCCCTATACCTTAATAGTGCCGAATAACATTTCACTATAATTTCCATCAATTAATTGAACGTTCTGTTTGTTTCAATGAGTCGTGCTGAAGTTGATTTGCAAATCAGTGTCAAGAAGGCTTGTAATGCTGATGAAGTTCCTCCTAAACGGAAGCATGTGAGGGCATGTATAGTTTATACATGGGACCACAAGAACTCCAGAGCATTTTGGAATGCCGTCAAGATACAGCCATTGCAAAGTGACCAGGTCCAATCATTTAAAGCATTGATCATGATACACAAGGTATTACAGGAAGGTCACCCTAATACACTCAAAGACGGTTATCGTAACAGAGATTTCATCTCTTCTTTGGCCACCATTTTCCCTTCGCAAGGTACCGCCTACGGAAGGCTTATTAATCAATACGATAAGTTTATCCTTAAAAAGTTGGACTTCCATAGAAACAATCCCGGATTCAATGGAACTTTTGAATACGAGGAATATCTCTCATTGAGAGCAGTTCATGACCCTAATGAAGGTTACGATTCTATTTTGCAGTTAATGGACTTACAAGACCTGATTGATGATTTCCAAAAGCTCATTTTTGCAACTATCCATCAAACTCCGAGCAATCTTTGTAAAGTCAGTGCTTTGGTACCTTTGATAGCGGAATCTTACGGAATTTACAAGTTTTGTATTTCAATGTTGAGAGCATTACATCAACAGTTGGGTACTGATGATGCGTTGAATGGCTTGTTTGAAAGATTTGAATCTCAACATTTTATGCTTAGAGACTTTTACACCGACTGTCATGGTATCAAGTTTTTAACAAGTTTGGTAACCATTCCAAGATTGTCCAGCAGTCCTCCAAACCTCTTGAGTGAGGACGGAAGTGCACCAGTCTCAAGGCCAAGATCTGTGAATACTAATGAGGCCTTGTCGGCTCAGCAAACATCAAGCTTTGAACCTCCTTCCAACCCACCACCAGCTGTAGATCAATTGTTCAATGATCAAACTGCTATGCTTCAGCAACAGCAACATGAACAAGAAAGAATTCAAAGGGAGTTAGAGTTTCAACAGCAGCAACAATTACAAAATCAACTTCAACAGCAACAACTATTTGAAGAACAACAGAGGCAACAAGAAAGTAGATTTTTGCAAGAACAAGAAGCTTTGAAAATGCAATCAGCTCAACAACATCAATCTAGGGTTGCTGAGTTAGAGCATGATCTTCTTATGTTCAAGAATCAATACGATAATGATCAACTGTTGTTACAACAATATGATGCTCGTGTTAAAAGTTTAGAAACTGAGTTGATGAATTTCAACAATACAGCAACCCAACAAGTTGCATCTAAAGACGAACAAATCAAAAATTTAGAAGAGCAAATTCAGAATTGGATTAAAAAATATGAAGCTCTAGCAAAATTATACTCTCAATTACGTCAAGAACACTTGAATTTGTTATCAAAGTTCAAAAAAATCCAGCAAAAGATTAACTCAGCTCAAGAGTCTATTTTGAAGAAAGAAAAATTAGAAAAAGATTTAAAATCTAAGAATGTCGAGTTGGCTGATTTAATCCGTGAACGTGACAGAGCCAGGTTGGACTTGGACAGGGTAAAAGCCTCCAAAGACCAAGAGATAGAAAAGCTTCAAGCAGAAATTAGAGAATTGAATGCACAAGTTTCAGAATCAGGTAAATTACAAACCTTGAATTTATCGACGATTCTCTCTAAGCATGAGCGCGAAATGGCTGATTTGAAAGCTCAATTGAGTCAAAGAGATTCTCAGTTAGGTGAGTTAGGTGGCAATTCTTTGCAAGAGAAGCTTAAAGAAACCGAGATTGATTTGGAAATTGCACAAGAATCCTTAGACAGTGCTCTTAAAGAGCTTGCTATCTCAAAAGAAGACCAAGACGATGTCATTAATGCCCAAATTGATCATATCATCTTGCAAAATGTCGAAAAGTTGAGAAATTTGATTGATATTTTTTTGAATAACAACATTAAAAGGGTTCAAGATTCCAAGCGTGATCTTTCGTCATCTATTCAAGCAGGTAACTTGAATGCTACACCGGAATTCGTATTATCAATTATTGAGATATGCTCTGACACTGCTACTGATTTTGCAACCACCTTCAATAGCTTTATTGCAGAGGGTAGAAGGACGTACGATGACGAAGATACCACTTATTCTGATTTGATTTTATCCAGTTCAGAATTGACAACAGCAATCAATGAGCTCATGTTGAATTCAAAGGGATTAACTAGAGTAACGGCAAAAGATGATGAAGAGAATATTATTCACTTAGTGTCTAATGTCTTAGATGACACTGAGCAATACTTTGTGGACTTAAAATCGGATGCAATGAACAGATTGGAAGACGATGATGATAAGATTGATCGTGTTATTGATGGAAATCTTCAACTCCAAAATTCATTGCAAGAATTGATTAACTTCATCGATGCCTTGCGCATATCAAATGGAATCGATTTTAAGCTGGGTAACCTCGAAGATCTTGTGAGGAACGAAATGGAGCAAACAGCTCAAACTGTTTCTTCGGCATCTAAGTTTTTATCTAACCTTTTGAGCGATCCAAAAATTCATGGAGGTGATTTAGTTGTTCATGAAGCTTTATTAGAAGCTGCTAAAGCGATCACTGATGCAGTTGTGTTGTTAATTGCTTCTGCCACAGAATCACAAAGAGAAATTGTCAGCAAAGGAATGGGTGAACAAAGTAGAACTGAGTTTTATAAGAAAAATAACAGATGGACAGAAGGTTTGATTAGTGCATCCAAGGCTATTGCTGGGGCTACCAACGTTTTGATTCAAACTGCAGATGGTGTTCTTAAAAACACTAACTCTCATGAGCAATTGATTGTTGCCTCAAATGAAGTGGCTGCTTCGACTGCTCAATTAGTGGCTGCATCTAGAGTCAAGGCAAATTTTGTTTCTAGAACACAGGATAAACTTGAACAGGCCTCAACTCAGGTTTCAAGTGCTTGTAAATTGTTGGTTTCCCGTGTTCAAAAATTATTAGAGAAGGATGAGGGTACTTCCGATATTGATTTGAGTAAGCTTACACCATACGAAGGAAAAACTATTGAAATGGAACAACAGGTAGAAATTCTAAAACTTGAAAATAAGTTGAATGCTGCTAGAAAAAGATTGGGTGAGATCAGAAAGCATGGTTATAGAGATGACAATAGTGATGACGAAAACTGAAATCACTCAACGTTCTAGCGTACTTTATATTTTTCTGAGTGATCGACGGAAGTTATGATGGGGAACCATAAAATTTATGTATTAAAGAAAATTAAAGCTATACCTACCTAAAATGAAGTCTCTTTTTATCATGTAGAAATTGATACTTGGTCAACGGGTACCGACTTTGCATATCAAACGGCTGAAACTGGGACTTCAATTTTTGTAATGTGCTGGTGGAGGCCCATCAGGTCTCGAATAATCAGGAGCAGGATCCAGTGGACCATAGTTGTAACTATCAGGTTGAGTGTTGTAATTTGATGGTTGATAACCTTGCTGTGGGTAAGAATTTGCATTTTGGTCAGGATGTGGGGGTGGAACGTATCCTGACTGGCCATTGTTGAAGTACCCGCCTGTCTGTTGTGTTTGTTGATAATATTGAGCATTATTGGGGGTGGGTGTAACATAAGCGGTTTGTCTTCTTCTCCTACGAAGTAAAAATACGAGAATAAAGACAGCTAGTGGGATCAAAAGCAAAAACCAAAGATACCAACGTCTATGATACCAACCATTTCTTGAAGTGTAAATGTATCTTTTGTCTAACGGTATAAACATCCTTGATGTGTGAGATGAAATGTAAAAGCGATTATTGCTTTATAAAATTGTGGGTTGCTAGATAGCTTGGAATTATATATGTCGCTATTGTGAAGAATATTTCTCACGTGATCGATAAGAAACTCTTGGTATGGGTCAGGTATCATACACATTCATGACCGCTTCCGGGCGCGGCGCTGTACAAATGACGTCAGCCAATCAATCTCTATGCACCATGGGCATTTTGGACAGGACCTCTCAACTTTGGTTTGCATGTTACGCGCCACATGACCCTTCACAGAAAACCCGGACTTTGAAGCTACCATTACTGTTACCATACCGCCTTCAAGACTAACTAATTCCGATAACCTTTTGTGAAGCAACCATTATCAATTATAAGAATGTATGCTATAGATTCCCACTTCGCTTCCCAAATGCACCGCTCTAATGTTTATAATTTCTCAAGCCTAGAACTGGGCTTAGTAAGGCTACAAATATTTACGCACTTCGTAACCGAGGCAGCACCATAAAGATAAATAAACCATAACCCTGGACTTTGATATATTTTCAATTAGGTTCAAGCTGCATTATACTCAAAATATAATCAAGTGGTGTCTTTTGAATCGAATATTATTAAGTCACTACCTTCTTTACTGGGGCAATTGATACTTGTGGCGTAAACACCGCAAGATAGTTTCATCTGCCTGTGTTAACTTTTTCATCTTCTATATTCAAGCTAAGAAGGCAAAGTATGAGTTTTTTTGTTGTACCGCTGGTTCTGTATCAAGAAAAGCAAAAGATCGACAAGGTCAAGAAGAATGATAAAGATCACCCAGAACTGGATAACCAATCTCAGATTAAAAAGAAGAAAAGGGTGAAGAAGCCTAAAAGCAAGTCGGGAGATAATGAATCCATCTTTTCAACAGCGACAGATGACGCAAGTATTGTGCTGAAAAAGAAGAATTCACAGTCCTCACATTCACACTCTATGTTTTCCCAAGGTTCTTCAAGCTCAAATCGGCGAAATTCAACTCAAAGCGAATATTACAATTCTACACCAATCTCAACGACTAATAAACCAAATCCTTCTACGGTGAAGATTGAACCAAACAATATAAACAAAGTCGATAAGAGTTTATCGGAGCTGAAGCAGAGTTCTTCGTCAGTGGACGCACATGTGATGAGCTCTAAAACAGAATGTGAAAAATCATCTACTTCAAAAAAAAACAAAATCCCCGCTTTTAATGAGAATTTTGTCCTGAATGATGATTCCATATCTCGACCTACGATAGATATCCCAGCATCATCCAATACTACAAACACAGATTTTCCATCCATTGATGGAAGAAGGAATAGTGCAGATCTTTCAAATCAACAGCAATCAACGACTAACACTCAAATATCCAAATTCAGACGAAACAGCTCATTATCATCAATGGGTTCAAGTGCCAATTCCAATCAAATCAATACCAGTAATAATCATAAAGGATCCACCTCGTCCCGCTTTTCGAGAAAGCTTTCAAGTATATTCGTTGGTGGAAATGCTAATTCTAACAACGTAGATACAAAGACAACTAGAACATCAGAATCACACTTGGAACCAAAAAATGGGAGCAATCACAGTCTTTTCAAACCTAGTTATGATTCTCAAATTCCATTAAACACTCTGGAGTCAGAAGTCGAGAAATGCAATGAAGAAATCGAGCCTCCTCATTCGATTAAGGAGAAGCCCTCAGAGTTGTCGTTACCTCGATTTGTTCCTCTAGTTAATCTTAGTGATCTCAACAGTATTGATGCAATGAAGCAAATTTTGCTAACCCCTACTTTTCAAGTTTTTCGTTATAACAATTTCCTTCAAATTCTTTCGGACCACAGTCATAGCGATCCTATTAACTTTGCAAGTATAAGGCATCATTCAATACAGAAATTTATCAATAAGTACAATATAAATCAAAAGTTACAAGAAGAAATGACAGATAAGGATGCAGACTTGGATATATCCTCATACGAAGTCTTGCTCTCCCATAAAATCTTGGAAGCGAGGATATTTTTACGTGAATTAATCAAGCGAGAACTGGAATCGACACATAATAAGGTTGGAATAATACATAATGAAGAATTAATGCAAGTGAATTTCATCAATTATGTTCGTTACGTGATTGACCTACCTGAATTCGAGCTTGAAGATTGTTTTAACGAAACAGAGAGAACCCATTTCAAATTCAAACGCTTATTCACAAAAATCGCAAATGTATTATATCAAAACAAGAATGAAGCAGCTGGTACTGGTTCTTTGGTATCATCAAAAGAAAATGAAACTAAGGTTAAAGCAAGTTTAGTAATTCAACTTATAACCAAAGTCTCCTACGAGTATATTTTATTAGAGAAGTATCACATTCATATTTTATCCAATTTCAACAACAACACAATTATAGACAACCAAATTTTGTCAAACTTATATCATGAACATCGTGAAAGAGTGAAGCAAGGTAATTCTGAACAGTTGAAAGTTTTGTTCTACAACACTTCGTTTAGCTCTCAGTACGCTTGGTTTCTATCATTAACAGTACCGTTCGTCCGGGTGTTTGAATCAAACATATACTCAGAGAATCATAAAATAATCAATGATAGTGATTTATATGATGAGCTAGAAAAGAAAACTATGAAGACAAATTTCGAAACTTCTGACAAAGAATTATTTGATAACTTTACAAAAAAGTTATATATCAATGATTATAAACATTATAGATCAACCAGCTCAGATAAACTAGTCAATTTGCATAAACTACTTGACAACAATTCACCAAAATATGCTAAAGTTAATCGGCGTCAGATTTCTGACCCATCTGCGTCCTTCAGTCACAAGCCTATGAACTTCGAGTATTATACGGATTCTTTATCTACTTTAGGTCTGGGAACATTTGACTTGATTCAAAGCAGAGATTTACCATTTCATATTTCTCTTGGCAACTATATCACACTTTTCAGACAATTTCATAGAATTTTGAAGGATGGTGGTTCTTTGGAAGCACCATTTATCAATATTGGACAAGATTCTATCAAGAACTTCATCGATAAAACAATGTCTGGTTCTAGCGAAACGACGCCACCAATTCAAGCTTGGTTATTGGAGAACTTTGATGTCATGCCGGAAGTCACAAGGCATGTGCTCAGTGGCCTACTTGAGGTCTTCGGCAAATCCAATGTAAAATTCAGCATAGTTCTCTTAAACAAGAAGAATGAAGTTAATCATTATCTATACAAGCATGTTAGTTTGATCCTGCAC
The DNA here is from genome assembly GCA_003707835.3 of Suhomyces emberorum. NCBI lineage: Eukaryota > Fungi > Ascomycota > Pichiomycetes > Serinales > Debaryomycetaceae > Suhomyces > Suhomyces emberorum. The sequence continues at coordinate 209,062 of PPLQ03000012.1, forward strand.
GAAATTGTTGGAAGAATGAGAGAGGGGTGCTTGGAATTTACTGATTCCGAAGATTTTTCAGAGGACCATAAGAATAGTCATTACTTCGTACACATTAAAGCCCATAAGCGGAGTATCTAGTATTTTTATATATTCATCGAAAGAATGATTCTTTCAATATTTAATTCATCTTTTTAGTTCATAATTTACATTACTAGTGTTAACGTGATTATCGATAACGTGACGCATAAAATATTTTGTGCGTTGAGTCATAATACAATTCCCAAATTTTGCATTCTTTACCATTTGGAAATAGTTGAAGTAGACATGTCAAACACTATCTACATAATTGATGTTGAAAGTGGAAATTTGAAGTCATTAGCAAATTCGATTAAAAGAATTGGTGGTTACCATATTGAATTTATTCGAAATTCAGATGATTTTGAGAAGTACGATAAGGACATAGATAAATTGATATTTCCCGGAGTTGGAAATTATGGACACTTTGTGAGAGAAATCAATTCCAGAGGTATATCTGATCATGTCAAAAAGTATATATCAAGTGGAAGATCCTTAATGGGTATTTGTGTCGGTTTGCAATCGTTCTTTAGTGAAAGTGAAGAAAGTCCAGGTTTGGAATTTCAAGGACTCAAGTATCTTGATTTTCAACTCTCAAAATTTGATAAAAATGATCCCATTTTTGGGGAGAAACAAATTTTGAAGTCGGTTCCTCATATTGGATGGAATTCTATACAAAAAATTACTTCATCAGGAGAACCATTAAAGAATTCCCGATCATTGTATGGAATTAATACTAAGAACAAGTATTACTTTGTCCACTCTTATGCTGCAATTATCGATAATTCAGAAAAAAGAGATGTACTAGAAAAAGCATCGACTGAAGGTTGGGATTTTGCATATTCCAGGTATGGTTCTGAAGTTTTCCTAGCTGCAATTTCTTTTAAGAACTTCTTTGCAACTCAATTCCATCCTGAAAAATCTGGAATTGCTGGACTAAAGGTAATTAAGAGCTTTTTGGAAGGCAAAAAAGTTACTGAAATTGACAATAGCGAAATCCAAAAGCCGCTAAACATTCAGGAGACTGCAACTGGCTTAACGAAAAGAATTATCGCATGCTTAGATGTCAGGTCTAATGATGATGGTGACTTGGTTGTTACTAAAGGAGATCAATATAATGTTCGAAGTTCTGATGATGAAAGTAAGGTGAGAAATTTAGGTAAGCCAGTTGAGCTAGCTACGAGATACTACGAACAAGGTGCTGACGAAGTTACTTTTTTAAACATCACTTCTTTTAGAAACTCTCCAATCAAAGATTTGCCGATGTTAGAAGTTCTCAGCAGAGCGGCTGAAACCGTTTTTGTTCCCTTGACAGTAGGGGGTGGGATTAAGGACTTGGTTGATCCTACGACAGGTGATATCGTTCTGGCTGTAAAAGTAGCTGATTTGTACTTCAAGTCAGGTGCTGATAAGGTGAGTATTGGTACTGATGCAGTTCTTATTGCTGAAGAGTATTACAAGAACAATAGAGAAAAATCGGGAAGAACGTCCATTGAAACTATATCTTCAAAGTTTGGGAATCAAGCGGTAGTTATATCCGTTGATCCAAAACGAAAATACTTGATGTCACCTGATGAAACCAATATGGACGTAATTGAAATCAAAGAACCTGATTCATATGGCCCCAATGGAGAGAAGTATTGTTATTATCAAGTTACCACACAAGGTGGTCGCAAAACTCATGACTTGGGAGCTTTGGAATTGTGCATAGCATGTGAAGACTTAGGCGCGGGTGAAATTTTATTGAATTCAATTGATCATGATGGATCCAATATGGGATTCAATCATCAACTCATTTCACAGATTAAGAAAAATGTGAGCGTCCCCGTCATTGCTAGTTCAGGTGCTGGAAAGCCTGAGCATTTTAAGGATGTTTTTGAACTTGACTGTGGAGTCGATGCAGCATTAGGTGCTGGTTTGTTTCATAGAGGGGAGTATGAAGTGAATGATGTCAAGCGCTTCTTAATGAATGAATTAATGGATGTTAGATTAGATGATACTATTGAATTATAATTAGCTAAATATTTGAAACGATTGTAGTAAAAATATGATGTGCCAGCAGTCGCATTTTTTCAAACGCAAGTTTTGATAAACCGCAAGAAAATGATTATACAAGTATGAGTAACCACAAGCAATCGCCTAGCTGGTTTCCTGATGAAGTTGCTCCAAATCTACAGACATGTTCAGATCAACCTGTGCAGAATTCCCAAATAGTACGACAAGACTTTCCCATACAATCCAATCTTCCCAACTTGTTGGTAAACCTTAGAACAAATGAGAATAAAATGGTGGCCAATGAATCGAATTCAAAAGTAACTTCAACTCTATTCAAGAAATTATTACAAATCAATAAGTTAGAAGAAGATCATGAATGTTCAAGTCAAATTAATTCAGCTGTGGAAGAGGAAGTACCAACCATTTTAGATACATTTGGCGCAACTAACGCAATTACAAAAATCCAATCGAAAATTACTAATAATCAATTGAGCAATGAATTCATTGATATAAATCAGTTCAGCTCCAATCGTATAAAAATTGCGGGCAATTTATATAACGAGGGTTTGCCTTTGTTGAAAATTTCACACAAGTCAAAAAAGCGTGTGTTCTTTAAAATCGATTCATTCAATTTTACAATTTCTTATCGAAGCTCTTTAAACACTGCCTCTATGGCTCTGAATAGTATTCATAAGTTACTTTCCATGAAATCAGGACATCAATTTGCCACAACTAGTAATGGGCTGAACACAGTTACTCCATCTAGAAAGACCAACGAAATTAATTTTGATGACATCAAGAACGTAATTCTACAAGAAAATGCCTGTCCATACCGGGAAGAATTAAATATTTCGAAAGATTTTGAGCAAACCTGGTTAAGTATTATCTATTATAATCCGAAGAAATGTAAAATGAAGACACTCAATTTGATTACTGATTCTGAAGGGGACCTCAAAAAGATATCCAGTGGGTTGAGAAATATACAATATTATAGAGCTTTATTGAGAAATCAATTCTTGAATCTCGAAAATGGAAACGGCTTTAACCAAATCCTAATTTTAGATGATCGAAGCAAAGAAATGAAGGAATGTGTCACATTCAACGATATTCTTAAGTATACAAAAAAACTTAACATCAATATCGGTGAAAGTTATTTACAAACAATATACAACAACATTGTTGTTCCTGTGGATCCGAAGAACGGAGAGAATAAGAAGAGCAAAGAATTGCTAAAAATTAATATTGCCGAATTCAAGACTTTTGTTACCATGTTGAAGTTGAGGAAAGACATCAACCAAATATGGAAATACTTATGTGGGGAGTGCCAGTTTATGGAATTCAGCGTATTCAAAAAGTTTATGATTAATATTCAACAGGAAAAGTATAATAATGAGGTTCTTTGGAAACTATTCAAGAAGTTTAGTAGTCATAGAAAAGACACATGGAGTCCCGAAAGCTTGAATAATTTCTTGATGTCAAAATATTCAGGTTGTATTGAGTATGACTTAACCCATAATTATGATCGCCCTCTAAATGAGTATTACATTTCGTCATCACATAATACCTATTTAATAGGTCGTCAAGTTGCTGGAGATTCTTCTATAAATGGATATATTAGAGCTTTACAGCGTGGTTGTAAATGTGTGGAGATTGATATTTGGGATGGTAAAGATGATGCAAACCAAGAGGGTGACGCAGTCAAAGGTTCATTAGGCTCACATTTCTTTTCTGATGATCCAATAGTGAATCATGGCAGAACTTTCACAAGTTCAATTTCCTTGATAAATGTTATCAAAACGATAAAGAAGTATGCCTTTGTAACATCTCCTCTACCTTTAATTTTGAGTCTTGAAATAAGATGCTCCATTCAGAATCAATTGAAATTAGTCACTTTGATAAAGGAACTTTTGGGAGACATATTAGTCACAAATGTGAATGGTAAATTCTCGGAACAACTTCCATCACCTAATGAGTTAAAGAACAAGATTTTGTTGAAAGTCAAAAAATCAAGCGAAAATGATTATTCAGGTGATGTTTCATTCAGCAGCACCTCATCAACTACCTCCTTCAGTGAGGATGGGGGCAGTCATAGGAAATCATCTTTTTCCTTAAGAGGAAAACATAAAAACAGAAAGATTGCACCGGAGCTTAGCGCTTTGGGTGTATATATACAAGGAATTAAGTTTAGGAACTTTTCGTTGCCGGAATCTAAAACCTTTAATCATTGCTTTTCCTTAAGTGAAAAAACTATAAACTTGATGCTAAAGGACGAAGGAAAAAGAGTTGCAATTGACAAACACAATAGAAAATATATTATGAGGATTTACCCATCCAAATATCGCTTAAGATCCTCTAACTTCGTACCTATCACATATTGGTCATATGGCGCTCAGTTGGTAGCAACAAATTGGCAAACATATGATTTGGGACAACAGGTGAATGAAGCTCTTTTTGAAGTAGTAAATCACAATGGCTACTTATTGAAACCGAGCAATTTACGGAAACCTACCTCAAAAATATTCAAAGCATCAATTCAAGATTCGACTGAGTTGCAAATAAAGTTTAACATTGAAATCGTAAGTGCTCATCAATTACCGAAAGTGAAAGGCTCGGATTCTGCAATAAATCCGTTTGTGACCTTTGAAATTATTGGAGCAACATCTGTGAGTTGGGATCTGACTACTTCTTCAAGAAATAATACTAAGATTATTCATGAAAACGGATTTAATCCAACCTGGAATGAGAAGTTTAGTGGAGTCATACGGGCACCCAATAACATGGTTTTCATAAAGTTTACAGTGAAATCGGCATCTTCGGTAAACGATGACATTTCTACGATTGGTATTTTTGTAGTTAAGTTGGAATACCTTAAGAAGGGCTATAGATACCTCCCGATTTGTGACCTTATGGGGGAACATTTAGTGTACTCCAATCTTTTTGTTTATGTTTCTCACAGTTTATAGTTTTTTTTCAAGGTCATCGCACGATACACTTAAATCTCACATTTGAATTCTTTGTACTTCACACTGAAGAATGGGAAAGATAGCAGTAAACGAAAGCAAAGTCAAGCAACGTCACAACCCCTTATTGAAGGATATCTCTTCACAAAAGGGAAACTTAAGAGCCAATCCAAGGGCTTCAAATTCAAAAAAAATTGAAGAATCAAATGAAGAAAATTATTTGGATGCATCAACATCAAGAAAAATTTTGCAGTTGGCTCGTGAACAACAGGATGAAATCAAGGATGAAGAAAGATCATCTGGTTCTCCAGGGAACTCATGGAAAGATTTAGCTAGGGATAACTCGATTCAAAGTCAAGATGAGGAAGATGAGGAAGATGATGATGGTGAAGAGTATTCCGATTTTGAAGAAGAAATTCTCGAAGAAGAAGTTGAAATCGACGAGAAGGATGCAGAGCTTTTCAAGAAGTACTTTGAGAGTAATGCTAGCCAATCAGTAAATTTAGCTGATAAAATTTTGGCAAAGATTCAGGAGAAAGAAAGTCAAAGTGAAACAATGCAAAGACCTACCGATGCAGTTCTTTTGCCACCGAAAGTGATAGCTGCTTATCAGAAAATTGGTCAAATTTTATCAACATATACGCATGGAAAATTGCCAAAATTATTCAAAGTATTACCATCTTTAAGAAATTGGCAAGATGTCTTATATGTCACAAATCCTGAGTCTTGGACACCACATGCAGTATATGAGGGAACCAAATTGTTTGTATCTAATCTACAAGCAAACGAAGCGCAGAAATTTGTGGAGGGTGTTTTGTTAGAAAGATTCAGATCATCAATCGCTGATTCGGAAGATCATTCGTTGAATTACCATATTTACAGAGCATTGAAAAAATCTTTATACAAGCCGGCTGCATTTTTCAAGGGATTTCTATTGCCCCTTGTGGATTCTTATTGTACAGTTAGAGAAGCAACGATCGCAGCTTCTGTGTTAGCCAAGGTCTCGGTGCCTGTATTGCATTCATCAGTTGCTTTAACACAATTACTTCAAAGAGAATTCAAGCCATCAAATACTGTATTCATCAGGGTATTGATTGAAAAGAAATATGCATTACCTTATCAAACTATCGATGAGTTGGTTTTCTATTTCATGAGATTTAGAAATGCAGGAAATGAAGAAGATTTAATGGAAGCTGACAATGGAGATTTTGGCCCTCAATTACCAGTTGTGTGGCATAAATCGTTCCTTGCTTTCGCTCAACGTTACAAAAATGATATAACAGAAGACCAAAGGGACTTTTTATTGGAAACAGTGAGGCAAAGATATCATCATGCTATTGGCCCTGAAATACGTCGTGAATTACTTGCCGGTAAGCCAAGAATTTCACAGAGTACGGATCCAAACTCCATTTTGGATGTTTTCGATGTTTGAAAATGATAATGTGTATTTAAATAAATATTCAAACTAAACAAGCAAATCTTCTGTGGTATTTTTACGTGCGTTTTCACATAATTCAGTGTAGTCGGCATATAAAGCGAAGTATGTCTGAACCACACCTATGACTGTCAAGGCAACAGTGCTACCAATCCAGAGTCCGTGAAGACTGCCTTTGTGTGTGGAGTAAAACGAAAGGTAAATTGATAATGGGATTCCAAGCATGTAATAAGAAACAAAATTAACAATGCCTCCAATTTTAGTTTGTCCTTGGCCTCTTAAACAACCCGCTGAATTTGCATTCATTGCATCGGAAACTTGCATTATTGCAACAAGCCACATGATATTGCTGACGGTTTGAATCACTTCTTCATCCTTAGTGAAAAGTGAAGCCACTTGCCTTTGGAAGCAGAAGAGCACTAGGAAATTAAATCCCGAGATAAATAATCCAAAACTTATAGCAGCTTTAGTTGAAGTTTTTGCTGCAGAACCTAGGCCTGCTCCCAAAAAATTTGCAATTCTAGTTGAAGATGCAATACCAATAGCAAAAGGAACTTGATAGGTCAATGCAGCCACTGTAGTACCAATGGATTGAGCAGCAAGTGCAACAGTACCTAGATATGATGCCATTAATGTCAAAATTTCGAACGCTAAGAATTCAGCTTCAAGCATCACCAACCCCGGAATTGCTAATCGTGTCAATTTACCCCAACCACGAAACGCATCTAGCACTCTCAATCCACCCCAGCACTTCAAGGGGTGCACTCCTGTTGGAGTCTGATTTTCATTTATCATAAAAACAGTACAAATAACTAAGCCAATTGCCATTAGCCAATAGTTAATTGCAACAGAAATTGGTGCTCCCAAGTAACCAATCTTCTGGACTAGCAAAAAGTTCATCACCAAGTTTGAAGGTGCTGCAAACAAAAGCACATAAGTTGAAATGTGGTAAATCCCTTGTGCTTGTAAAAACCTCTTTCCACACTCGAACACAATGTAAGCAGGAATCCCAGGTGCAATGTACTTAAGATAAACCGCCGATAATTTAGCGGTCTCCTTATCTGGTACTATCATGCAAATTAATTCATATCCGTAAAAGACCCAAATGAATAAGATAGGAGTCATAACAACAACTATCAAAGCTGAACATTTTTGTATATAAGTACCAACTAATGTGTATTTTCTGGCACCAAAAGCCTGTGGACATAATGTATCCAATGCAGTTGCAATACCCTGGATTGTTGCATATCCTGAAATATTTGCTGTCATAGCTCCCATTGATACCGCTGCCAACTCAGTAGCACCCAAATGGCCCACTGTAAAAACAGAAACAGTTGAAAGAGAACTTTGTAACAAGAAAGTCAAAATTAATGGAATAGATGCCTTCAATAAAGCTATGAGTTCAATTTTCCATGTAGTTTCATCTAATTGTTTATTTATAACTGCATTTTCAAATGTGTCGATGATTTGTTGCTCATCTTCATTAACAATAATATTATGACTTCTTAGTATGTCACGTTCTTCTTCTAACAACTCCCTTGAAACGCTAGATTTACGGTGCTTACCGTTTATTCTGTGATTAATCAATAAAGGAGCATTCTCATCGTAAATTCCAATAGCAGATTCAGGGCTCTCCACAGAATTTTCGGGATTGTTCTGATCATCACTCTGAACTGGTCTCAAAAAATCCGAAGGGACGTAAAGACCACCCTTTCCAACGTGATCATAAACAACTGAAGCCCTTCTCTTAGCGTTCGAATGCGTGAATTGATGACTTCTATCGTTAAAAGACATTACTGTTGTTATTCAGTACATCAAATTGTTTATAATAAAGTAAGAATCCAATTTCTCATTTAACGAGACATCAGAGACATTTCAAAAAGAAATGCGGTATGCGCATTATATGCAGCACAACTACATACGTCTTAAACACAAGAATTATCTATTGTGCACATATATTCGTTAAACATCAAGCCCAATTATTGTTCAAATATACCCCGAATTGTTATGAGTGGAATTTATTCTATTCTCTGTGAGATCTATAATTACTGTTGATCAGTCAAATTCGATAATAATTGAGCGAGGCATCTTTTTGTTGCAATATCCTCTTGTAAGATAGTGGAAAAAGTACCATCTCTCAAAGGTTCTGGAAGTATGTTAGCTAAAGCCTTCCTTGCTTCTAAATTATCTGATAACCGCATATAGCACCTAACAACATGTTTCAATAATCTCCCTGAACTACTGGAGGTTTGCTGAGTACTTTGAGAGTTAACACTGGCACTTAACTGATCTATCATTTTTGAAAGAACTGATGCAACAGTATGAAACCTTTCGTATGTGGTGCAAATGTAAGATAATCCTTGGTCATCTAGTAAAATCTTCTGCAAAATAAAAATTGCAACTGTTTTGGATAACTCTGATGATATTTCCATAATGTTCAAGCAGAGAGGAACTATTTCAGTGGTCAATAAAAAATTAATCACTTCAGGTGTATCATTTTTAACAAGTGCACCGATAACACCCAAACTTGTCAACCTCAAATACTCAAATGAACGTTGCCTTGCATTTGTTGAAAGAAAAGGATACAAATACAATGGGAGATTTGCATTGAGAAAGAGACCTCTTGTTTGTACATTTGATGCAACACATTGAAGCAAAGCCAATGCATTACAGACACGATTGGATATTGATGCTGTCAAAACTGGTGGGTTCAAATATGGATACACTGATATAATTTCCTCAAGAAGAACAGTCATGACGCCAAAAGAATTCCACAACACCAAGGCTAGATCATCATACTGTTCTCTTTTCTTTCCTAGTTCCAATAATGCCCTTTCTCTATTTGCTCCTGTGACCAATTCAGATATCCACTGATATATTTGCTCATCACCTAAAGCTTTACTGGACATAAGTTTAGATTCATCGGAGACTTTGGATGAAGGTGTTACTCCTTGTTTTTGTGAATTCAATCCGTTCAGATACATTTGCTTCTAACTTATAAATTCGTCCTGTTTTCATTCAGTTGTTGATACATATATGCAGTACATTCTGTAGGTATTGAAGTAAAAAATTGCGACCTCGGTGAGGGTCGAACTCACGATCTTAAGATTAACAGTCTTACGCCTTAGCCAACTTGGCCACGAAGTCATCCTATGGTCCAATATTGCTATTATACTTTATCTTGACTCATTCCTACCTGAAGACCACACGCTAATTAGAAGCAATGAATCTACATGGGTATATCAGTTTCGAAATAATACTTTTAAAAAAAACAAACTAACTATCTTATGCAAAGAGCGTAAATATATTTTATTCATCAAGCTCTTCATACTTTTCAATTCTATCTTCAGCTTCATCCTCATTTTCGATTTTTTTTCCTCCACTGACTGAAAATTGACCACCAGCTCCGATTAAGCAAATATTATAGTTTTTTGTTGCAGTATTAACAATTCTGGTTGGTTTTTCAACATCCTCATCTAAAGGTCCTAATCCAGGTCCATAAGTATCTGCAAATCCCCAAGCATAGACAAATCCATCATCAGTGATAGCAAATGAGTGATGAGAACCCGCCCCGACGTGCTTCATCTTGACACCGTTATCTGCCTTCGCACCAAATTGTAATTTTGTAGGAATAGGTACAGATCTTGCATTGCCGTGCTCATCTCTAAATGTTCCTTTGGGTAAACTTATTTTAGGAATTCCAATTTCCTTCATGTCATACCTTCCCCAAGCGAGAACATCACCTTCTTCCATCAATGCTAAAGTATGATGTTCTCCTGCAGAAATCTCCTTGATGTTCTTTTGTGACAAAGCACTGACAATAGTTGGTTTACTAATAGTAGATCCATCTTCCAAATTTCCATTTTCATCGGTGATTGCACATTGACCGTACTGATTCAATCCCCAAGCATACACATTATCTTCATGATCAATGGCAAAACAATGGAAATCACCACTAGCAATATACTTAATATTCGTCAAACCGAATTGTTGCGGTTCCAAAGTTCTGTAACGATGTCTTTCAATTACCCGACGACCTAACTGGAATTGTTGACCATTTCCCCAAGCATACACAATCCCTTTCGAATCTAATGCGAGTAAATGATCTTTTCCTCCAGCTAATTGCACAATGTTCTTCAACTCCACAATCCTAATTGGAGTCTTTTGAATTTTTATCTCCTCTCTTAAAAACCCAAGCAAACCTTCATTGCAACGGAAGCAGCCCCACGCATAAACTTCACCATCTTCGTATAAAACTGCACTCAAGTTATCAGTAGCTGCCAACTGCACAATATTCTTGTTTGAGGGCAATCCTTCCACAAGACCAGGTGTTGATTCCGCTTCATTCAAATCACCATCTTCGTCGTCATCCTCTTCCTCACAATCAGCGCTCTTTAAAACTTCTTTAGCTTGAGAGGTATCTCTTCCTAAGACACCACTGTCGTTACCTCCCCAAGACCATACTCTGTTAGATCCATCTAATGCAAGAGAATGCATTCCACCAACGGCAAAATCCACAATTTTGACACCTCCCAATTTCTCAGCACTAAAGAATGGGTTCAATCTTGGTCTTTTAACTTCTTTAGTTTTCGCTGAAGGTCCTAAACCTAACTCACACATAGAACCAGTCCCCCAAACAAAAACATCTAATGGCTCCTTCTTTTGGGATGGAAATGAATTTAAATCTGGTAACCGAGAATAAGAGTGTAATATAAAGGAAGAAGTAGCACTAGTCTTGGATTTCTTGGAGCCAATTGAGTTGGCGCCATTGCTTTTCCTTTTTCTGTCTAATGCAACCATCGTTATGTAATGTATAACATCACATTCGATGCATTTCTTATCCGACAAAACTCAAAAATGTCGTTCAACGACATTTTGCGATTTCTTTGAAAATACACAGAAAATACAAAAAAACACTGAACAAAAAAAGCTGTAAAATAAATATAAAATTAGAGGGGGAATAAATTGTTTATTTTTTTTTCTTCAAAATTTGCTTAATTAAGAGCATTAGTTCCTGGTAGAGCATATCCTTGACCCCTTCTATGGCTCCATTTACTCTTCGCCTCGACAAAGAATCTTGCTGAATTTTGAACAAGGTAGCCAAATGAACCAATAGCTCTAAAAAGTGCCAATAATGCAACCGTCCATAAGATAATTGCTAAGTAAACATTACGCTTCGTTTGTCCTGGTTCGTACACTTGGAGCATAGTTAATATGAAAATCAAATTCGAAAGCATCCACAAAAGGACTACTCTGGTACGTACGTCCTTCGCGTAGTCTTCTCCATCCATAGGTGCAGTTGGTGTTTCATTATTTGCAACTTTCTTACTAGAGCGTTTTGCTCTAATATTATAAAGAGTTTCAAGGTAAACTTCATCGACATTCACATCCACCACCACTGCTTCAAATTCACCCTTGTCATTTTTCTCAATAATATATTGATTGCTTTTATCTTCTTTTGGATTATTATCACCTTTGGTTCCCCATGAAACATCATGAGTATTGCAAAAGGCGAAAATTTGAAGAGTGCAAGTATAGGATGGTATCATTAAAAAGTATTGAGCTGAGCATGTCACCATGTGCCATGGATCAAGATATAATATTGACATTAAAGTGTACAATCCGTATGTGGCTAGTAAAGAAACAACGATACTAACCATAACATAAGTAGAAGAATCTCCTAGACCAAAACTCTCTATAGTTCTGAAAACAAAGTAAAATCCGACAATCAAGGAGTACAAAGCACACACAGTTAATAGAATGATCAATGTTTTGAATATTGTTGTTGATGCTTGGGGTCGATTACCAATTGATACAACAAATAATGATGTCAAGACACAAATGCACAAGTAGTTGAAGATAGTGAAAACCCAAAATCCACCATTATGGCCCAAATTTTTGCTGTCGATTAAAGAACCAGTCAAAAAATAAAAGGTCAAGTAGAAATTACTCAAGGAGAAGAATGAAACAACAAGATTAATAAATTGATACAAAAATTCCACATGTAAGAAGAATTTTCTAACGAAACTGTGATCAGTTTTCCAAATTCTATTCGAGTGACGAAGTGAATATAAAGCTGCAAAGAACGCACCATTGATCCATCTTCTTCTTTGTGATAGAAATTCAGCAATAGTTTCCGGAACATCAGTTTCACCTGTTGCCAGCTTAACGAATTTTAAAACCCAATTTTCATTTCGTTTTGCAACCAACTCCCAACATAAAATACGATCTTCTGCAAGATACATATTTGCCTCAAAGAAGTTTGACTTATTGTTCTGTTTGTCTTTACCATCCTTCAAAAGATCCTCACCTTTGAAATACGAAGCTAAAGGACCTGTCCCATCATCATGATTTTTCAATGCAATATATCTGTATGCAGATAAAGCGCCTGGTAAAACTGAAATGTATCCAAAAAGTGATTCTGTGGGCTTGTCTAGAATATTAGACATTTTGTATTCAAAATTTTGGGAGGCAACTAGTGGATTAGTTAAGTTAATCCACCCTTTACCTTTCATTGCTTTGATTTCTCCTGCTGCTCCAGCAACGTTAGAATCTCTATCAAATGCCTTCCATAAATTATATACTGCATGACTGTCGGGTTTTGTTCCCACATCCAATAAAACGACCACATTAGGGTCCAAAATTGGACAGAAAGAATTAAAAAGCCATCTATGAGAGTTGATTTTTTTTTGGTTTTGCTCTTTCAAACAGAATAAAACTTGAACAGGAGCTAGATTTTTCTCATCTCCTTTAAATTTCAAGTTTTCATCAATGGAGATTTGTGTTGTGTACTCAAAAATGTGAGCATTTACTTTCTTATTGTTGACATATGGTCGTGCTAAGTTATCTTGATAGCATCCCGTGGCTGTTAATAACTGTAAAACTGATTCATTCACCTTATTTCTTCCATCAGCGACAATAATTACTTGAATTTTTTTCCAGGAATCCTTTCCCCACCGTGACGATTTGTGTCTTGAACATAAGTGGGCAACATTCTTCATTACTCCATGCATAGTTCTGGCAAATGCATATTCGTCCTCATTGTACATAGTAATACAAATCACAATTTCAGTTTCTCTTCCATATTTTGCAGCTCGAAGATTAAAACCGTCGGCCACAAAATCATCAGGTTCGGAGGTACAAGCAGTGTAGGTCATATGAGTGAATTCTCCGAATGGGGATTCTGTTCTACTGAGAACTTTTTTTAATTCTTCTGGGATTGGATTCTCTAAAACCAAGTTTCCTGTCTTACCACCAACTAATCTGACTTTACGCTTCGAAATTGTTTTGTCTCTTTTAGGTTGATAGCCATTGCTGATGTTATTCATTATGTTACCATCAATAGATTCACTGAAGTATTGTCTTTCGTCATTTTGGTCATCAGAAACGTAAGATGAACCACTATACGCTGTTGACTCGGAATACATTGACCTTTCTTCAAACTGTCTTGCTTTTTCATATGAATCATAATCATAGCTATCTCTCTTTTCGCTTGTGACAGTTTCTTGATCATCTTGCGTATTTGCTTCAGCAAAGGTCTCAGGTGAGAAAATCGGTTGAGGTGGCTCTAAAAATCTGCCACTTCTAGTTGAGCTTCCACCAAAAGCTGATCTTGTGGGTGATCCATCCAAACTTGATCTATCAAATTCATTTTCGAAGGTGATTTCAGTTTTCTTTTGACGTTTTGGTGATTCTTTGGTTGTAAATTGTGCTCTTGCAGTACCATTTCCGAATTGAAGGTTGGGTGCATTTTCCAAGGTCCCAAGCCCGACGGATGGATTCATACGCGAACTCCTCGTGAATATAGTTGGAGACTGTCTAGTATTATTTTGCATCGACTGTGGAAAAGCTATGAAATCATTTGTATCTGGGACACCGTCATCATTTTCGAAATTATGGTACCTTCTAGGAGATGTTCGATCACTAGTGAATGCGGCATTAGGAAGCATTGGGTGTGTTTCCTTGAATGGTGAGTCCTCTGACTCATCAAAAGGATTCATTGCAATTGAACTTTTGAATAAAAACCTCGAGGTAAAGCTGTTTCCGTTTCTTTTGTAGCGATTCACTACAGCCAACTTTTAATAGCATATATACAAGAATTATTGTGTTTACCTTTTGAAATTCTGTTTAGAAAATGTCCAAATTAGGAAAGATCTTGGTTATATACAGGCTCATGTACTGATTGTGTGTCTGGTATAGAAACACTAGATTAACAGAAGTTGAAGCAAGCAATCATTAGTCTTTGCTTTCCTGGCCAGATCTTAAGTATTCTTCTACACTTAGCTTCAAAGCAACATTGGGATAGCACTGATCTAACGTGAGCTTTTGCCGAGTGAGTGGATCATAATCATGATACAAGAGATGACTGAATAACCAAGTCTTCTCGTATGAATGACCTGAAGGAGTAATCACTGGATCATAAAATAGATTGAATGATATCGGGTCACATAAATGATCAGGAGGGTCATCATATGTGTCTGTTTTGGATTTTGCGAATTGTTTTACAAACAATTTCATCAAGTCATCAACATCTGTAGTATAGCTTAATGACATCTTTGTAATAGCATAATCAACTTCATCCGATGTAAATCCTTTATTCTGTATTGCCTCTATTTTCTCGTGGTAGCTCTTTTGCAATAACGAAATAAGTTTAGTAAAAAGTGGATTAGAATTGAGAACTCTTTTGTCACTTTCTTCTTTAATCTTCCGAGTTTTAATATTGATGATCAGTTCATATATTTCCCTAGGTAGCAGATACCTTTTCAGATTTTTACTATGTTCTAGTGATTTCTTGTAGGCTTCACCTAACAATTTCATTCCTTTTTCATAGTCATTCAAACCATGAATCAAATACAAAGCATTAAAATACATTGCATCATAATTTCGTTCGTCCAAGGTTAATGCCTTCATGCAATCATCCCCTACTTTTTTCCACTGTTGGTTGGTGGGGTTTGATTGCTCTTTAGCATGAAGATAATAAGACTTTGCTCTTAAAGAATATAAGATAGAGTTGAATGCATTCACTTTAATGGCCAATGTATAAAAATTGATGGCCTTGGAGTAATCTTCTTCAGCTAACGCTGTATCACCTGCTTCTTTGTAGCTCATTTATTATTTTCAGATCTTTCGCAAAACAGAAAAATCATTTATTATCTCGATAAAATCACCTATGACGGATCACCAAAACCTAGAACCGAACACGCCATTCTACATACATACAAATAATTCTTCATCGTCTAACTTTCAATCACAGGGAACAAATGTCACATCTACGATATCTAGCGTAGGGTTCAATAATCTAAAGAAAGTACAAACGAATTCTTCCTTGAACTCAAACATAAGCACCGGGACTATAAAAACCAACCCATTAACAAGGTTATTCACCAAAAATAGATCTGTATCGAATGTGTTTCAACCTCCTATTCAAATTGAATCACAAAACATTAATAATAGTGATGATGATTCCCAGTCTGCTTTATCTTCTACTGATCCTAAAAAGAACCATTCAAATTCAAAATTTAGATTCCATACAAAACCGAGATTATTTTCTAACAAGAATAACAGCAACACGAGACCTGAACTTACTATTCAAACAAGTGGTCACCATGCATTAAAAGTTTCAAAGAAGATCCTAAGTTCTAACCTGTTAAATGAAAATTCTTCAATAACAAATAGGAAAAACTCAGTCAGTTCTCCGGGAGCTACCTTACATAACTTATTTCATCGAAATCAGGTAGGATCGCAATCAGGGACCGATGCATCTAATTTGATGAGTTCTGCAGACTTTAGTTCCAAGCAAAAATTGAACAACACTAATTCAAGAACATCAGTCAGTCTATCATCGAACAATTCAAATTCTTACATTGCTGACGTGACATTTGCACTGCTCTATAGATTTACAAATCCGGATTTTTCTGCAGATGAGATAGATCCCACGAGCGACCATACCTTTTTAGACATCCACAAGAAGTTGCTGATGCCAGCTGATCAGTACCTTCAGACTAAAATTCACAAGAATCATAATCTGGAATTAGGTTTAGGAATTTTAGGAGAAAATCCCGAGCAAGATAGTGAAAATCCTGTGAAAAATAGCACTAAATTTTATGAAAATCTCTTGACTATTATTAGGCCGCTATTTACACCTTCTACTCAAAAAAATTTAAGCAATGGAACTAAGCATCCATACTTGGGTTGCACATTTGAGGATCTTTCCAATAGTATTAAGGAGTTTTATGTCCGAGATTCTATATATTTAAATCATTATCCAATGAAGCATAAATCTTCTTTGGATAACCAATACATTTCCAACAATATGGTCAACCAGAGAAACTCAAAGTCAAGGTCGAGGCAAACAAAAACACACCGAAATAATTCCACTACATCTGCAAACACAAATAGCGGAATACAAAGTGAACAATATGACGAATTAAAAATCCGTGAAATATCCCTAGACTTGTTCACCTTCTTCACTAGATGTATGTTTCTTCTTAAGCAAGAGTTCGAATTTGAGGTTGAAGAGACTAAAGCAACAATGCATTCAATTATCAAAAATTGGGTAACAATATCTACGATTTGGCTTTTCTTCAACAAAAATATAAGATACTCTATGCTTTCGATTTTCCAACCTTTGCAAAAGTTTCTTTTCGAATTAACATCCCTAGATTTTCAAAATACAGGTACCAAACTTTTTGTTGAGAATGAAATTGAAACTTCTTTACTTTTGGCATTTAGAGATGTGCTCATTTATCCATTTCTACTAGAAAGAAATCAGCTACATGAAAATCTAAATCAAGATAAAAAGATTGACATAGTGGACGGGCAAGAAGAACTATCTATTTTGAAGGGACATAAAAGCGTTTTAGATAATTTGATTGAATGTTTTGGAGAAATTCTATCTAATACAAAAGTACAAAATTCACAGGATGGAGAACAGTATTTCAAAAACGAATTGTTCGAAAAATCATTCATCTGGCTTTCCAATATTAATACACGCATCTAACTTTTAGGAAATTTAAACAACGTGATAATACTTCCAAATCGAAATTAAACTTCGTCAGTGATGAAGGAAAAATCGACAAATCTTTATAGTTTAACAAACTTTATGTATTCATCACCAATGAACATTAATTGGAGAATAAATTCTTTTCATGCTCAGTAAAGTAGTCAAATACTACAATTAATTTACAAAGAAGAATTGTCTAAAATATATGAGGTTAATGTGTTAATGTATATGAGCTCAAAGATCAAATTTGCATGTAGGCCAAAATCGAAAATCTCTTTACATTGATTAATGGGACACCAAATTCCACAAATTCAAAAGTCTAGGTGATAAAAATAATACTGATTGATTATTGAATATACAGAAGGGTAAAATAACAATACTGTAAAGTGACATGCAACCCGTTCAATGCTCAATGTTGGACAATATATATCCATCAGACTGGGGTCTACCTAACGAACAAAATAATACAGTAAGTAGTATATATTTCACGCACAATTGGCAAGTTGGACTAACCTTTCCTTGAACTTAAGACAAAGTAGCACTTATTTCATGACAATGATCCAATTTATTATATAATACTACAGTAAATGTAGATACAGATCTTACTCTATTCATACAACTAACGAAGCACGTGGAAGCAGACAAAACCTATAGAGGTTCAACTTCAATTGGGTTGCCATATATCCAAGATATATTCAAACAACTTCCACATGAAAGATAAAGATCAAGATTTGACCACATCAAATTTTAACAAAGTGGATATATTGATGCAATAAAAATCCAAAAATAGGTTAAATAGTAGTGTCATATATAAAAAGAGTGAATTGGAAATTGAAAATACTCATTCAACACCATGCTGCAGATTCATTGCAAAACCTTTTTCACAAAAATTAATACACTGTCTCTCAAATCTAATCTCACTATAGTTCATATGAAATAAGCATCTATACAAAATGAATAAAATCGTTGGAACAAGGTTTGAAATGTACAATAGTAATATGAATATGTTTGACTTTTATGGTGTATTTCTTTCCCATTGCTATTATTTTCTTTTAATTTTTCATACAATTGTTAAACTTATATTTGAAAGAGAAAACAATTATGTCTTAAATAGAACTTGAGAATAGTTATTCTCAGATTCGCACCGGTTCTTTGAAAAAAAAGCAATACTATGCCACATTAAGACGTACTCAACTTATTCTCGGAAATATTTTATGTACTTTTACTGAATAGTATCTTTGTTGTTTTCTAATTTTCCTACAAATCGATGTGTAGTGTATATAATTAGGGAGCTTGAGTAAATAACATACAGCATATGTTTTATACTCCGTATCGATATGAATTATTTGAATATTTTAGTATCTATTCCTAGAAGTTTGTGAGTTTTTAGATATTCCAATCGAGATATAAGTTTGAGGCTAATGATTTTTACTTTGTTTGAAAATATGTGATTCAAAAGATACTAAATTGATTAATTTTCTTCCGGATTTGGTGGATGTGTTTATTCTTAGATAGATATTAGTATTGTTGTAGCTTTTGTTAGTGTTGGTGGCATTTTTCTCTTGGCTAAGTAATTGTTAATGAGAATCAGAGATAAGGTACCATTTTTTTAATGTTGTCAATATAAATTTTTTTGTTTTCAAATGAGTAATTGTGTATAATGAAATGATAAAGTTTTATTATGATGAACAACTTTTTAACGTTCTTCGTGATAGTTTTACTTTAGCATTTTTATTGGAAGGATTTATTTGATAGATCTTGAAAGTTATCGAGGAATTACTGTTCCGGTCTCTATCGATAGTGATAGTTTAAAAAGTACATTTTCTATCATCTATTATATCTGTTTTGATTTGAAAATTATACGTTTATATTTTTCATTTTTTTTATTTAACGTAACTCTTGTAGTCTTTCAATTGAGTTTTAATTTATATTTTGTCTTATGTATTTACTATGATAAAAAACGTTTAGATTGGTATT
Organism: Suhomyces emberorum; assembly: GCA_003707835.3. Taxonomy (NCBI): domain Eukaryota; kingdom Fungi; phylum Ascomycota; class Pichiomycetes; order Serinales; family Debaryomycetaceae; genus Suhomyces; species Suhomyces emberorum. Next base: position 228,488 of record PPLQ03000012.1, read on the forward strand.
GTACTATAGATTATTTGAATCGATTCAATAATTGAAGTAGTCATTTTAACTCTAGCTAATTTTCATTTACAATTTCACGATTTGTTTTGATTTTTTTTTTTTTTTTTTTTTTGATGATCGTTTAATGTGTCCAGAAATTTGATTTATTATTTTTATATCAATTCACCCTAGGTTGGTTTCTATTTAGGATCAATATAAATTTGTAAAAAAATTACGGGTATGTACTTTCCAAAATATGTGAGGGTTTTAAAGTTTTCATCACTCTCTGAATTACGTTTGACTGATGTTTTACACTTTTTGGATTTGGTGTGTTGATCATTGGATATTGTGCAGTAAGTATCGTTCTGACTTTTTGCTAATTGAAAAGTTTTGTAAATGGCCTATTTAAGTTACTCTCCGGTAGGATTTTTTTGATTAGTAATGACTTATATAATGAGAATTCCATGATATCCAAACTCAAGGTTCGAATAAGTATTGAGCATGTCACAACTCATTCCAGCGATTAGATTATCAGCTATTTCAAAGCCTGCTAAGTCCGCCATCATCTTCGTTCATGGTCTTGGAGATTCGGGAGATGGTTGGTCTTGGTTCCCTCAATTGGTTCGCCAATTTGATATTATTAAAAATCCAGAAACAATCAATTATGTGTTCCCACATGCTCCTCAAATACCAATAACGGTCAATGGAGGCTTTGTTATGCCTGCTTGGTTTGATATATTTGCATTTGGTGATTGGAATTCTCAGCAAGATATTAGTGGTTTTTTGAAAAGTTGTAATACTCTCAAGTCATTAATCAAGGAACAGGTAGAGGTCAATAAAATACCCCCTGAAAAGATTATCATTGGAGGCTTTTCACAGGGTGCGGCTATATCACTTGCGACTATCTCCTTAATGGAATACAAGATAGGAGGAGTAATTGCCTTGTCCGGGTTTTGCAATATTCCTGACACCATTTTAGAGAATAAGAATCCCTCAGGTGTTAATTTTGACACGCCAATATTTCAAGGTCATGGAGTAGATGATGATGTTGTCAAATTTGATTTGGGCCGGAAGGCACTGGAGTTATATCAACGGATGGGCTTTAAGAATTACACATTTAGAACGTATGACAATCTTGGCCATAGTTCCAGCGATCAAGAGCTCATGGACGTGATGAAGTTTATTTCACAGATACTATAGTTACAGTCAATAAAATATTAAACAAGATAATTTCATATTTGTCGTGTATTGACCATACCATGCACTATATTTTGCGTACTAAATTGTTATATAATCACAGAAGTAATGGATACTTCAAAGCAAAGCAGCTTTCTTAAGTCTTTGCCAACTTTAGGGTTGAAAAATACTGATGTATCCCAATTGAGCTCAAAGGACAAACGGCACGTACAGCAAGTTGAAAAGGCGCTTGCTTCGTTTGACTCATTGGAGGAATGGGCAGATTATATTGCATTCTTATCAAGACTACATAAATCATTACAGCTTTCTGATGAATCGAAAGGGACACATTCTATTTCATGGATTCCTTATTCCTCTTCCATTGCCAATAAATTATCTTTATGCTTATCTTCAAGACTTCCAAATGGCGTACATCAGAAAACCTTGAGTTTGTATGAGGCAATATTCAAAAATCTTACCATTGACAGCTTCAACAAGGAATTATTTATTTGGTTGCCTGGAATATTTCCCTTGCTTTCGTATTGTTCGATCCAAGTGAAGCCACAGTTGATAAGAATTTTCAAAGAAGATGTACTTTCAAATATTACGCATCAAAACTTGAAGGTTATAACCAAACCTTTATTGCTAAGCTTGCTTCCTGGTCTTGATGATGAGAACTCTGAAGTTTTTGGTGATATTTTAGAACTAATAGACCAATTCAAACTGAAGTTGAAAGATGACTCTCATTTTTGGCAAACCATGTTCCTCTGCATAATTAGTAACCCAGAGAAAAGATTGGGTGCATTATACTGGTGCAATAAGCGACTTCCAGTGTTTACATCTATCAAGTCTGTGAATGGGATTCAACTTTCGGATGAAGCGAAAGCTTGTCTTTCACCTGAGCCAGGTTTACTCATTCGAGCTTTTTCCACGTCAATTCAAGGAACATCCAACAATCAATCAGCAAGTGATATTATTGTGATTAGAGGTTTTTTTGATTTGTTAATGACGCATCTACCGTTACATAGCACTGTTTTTGAGAATACCGTTTCACAGAAAGATAAAGAATTGTTAATTATGGCATGCAGTAAAGTTACTTTGAGGAAAGACATGAGCTTGAACAGGAGATTGTGGAATTTCCTTTTGGGTCCAGATAATGATAGTGACAACCAGAAAATTACTAGATCAAAGTATTTCGAAACTTATGCGTTGAACATGTTATCTGAGGGATTTTTGAAAATGATGACTCAGTCTACGGTTGAGAATAAAATAGAAGTTTTGAAAATTTCATTGTCAATTATAATGGATAAATGGGAAATTAGCAGCTTGATAACTCCTAGGTTATTTTCTCCATTTTTAAAGACTTGCTATCAAATGCGAGAGAATAAGATCATTCTAAAGGCTTCACAAGCATTTTTTGATGGGATTGAAGCGAAATTCATCTGGAACTACGTGATTAACAACTTGGTTCATGCCTCCTCTCAAGAATTGAAGATATTAGATTTCGTGTTTACCAAATTTAATTTTAATGAAGAAGAAATGGTTACGATTCACGCCCCATTAGCGGTATTGACTTTATTGGCAAAGAATGAGATCAATTTGCAACAAGTTTTGATACTTGAAATTTTGCTTGGACTTGTCCCGCAAAGAGCTTTTGCTAAACCTGAAAGATCTTCAGGAGAAAGTAACCCTGAAAGCTTGATTCGTAAAATTGAAGATTTTTATGACAAATGCATAAAAAACGAAACCGTAACTCAACCGTTCACAAACGGAGAGTTAACATATTTGATGGTTGATTACATGACCCGAGTAACCATCAATCAGTTGCAGTCTTCTACTTTGTCTTTCAGGTTATGTTCATTGTTGGCAACATTATTTTCTACGATAACCAGTCTTTCTAATGCTTCGTTTTGGAAAAACTCCTTAGTTCGAGCCATAACATCGTTACCTAAAAGTAAGTATGGTGATACCGAAGATATATTGAAAGAAAATTCGTTATTAGCTTTAGGCGCTACTAAAATCTTTGGAAAAATATCATCCATCTTATCTCCAACAGAGAAAGAAAGTATAATTGTCCTTCTTACGTCAAATCTTTGGTATTCAATTTATTCCACACAACCAGATTGCTATCAATATGAGGCAGTAAGAGCTATGTATGATTTGGAGGCCATTTGTCTGCAACATGAAATGGCCGCAGGAATAATCCTGCTCATGTTTCAAATCCCAAAATTCAAAAGGATCGATGCATTTTCAACATTATGGATTCATTCAAATTTAATGAATGAAAGCAATTCTATTTTATTAAGACCATTACAAATTATTCTAGACGATCTCAAAACTCAAGATACTCAAGATATGGTTGGACTCAAGAATTTTATTAATAATGTCGTCATCAAAAATGGAACAATAAACAAGCTATTGTTATTAATAACGGGTGCTCTTCTTGAATTCGATCTCTTGGATTCTGAGCGTGTCGACTTGTGCCCAGAGGATGATATGGATAAATTTTCATACTACCTTGAGATTATCAACAATGTGTGCGGAACAAATCCTAGACCAATTAAAGATGCATTTGGTAATGAGCTTGCTGTTTTGGAGTCAGGTAAGAAGTTGAATCTAATTAGATCTAATCATTGGGATATCTCAACATACAAATCGTTAATATTTTGCGTTATTACTAACTTTTTAAAATTGAAAGTTAATGAAAAAGATATTGAAGATCAAGAATTCATGAAAGAGTATTTTAATTGCATTGATTTGTGTGTTAAGTTGCTAAAATTCTTGATTAATGGTAATGAACCAGAATTCGCTCATTTGGTCAAATTATTGATTCACTCGTGTACCTATTTTTTGTCAGTAAGGGTTTCTCTGTATACTATTGAAGTTTTGGAATCGAGGTTCATCTCAGGTATTCAATATCTCTTAGAAGTCGCAGAAGATCAAAAGCTAAAATCTGATATTTTTGATATGGATGTTAATGGGAATGATTCTATTTTGTTACGATTTATTATTGATGGAATTGCCAACTCAAAATCATCCCTTCTCTTAGAGAGCTGGTTATCACTTTTGACAAGGTCTTTGTACCTTTTCAATGAATCAGTTTTCAGTGTTCTTTTTGCATTGAACGATTGCATCATAAGAAAAATTGAAACATATTTTACATGCTTAGAGCTCAATTTAAAGCTTGATGATTTGGTAGATGTTGAAACTTCAATAAATACGTTGCTATCTGGCTTGGAAAGTTTGTTATCAATCAGCCATAGCTTCTTGTTGGCATCGAGGGTAAAAAATAATAATGATAAAGCAAATTCAGCAACAAATGAGAGCTTTTTCGGAAATGTCATTCAAGGTGTATTTCTGATAGAATCTCCAGCAATCAGATCAAGTGAAAAAAACAAGTTATATTCAATTTTGTTGTCATTCCAGGATGCAGTCAAAGTGTGTTTCAGAATTTGGAAATGGGCAGATTCTAAACCAATTGTAGTTTCAGCTGAAGTTGGTGAAAGGTCCCGTACATTTTTAGCTCATAAGCTCAAATTCAAAGCAAGAAGAATGCTTGAATCTTTACTGGAATTGGAAAGGCAAGAAGTCATCGAGACCTTGATTAGTATTGATTACTCTGGAAAGCATTCAATTAAACTACTTCATATATTAGATGGAGGCAGGTCTCAAGTGACTTTACCTTTCATGTTTGAATCAATTTCTTCCAGATGCAGTCCGTCCATTTTAGATGAGCATCAAAAATCTACCTTGAATGTTACTTTGGACGAGCAAAAATTGTCATCGTTTTTGGTTGCATATTTTGAATCAATTGACTCAGATACAACAGTTGAAGTTTGGCAAAGTACAATTACCTTTTTGAAAAACGTGTCTATTAACTCCATGAATTATAAAGAGGTGATACCCGATTGCTTAAAAATCATACATGTTTTATCTACTAAACTCAACAATGCTATAATCAGAGATAACAAGAAGCATAAGCGTGAACTATCAGAGATATTTGTCAAATTATTGACAAGTGCTGTTGCTGGTAAAAGCTCAACCTTGGTTGGCAATCCTGAAACATTTGATGAAGAGCATGTCATTAAAGTCAAAAATTCAGAAGAGACATTAAGTTTTCAAGACAATGTCTTGGATGCGTTAGTTGTTGTTCTCGAGCATTTGGACACCATAATTGAAGATTCCGAGAAAGTGTCCTCAACTTTGAATATTATTATTGCTAATTTGATTTCGCCACAAGTCAAATCTAAAAGAACCAATGAAACATCTCCAAGAACATTAGCTATCATGGAATTAGTGGGAAAGTTTAACCCAAATAAAACATGGAAGAATCTTGTAGCAGATTCTTTCCTTGATTCAAGCTTTTTCACAGTCAGTTATAATAAATTGACTTTGTGGAATTCAATTATAAAAATTTGGATATCAGAGGATAAGGAAAGGACTCAAGACTTGATATTAAAGATTACACCCATTATTCTGGCATCTCCAGGTAATATCTTCACTTGGAATGAAAGCTCAGAAGTCGAATCAAAATCTCAAGCATTGAAGAGACTCGCTTATCTTATATTAATTTTCCCAAAAGACCACTTCCTTGTGTATCTAGATGATATATTCGCCCGTTTGGAAGACTCGCTAACCCCAACTTGCCCTTATTCATACAGAATTGCAATTGTTTTGCTATTAAGAGCAGTTGTATTGAAATTTGATGAGTTGCATCTTTTACCTCGATGGACAATGATATGTCATGAGCTCTCGGCAATCTTTGAGATAGTTCTCTCGAAAAATGTTAAGGAAGTGCATGCTTTTGAAAATCAGGAACTTCAGCTTGTGTTGTGTGGGTGCAAATTATTGGACCAATTGTTATTACTAGGTTTCGATGAATTCAATTTGAATGAGTGGCTTTTTGTCTCCAGTAATGCAGAATTGATAAATGGAAGAGGTGAGTCTCAAATCTTTGCCTTGATTGATCGGATATCAAATGAAAAGGAACTTGTGAACGTCAAAGATACCCCAATAAAAATTGACCAACCCCAAGGGGGAGGAAATTTGATTCCGCTCCTTCATGGAGTTAATCAGATCTCCAGTATTACACAGTTGAGATTATTTTTTGATTACTTAAGTCTCATCAACTACGAAAGAACATATGGTTTATACGCCCTTGATATAGATGCCTGCAAATCTGATGTTCTCCAGGACTTAGTTTCGCAGGGAGTGCTGAAATAAATTTCTCACTTTTTGTCGCGTAGAAGCGAATAGATTATCTAATAATTAAGAGTAATGTCCAGTAGTGATGAAGAATTCGATGATACGAAGTTAGAAACTCCAAAATTAGTTCGAAATGAGTTGTCAATTCTGTATTCCACATTAGATAAATCTGAAAAGAAACTGGAAAGAGCCATCGAACTGGTATCAGCTCATGGTAGTTTTTTGAGCACTAACCGGAGTGTTCATGATCACGTCAATCACTCGTTAAGAACTAAGGAAACAAAAGCTAGAAATCATATATTTAAATCTCCACCTTCTAGTTTGAGAATTAAGCCATTGGATTGGAGTAATATTAGTCCATCGCCCCTCAAAACGCAATTGTCTTACGATAAGCAATCACAACATTTGGAAACTTCCCCGAAGAATATCGCTCCATTGGATGATCAGACAGGAGTCTCCAGAGCTAGCCTATTGGAGAAAGTAAATCAAACCATCGAGTCCATGAATATAACACAAGATGAGACCTCTGAGAAGTACCAGCTAAGCAATTTGCACAGTGACCCTGTGTCAAGCGACTCCGACATTCTTCCTCAAACTTTTCTGTTAAGAGTCAGAAATACTAGTCCCGTTCTCGAAAAATCAACTCCCAAAAATACTAGGCATCATTCTGGAAGCGTGATACCCATATCAAAGAATAACCAAACCATTCCAGTGGGTACGAAATCTAAATTGAACCATGCATCAGGGTGGGAGTCAAGAAATTGGAAAAAGCTCAACAGGGTAGTGAAACTGAATTCCATTAGTAGGTTTGAGGCAATCAATAGTGTGGAATTGATGAAATCATTACATTGCATCAATCGAAATGATTTAACACAAAGAATCGATTTTTTGATACACTATAATCGAAAGATACGAAATTTGGCACATAAAAAAAACTGATACACCTTTAGGCAACTTTACCTATTTAGTATTTATTAAGTCCGTATATCATATATCTATTAATATTAAAAAACGTGAGAAAGAACGTCATTTAGTTTGTCGTTGGGTATAGAATTTGATTTATGCTCAACTTTCAGGTCTGCACGAGTGCTGGTGACCTTACGTTGCTTGAAATTTCTAATAATATCCTTATCCACATTGTCTTCCTTTCCGTTCAATTGTCTCTTTCTCTTAATTCCAGTAATCATTTTTGATTTTTCAACGTTATTCACGAAGGTTTTATTCAATTTCAGTTGTTGTGAAATTTCAAGAGCAAGCTTAGCTTGACGAACTTCATTTTCTTTGGCAATTTGTTGAGTTAAATCGTGCCACTTGAATCCAGATAAGTATTTTATATTCATAACATCATCATAGTAAAATGAGGTTTTCTTGCCTCCGAGTTTATTGGCATTTAAAGTAGACGCGCACATCTTAGCATCTTTCTTGTTCAAAAATTCAACCCAGCCTTCTGTGAAATTCTTTTTCTTATTACCTCCATATTTCACCCTTTTATGATGTATTGCACTGTCTTCTGGCTTCAAGAAAAGTCTGTCTATTTCTCCAAATCGGGACAAAACTGAACGCATCTTTGCAGGTTTCATATATGGTGGAATGCTGGATAAGTAACAAACTCCAGATTTCTTAATTCGCTTCTGTTCTTTTTCCAATTGCTCTGCACTCAATTTCTTTACTTTCTTGGTCTGGTCTATCTTTTGCTTCGAAGTTTTCTTCACTGATTCATTTCTATTTCCAATATTTTCCAATTCTGATATACTTTCGCGACTATTCTCTCCAATATCTTCTTCTTTTTCTTCCTCATCATTATCATCATCATCATAATCACCCTCATCATCCAAATTCACAATGTCGTCGTCAACCTCTGCATCGAAAGATCTTGAATTTATGGTCGCCTTTTTCACAAAAACTCTTGAAGACTCGTCCTCAGAATCAGTGAAATCGAAGTCATTTATATTCTCTTCTTTGCTTATTTCCATATCTACTGAGATCTAGCTCATCTCAATTAATTTCTACTTTGCACCAAAAGTACATCACGTGAATAAATCGTGACTTTTGTACAATTATTGGACCAATTGTTGGAACCTAAACATGCAACTACCATCAAGTGGACATAATATCGAGCGTTGGCAGGTCTCATTTAACAGATTTTCTTTGAACTAAACTACGGTTTCTACATACCATATTACTAAAGAGTTATGATTGTGATCTCCTGGGTATTGTGATGGCTTGTAAGCAGTGTATTCTGTTAGGGTAGCGGTGTCATTCCTATTGCTTGAAAGTACAATTCAGTCATTTCGAGTGATAAGCTGTCACTCAGAACTCGTGTTTTGAGTTATTCAAAAAAGAATCATAAGCTCAATATAATATATTAACTACGTTCGTTTTTTCAATGCGTATTTCGTATCAATTAATAGCTACTTAAATTACTTCTTGCTTGCTTCGTGACCAGTCTCAGCACCTTCTTTAGCACCGGTAACAACGCTTGAAACGTATTGGGCAGCATTGGCAACTTGTTCCTTTGCAGCATCAACATATTCAGAGGCAGTTTCAGACAAGGTTGCTTGTTGCTTTCCAGCAGCTTCCTTAGCATCATCGTGACCTTGCTTCACATTATCGGCTACGGTTTGGGAAAAAGACTTTTGGTCTTCTGGGGTGGCCTTAGCAGCGAAATCATCAACGGTATTGGTGACTGACTCCTTAGCCTTCTCGAAAGTGGTCTTTTGGGAATCTGGTTTCACAGATTCAGAAATTTTTTCACCTAAGTCTTTTCTACCTAAATCAGCCATATTTGTTTAATTGAGTTGGGAGATTAATTGGAAGAAATGCCCTCTATTTATACTCTAAGGAGACCATGAGTATAGCAAGCTTGTGTAGCAAGACCCGTATGCTTGGAGCATACTTCTATTATATGCAGAATTATGCGCCACAAAATGTCTCAATGTAGAAATTACGTGGAATTGGATGTCTGTAATCTGCACATTAACACCTTTATTTCAGTTTTGTGTATGCACTTGCCACCTTTGGAAATAGTTGGTGATCATATTTTTACGTGGCAACTGAACAAGTAAAGAATGATTGCTACCAAGCTCAAAACCGGATCACGACAATTGTGATACCGAGGAAGTAGAACCATATAGAGATTCAAGACAAGGATAGTTTGACAGACCATGATTGTGTCTTGCTTTTTGTCCGCTTCTTAGCGAACTCAATTTCTATTTTGTTTATAATTCAATTCTTCAAAAATTTAGAAAAATTTTACAAATTGCTATTTAGTTGTTGGGCCCTTTCATTACAACTCACTGTATGTTGTAGCCGTACAAATCTGGAAATTTCAAAATAACACCTTTCGACATCCCAGTACAACGAGTATTGAATAACAGTTCCTTTATTCAAGAATGTTTCATTTTTATATATGTCTTGAATGCCCAATATATTTGGAGATTGTGTTGCAAGTCAAGAGATGCATGTTGCAACTCATTAACAAAGCCATTTGTTTTTTAAAAGATAGCTTAATATTTTAGAAAAATTTTTCAGAGTTATTATGACATCTTTATAAAAAGCCCCCTCATATTTTCTTCTAGATTTTAACCTGGTCACACCACCAACTGCTTTTAATGAATTATGATTGACTGATAATGATAGAAAGTTTTAAATCTGGGAATATCTTTACTTTTCAATTTGATACTATAGGTTGAATTTTATGCTCTAGATGTAAATGTTGGTACTTTTCACCCACTGGCTCTAATGTCAAGATCACAGTTTTTTCAGATATGAATTTGACGCATAATTCATGATTTCTGTAACATTATTAAAAGCAAACTCAATACCTAGACTGTAAGTTTTATACTTTATTCTATCAGACTAACGAGAAATATATTTGAGCCTTTTTTTACGCTTTCTAATAGAAATAGCGAATCTATTGAGCGACTACATCTGACTGAATAGAAATCAATCAAATTGACGTGACTGAAACATATGTTGATGCAAGATGCAAGATCACTTTATTTGGTACTGCATATAAATAGCGGATTTATTATGGGTACAAATGCCCAAAAATGCCAGGATATAACCATACCTGTTCATTTTTAATCAAAAGAATTATTAGAGATAATGATGGGCGTATATTAATTTCCCCAGAAGGAATAAAAGCAGAAGGATGAGTATTGCATTGATATCACAATAAGGAATTAAAAAGTGGTTAATGAAGAAATAGTAAGTAAAAAAGCGTACGGCCCATCATGGCTATTCTTATTGAAAACTATGATGCAACTTGAAGAGGGTTCATTGCCGGATCAATAACAAACAGTGGTTAATTCATGAAAGATAGGGTAATGAATTAAATTGAAATATCTCATATCGAAGGAAAAATACGGTATAGAGACATGTAAATTCGAATCAAGGCAATAAGGTAATAGCAATTAATACTCTTTCTATATACAATAATATATATATCTTATTATTTTTCTTCATTGCTGGCTGCTGTCATATACCAGCATTACCTTTGATTAAACTAGGCAGGTAAACTAATAAGCTTGAACTGGTAAGCACACTACCAACAATATATTCTTTTGAGCGATGATCTTCGCATGTTGATAATCATTGAATACATTAAGTATGCCTAACAAGCGTACAGTGACACAGAATTTAGATCAAAAGATATACGACTTGATACATGACTTACTAGAAAAAAAGAGTGCCGAGAAACCTAATTTGTTGGATGGCGATGAAAATACCACCTTGCGAGTGGCATTAGCTAAACATTTGTCAGTTAAGGAAATAATTGAGTTTGTACAACTGAAAGACTTTCAATTGAGACGAATGAAAAGGACTCTCTTAGACAAGGCTATAGAATCAGTACTCAAGGTGGTTATTGATGAAGAAAATGACTATTTTCACTCTTTGAAACCTCAATCAGAAAAACAGAATGGAGAAGATGAAGAAGAGAAAGATGAAACACGATTGATGGAAGTTAAGGATGCTAATATGATGAACAAGTCAGTTATTTCTCTTTGGAGCACTGCAGAAATGCTGAGAAATCCCGACTTTGAAAAGGATGAGCAAGAACAGTCCAACGTTGACACTTCAGAAGTAAACGATAAGAAAAGAACGAAGACTGCCAGCAAGCAAACTACCAAGAAAAGAAAGAATAAAATTGATTATGATCCCCCATCTTTGAAGCTATCTTCTTTAGGGGGTCTTGAAACCATAACAACCCAACTAATGGAATTGATAGGTTTACCAATTTTGCACCCTGAAATATACGTTTCTACCGGTGTTGAACCACCTCGTGGTGTTTTGTTATATGGTCCACCCGGTTGTGGAAAAACATCTATTGCAAATGCATTAGCCGGAGAGTTGCAGGTGCCATTTATAAATATATCTGCACCTTCTATTGTCTCAGGGATGTCAGGAGAATCAGAGAAGAAACTTCGGGAGATTTTTGATGAAGCGAAAGCTCTTGCCCCATGCATTATATTCATGGATGAAATAGATGCTATCACACCAAAAAGAGATGGAGGGGCTCAGAGAGAAATGGAAAGAAGAATTGTTGCTCAATTATTAACTTTGATGGACGAACTTAGCTTAGAGAAAACGGATGGGAAACCTGTGATTGTTATTGGAGCAACCAATAGACCTGACTCATTAGATTCAGCTCTTCGTAGAGCAGGTAGATTTGACCGAGAGATCTGTTTGAACGTGCCAAATGAAGATCAAAGGTTCTCTATCTTAAAAACGATGACATCTAATTTAAAGTTGATGGAGGATGTTACTGAAAAGCTCAGAGAGCTAGCAAAAAGAACACCAGGATATGTTGGTGCAGATTTGAAGAGCTTAGTTACTGCAGCAGGAATCGCTGCAATTAAAAGAATTTTCGAAAGCATGAGTGAAATGCAACTAGAGGAAACAGCTGAAGTAGCTCAATCATCGAACACTGATTTGATGGAGATTGATAAAATAGATGTTATCCAAAATACTAGTTTGAATCAGAAATTCAATGAAAAATCAGATGTTGAGAAGTATTCAACCATTCAAAAATTTCTACAAAATCACCCAAATCCCTTAACAGATGAACAACTTGAACCATTATCAATTAGTTACGATGACTTCTTAATAGCTTTACCAACCATTCAACCTACAGCTAAGAGAGAGGGATTTGCAACAGTTCCGGATGTTACATGGAAAAACGTTGGTGCATTAACGCACATTAGAATGGAATTACACATGTGTATCGTGCAACCAATTCGGAAGCCTGAACTCTACTTGAAAGTTGGTATTTCAGCTCCAGCAGGAGTGTTGATGTGGGGACCTCCTGGATGTGGTAAAACATTGTTGGCAAAGGCTGTAGCCAACGAATCCAGGGCGAACTTTATCTCCATCAAGGGCCCAGAATTGTTAAACAAGTATGTTGGTGAATCAGAGCGAGCAGTAAGACAAGTTTTTCAAAGAGCAAGAGCTTCAGTACCTTGCATTATTTTCTTTGATGAGTTAGATGCATTGGTTCCTAGGAGAGATGCATCCTTGTCAGAGTCGGGCTCTAGAGTCGTTAACACCTTATTGACTGAGTTGGATGGATTGAATGATAGAAAGGGTGTATTCGTTGTTGGTGCTACTAACAGACCTGATATGATTGACCCTGCGATGTTACGTCCAGGTAGATTGGATAAAACTTTGTACATCGAATTGCCAACAAGCGAAGAAAGATTCGAGATCTTGAAAACACTAATAGCTGCAAACAAAACCCCGGTTTCTGAAAATGTAAATTTGCAGAGCATTGCAAATGATGAAAGATGCAAGAATTTTTCTGGTGCAGATTTATCCTCTTTAGTGAGAGAAGCAGGTGTGTTGGCATTGAAAAAGAAATTTTTCCATGGACAAAAGATAACACAACTAGATGAATCTGGTTATTACGAAGAATCAGAGGAAGAAAACATTGTCGTCACAAACGACGACTTTCAAAAAGCATTGACCAGCATAAACCCAAGTGTTTCAGATAAAGACAGGGCTAAGTACGAAAGATTAAATAAGAGAATGGGATGGAGTGTGATTAATGATCTGAAAGAAGAGAGTTCCCCAAGCGAATAGATAAATAGTATAATAGTAATAAAGTATTATTTACTTATCGAGCACACCTGCTCACACGGTGCAGTTCCTTGTAAAGGTCGTGCGAGCGTTCACTTTAGCACAAGAATGAAAAAGCGATAACACTTCTAAGAATCACTTGTTGATATGGTTGAAATTGAATTAGGTACTACTGCAGATTTGCACGTCCATTTAAGAGATGGTGACATGATGGAGTTGATAACTCCAACAGTGAAACAAGGAGGTGTCTCTATTGCATACGTTATGCCCAACTTGGTTCCTCCTGTGACCACTATTGAGCGTGTGTCTAAGTATCGTGATAATCTTGAAAGGTTAAGCCCTGATACCACATTTTTAATGTCATTTTATCTTTGTAAAGACTTAACAGAAGAACTTGTGCATGAGGCAGCACAGAAGGGGTTCATTCATGGAATTAAATGCTACCCAGCCGGGGTTACGACCAATTCAAAGTATGGTGTTGATCCAAACGATTTTTCATCTTTTTATCCTATCTTCAAGGTCATGGAAAAGGAAGGACTTATTTTGAATATACATGGCGAGAAACCGGCAGTTCTGAAGGAGTTGAAGGAAGGAGATGAAGCTGAAGATATTCACGTAATGAACGCAGAACCAAAGTTCTTACCTGCGCTTAGAAAATTGCACCAAGATTTTCCCAAATTGAAAATTGTATTAGAACATTGTACAACTAAGGAAGCTGTTGATTTGATCCGGGACATTAATGAGTCTACTAGTGAAACGGATGAGGTTTATGTTGCCGGTACTATCACTGCTCATCATTTATCATTGACAATTGATAATTGGGCTGGAAATCCAATCAACTTTTGTAAACCCGTGGCTAAGTTCCCAAAGGATATGAGAGCACTTATCGATGCTGCAACCAGTGGTGAAAGATGGTTTTTCTTTGGTTCAGATTCTGCCCCACATCCTATTGAAGCAAAAAGCACACATGTTGGAGTTTGCGCTGGGGTATATACTCAAAGTCATGCCATTAGTTACGTAGCAGAAGTGTTTGACCAACAAGGAAAGCTAGAGAACTTGCGCAATTTCGTTAGTAAAAATGGAATATGGTTTTACAATCTTCAAGATGAGTCCAAGTCCAAAGAAAAAGTTTGGTTGGTCAAGAGAGAGATCACTGTTCCAGAATTTATTGCCGACAACAATAGTTTGAAAGTTGTTCCTTTCAAGGCAGGCCAAAAATTGAATTGGGCTGTGGAGTGGAGATGAAGATCCTGATTGCATAAAACAATAGTCAATCCATGTATTTCAGATTAATCTAAAAAGTATTCGGTCCAATGTAATTGCTATTGTGTAAAATTGTCAGAATAATATCCTGAAATAGTAATGTCAGGGAAAAGATTTGCCACGTGCATATAGCCGGATGTCACCACATCTTGATCATCAGTATGGTGTAAGCGACACGTTTTAGGTGCATGTACAAGGAGTAATCTTTTCAAAGCGATTTTCGAATGCGGAGAAGGATTTTTTCGGGGAAACGGGAGGGGGATGTTGTGCCTGCATGGGGAAATGTCATTCATGACATATCGACACGGCCAAGCAATAATCCTCGACTTTTGCTTGGACACCTGTCAGTTCTACAGGAAGCACATTTGCTTGCATCATCGAAACGTTTTAAACGTGGCCACCTATCAAAGAGGCAGATCTTAGGAACACAGGGTGCATGGGCCGTCAAGTCTTCCCGAATTATGTAACTATAGTAGTAAATCCTGTCTGTACGGCAATGAGCCGTACTTAATACCACGTGTGTCACACGACCCTTTAAAAATATTTCAGGTGCACGTGCTTTTATCCCCACGTTTACGGGCTTTGCCCAATCAGTTGTATTCTACTCATCAATAACTTCGGTAAAATAAGAGGGTAGACCGAAAAGAAGAACCTCTTACGGCATAGCTTGGCAACCGAAATAACTCAAAATCAACACAATGTGGGAATTAACACTTTTTTTTGGCAAAGATATTCGGGTTATCCGTTATCAAGATTGTATAACGTTATCAAATTAATGCGCATTACTAAATACAGTACTTTTCTGATCTGCAGAGTTCAATGACATTTCTATATAAGGTGACCTTTCGCTGCGAACATAGTCTCAGATTCAAGATCTGGCCAATACAAAATCTTCCACACAGAATCTCTTGATAGCATATAATTTTTAGAAATGGCTTCCAGAGATATCCCTAAGAGTTTCGATGAGTTAGCCTTTGGCTGGACTAGGAACTTAGCTAATGAAATCACTTTTGGAAAGAAGCAAAATGAGCTTATCGAAGATGACTACCAACCAGATTCCCAAGAGAAAGCTCGTAAAGTTGAAATGAAAAACTTGTGGCCTGCCTTCATTGCTGGTGCTGGTTTATTTTCCGATGGATATGTGAATAATTCCATTGGTACTGTGTCCTACTGCTTGGGCCAACTTTACCCAAAACAGTACAAGAAGAACAATGCTATTTCTAATGTTTCTTCCATTGCTTTCGTTGGTACTGTTGTCGGTCAACTTGGTTTCGGTTATATTTCCGATAGAATTGCTAGAAAGGGTGGTATGATGATTGCTACCGTGATGATGATTTTCTTCACCCTTCTCACTGCAGTTGGTACCTGGGGAGCTCACGGTAATCCTAATGGTTTATTTACTGCCTTGGTCGTTTTTAGATTCTTCTTGGGTATTGCCATTGGTGCTGAGTATCCTACTGCTTCCGTCATTGCATCCGAGTTCGCCAATATGTTACCAGCTGGTCACAGAAACCGTTACTTTGCTTGGTTTACTAACTCTATGATTGACCTCGGTTTTATTATTTCTGCATTTGTTCCATTAATTTTACTTTGGATTTTCAGTCATCGTCATTTGACCGTTGTTTGGAGATTGACCCTCGCCTTAGGAGCCATTCCTCCAATCTCGCTTTTCTTCATGAGATTGAAGATCAAGGACTCTACTGCCTTTAACAAGATCCACATGAAGAATGTCAAAAAATTCCCACTTTGGTTGGTCGTAAAATTTTACTGGTTCAGATTGACAATTATCTCTTTGATTTGGTTCATCTATGATTTCTCAGCTTATTCATTTGGTATTTATTCTACATTCATCATTGGTGAAATTATCCCAGATGGAGACATTTACAAAACTTTTGGATGGAACACTTTATTCAATGCTTTCTACATTCCAGGTACTATTTTGGGTGCCCTTTCAGCTGATTACTTTGGTCCACGTTTAACACTTGGTGTTGGTGTCATTGTCCAAGCTATAGTTGGCTTTATTATGGCTGGACTCTATCCTACTTTGAAGCATAACATTGGTGCATTTACCGTAGTTTATGGTATTTTCACTACATTGGGTGAATTCGGCCCAGGTAACAATATCGGTTTGTTAGCTTCAAAGACCAGTGCCACACCAATCAGAGGTCAATACTATGGTATTGCTGCTGCTGTTGGTAAAATCGGTGCCTTTGTTGGAACTTGGGTGTTCCCAGTCATCATTAAAAATACCAGTAAAGCAGGCACTGACAGAGGTAACCAGATGCCATTTTACATATCTTCAATTTTATGTGTCTTCTCTGGTTTGTTAGCAATTTTCTTCTGTCCATCAGTGGGTCAAGATGCTATCAATAAAGAAGATGAAGATTTTGTTGCTTACTTGCAAAGTAATGGATTTGATATTACCCAATTGGGAGAAGCAAAACTTGTCGATGAATCTGATGAAGGTGACAATTCTAGCATTCCTAAGAAGAATGATAGTATTAAAATCGAAACTGAATCTAAGCAATCTGCTTAGATTAATTTAATTCTTCATAAAACAAATTACCTAATTTTAACTTATATTTAGTTCTGTGTTTGATAGGATGCAATATTATGGATGTGGCGTTTTCCATTGAACATCGAAACGTTTAATTATATTAATATAATACATTTGCTAATTCTTTATTTAATTGTATAATTTACTTGAAGCAAGTTTGCACCAAATATTTGGTCACTGATGTCATTGCGATAAATAAGTGACGTGGTATCAACAATGAAAGCAATTGAATTAATCTTTGTTTCTAAAAAAAGGTAAAATTGATTTAGCAGTGTTGAACAAATCATGGGTATTATATGTTAATTTGTGAAGATTGCCCAAAAGTTTCAAGACTCCAAAATCATAGTGTCCAGGCTGTCATTGTTCACGAGTATTAGAGTGTCAAGAATATGTCTCAGATCTTCTGAAATCAAATACTTTAATGCTGCAACGAAATTACTTATTTGTTGAATTAAAAATGAAGAACGTTTCCTCCGACCAAAGGCTTGAATAGGATGTAGCCAGATGGAAATGCAACCGTTCTTGGTCGAAAATCCACAAACAGATACTATTTGTTAATAGAAGTTTTCTAATAGCTGATATACTTACCGAAAATACGTTCCGAATGTTGATAGACCCTGTTTGTCATGATAGGAAGGGCTATTTTTTGTATTTCTTTTAATTCAGTACCCTTCCTTACTTTCACTTCAAGTGTGTAACCCATCGTGAACCTTTTCTTGATTGGAATCATTCCCTGTCTGAAAATATGAAAATTTGATATTTGAAGCAACGCCTTTGCTTTACTTGCAAAAATAAATTCTAAATCATTTGTAAATTGTAATACATACATAACTTTCAATTTCTCATCTTCTTGAGGATCATGATACCATAAATTCCATCGATAATAAAGATTCCTTATTCGAGTTGAAAATAACTTTGCACAATAGTTAAATAGGAGTTTTTGCTCTGAATTTATCAATGCCAATTGGCTTGAGGGTATACCAGAGCAGGGAATCTGAGGGGTATAATTCAGTGAGTCAAGATCAAAGGCTTTGTGGTCCGTGGAACATAATTCTTTCATGACAACACCGAGGGAGTAGCTCAGCATGTTCCTTGGCATTTAAGTCAAGATATGTGAATGTCACCAGTATTTACATGCTATGATTATGTTTGTAAACATATGTCAAACTTTACGAGTACAAATAAACCAAGAAAATCAAAGCGATTTTTTAGTAGTGGTTGTGGCTATATGACTATTACAAGCTAGCAAAGTACCTTTTTGCTGTAGAAAGGGCTTCTTCAACTAAACTTCAACTAAATCAGCGTTGATTATTTTGCATTTGCATCATTTTCATATGTATCAAATGTGAGCACATCAGCCAGGAAACTTCAATTCCAACATTTCAATTATCGACACCATATTAGATAAATGTTCAACGCCAATTGTGAGCCAATTAGCCTTTCAGAGTTCACTTGGAGAGTTGCATCATATCTTGTATTTAGTCGTGCAACGCAAATTTTGGTTGTATCATCGCTTTCCCTTACACGATTAAGCCATGGGTTCTGTATTTCTACCTCATCTAAGAACAGGATGGCATGTTGATCAAGCAATATTATCTGAAGATGAACGTTTAGTGATAATCCGATTTGGAGTAGAGCAAAATCCGGAGTGTATGCTAATGGACGAGATTCTATATCAAGTTCTGGAGAAAGTCAAGAATTTTGCTTCAATTTACTTGTGTAATACTGATGAAGTTAAAGATTTCAATCAAATGTATGAATTAGATGAAGACATATTTTCTGTGATGTTTTTTTATAGGAACAAGCATATGATGTGTGACTTTGGCACAGGAAATAACAACAAACTTAATTTCACAATTGGCAACAAGCAAGAGTTAATTGATATAATAGAAACTATATACAGGGGGGCACATAAAGGAAAGGGTCTAGTGGTAAGTCCCCGAGACTACAGTTTTATAAAAAACCGATGATATTTTGGTGTGATATTTATTGCCAAAATCGTATAATCAACTTTTCTCATGGACAGTATAGAAAAAATTCACTCCCAACAACTTCAGCGCTGGGGCATGCTTGTTGATCCAGTCTCTAACTCCACTTCCAGGAATTCCAGTTCCCCAATTTGGCCTGTCCTTTGGTGCCGGCAATGGACCGGTCAGGGGATCTTGTTTATATAATAAGAATACATAACGATGCTTTCCTGTATTAAGTGGCGGCGCAGGTCCCTCGTACTTTAATAATTCCGTACCAGTTGAATAATCTAAGATGTAACTCGAATCATCGTTCCCTATCTTGGGAGATAAATCAGCAATTAGCCAATGTGCGTACTCTGACCATTTGTTATCGTTATTTGATGGTGCGTCTGGGTCAGTTAGAACAAGTACCAACTTGTCGTCCTCATTAAATCCTTCTACTTTACCATCTTGATTTGGCAGGTTTGAAGTGAATTGTATGACGGGTCTTTCTTGGGTTTGTTTGACAGTCAATGTATTACCCAATGCAACTTGATCTTGGCCATACTCAATGGTCAACAATCCTTGGGTTTCAAACTTATCAATCACGTCTGGGATAATCTTATGTTTCGAATAAGATTCATCCAAAGATTGAGAGATTGTGATGAGTTGCATCTTTGGAATTCTAGAAATTCTCATCAATGGTGCAAATCTTAAATGTGTACCACGTTTGATCAACATCATAATGTTCAATAGTGTGTTCCTTTGATTTCACAAACTTAAATAAGCCAAAAAATAATCAAACTTGGGAGCGAGTACCCTTGTACCATGAGATTTCAATTGAGACAAATACTTTACGATTTGACTTATATTAGTAGATTTATGAACTTCAGAATGTATTCTATAATGTTTTGGTATACCGAAATCTGCCGGGGGGTTATAAATTACCACACGTGATGCTCATGTCATTTCCCCCACAACTATTTGAGATTGATAGCAACAAAACCTTAGTGACAAGTTACATACTCTAGAATTTAGTCCCTTCAGATTTAAATTATGTAATATTATAAATAAAAATACTAGTACAAATCGACGAATTTAAGTTGTGTTGTATGATACTTGAAATCATTAATAATTTCCCTGATACCCTTGTTGAAAATTTGAATAATTTTGATAGTTTTGGCCTGAAAGTGTATTGATATTGTTATTTGAGATTTGATCCCCATCTTCTTTCTGTAACAACTGCTGCTGCATCATTTGTTGTTGTATCATTTGTTGTTGCTGATGTTGTAAAAGAGAGTCTCCTTCTGATTTAATCTCTAACTCACCATTTGTATTTTCCTTAGATTTGTCCTGTGGATCCTCATCTTGTTTTTCATTTGAAGAATGTTGTGCTGGTTGAGATATTCCATTACCTTGTCTTCCAAGCGCACTTTGATGGGGTGTCAGCACTCTTGCCATTTCTGAGACTGAAGCTTCCTGGATTCTTGGTTGTAAGATTTGCAGCTGATCAGATTGTAACTTTTGTTGTAAGCCTGGTTGTGCTCTATCCTGCTGCTTATTTTGCTGCGCCTGCAGCATTGCTTCGGGATGAAGTTGATGTGATTGAGAAAGTTCTGGGGAAGCTTGTTGCTGTCCTAGTGATGGATCTGAGGCCTGATGTTGATGGATATGGTTTGGTAATTGTGTCTGGGGTTGTGTCATGAAGGATCTTGAGCCAGGATATTTTTTGGGTTTCTCTTCCTCTCGTGGCACAACATCAATCAAAAAATCAAACATGTCACTCTTCGTTAGGGCTGCTGCAATGTCAGACTTTTGTAAAGTTCTCCTTTTATTTTCCTCTGCGTGAATCCATGCCCGCATAGTGAGTTCGGTGATAAAAACATCGCATCCTTTAGCAAACAAAATTGGTGCTTCTGCACTTATCATTCTGACATCCTCGTCAGTTTTCATTACTTTCTTGATTCTAGCTAATGGTAATTGGTGATTTTTGAAATCATGATCATCATGCTCAATCAGGTTAATCGTTTCTTGCCAATACTGTAACATCATATCACGAAATTTTCCAGTTAAACCCTGACCAACATTATTAAAAGCACCCCCTGGCTGTTGTTGCTGCTGAGCGGCAGCAGCCTCAGCAGCTGCTTGAGCTGCTAACAATTCAGCTTCATCAACAACAGTTTGTGTTGGTTCGGGTGCCTGTTGCAAATGCAATTCCTCGTTCAAATAGTTGTTATCGTATCGTTCCATCTGATTATGGATTAAAAAGGATATGAGAGTTCTAATGAATAGTACTTTTGTTTGATGGGACCTTAAAGGGGCTTTTTTGTAGGGGTTTAACTTTACGTCTTGTCCAGAAGGAGAGTTATTTTGGTCAGCGTTAAGATTAATTGAATGTATATTTTTTTTCCGTCATATGACAAAAAGTGAGATTAGAAAATTTCCACCGTTTTAGTAGTCCGGTTCGGAACATGAAAGCCACTAACTAGGTAAAAAAGGCGTTTTTCTCAGAAAAATACTTTGAGCCTACCCAGCATGATGTCTTGTATGATCTACAAATGCTTTCTTGAATCTACAATATAATACAAGCTTCAACCTGTAAATAAATGTGTTCTATCTTATTCTTTTTCTACAGCAAGTACTTTCTCATCAAACCTGACTGATTTTCTTCTACCACCAGGTAAATCGGTGACTTCTGGAATCTCTAATTCAATTTGCTTGTCACCAAGTTCTTTTGACGTTTCATTGAGTAATTTTCTAACATCAGCCTTGGTGTTAGAAGTTCCCGAGGACGATTTTCTGCGATGTTGATTCTCGAGGTCACTTTTGCATTTGTTACAAGCACAAGTAAATCCCCAGTTGACCCTCAATTCTCGTTGTCTTTGAAGCACAGTACGAGCTGGATTAACATATGTGGTAGTTAGTTCTTCACCTGGGCGTATATCCTTGGAGGCATAAATCTTTAAGCCAGATGTACGTAAAGATTGCGATTCGACAGAAGTATTAGGATCACAATTATGATTAAGATGAGACTGGGTAAGGAAAACCGACGAATCTAAGTTGTTTATATTGTAAGTACCCATCATATAAAGGTACTCACTGTATGTAACTCCCAGAGATGCTGCCAGTGGGAAAACTCTCAAGAATTGTTCGTACCCTTCCTTCCATAAAGTTTCTTGTTGTTCTTCCACAAACAATGCTCCACCTTGAAGTGAATCAAATGAACCAGCGGATGAGTTTAATGCTTTGTATCTCACATCTTGTGAAACTCTTGCCATAGCCTTGAATTGCTTACCCTTCACTCCTGATTTATCCAACAAAATGTTTGCGTATATTATCGCAATAGCATACAATGCGTTCCACTGTTCAGATAAACAATATTCCTGGAACTCCAAAAATGCACCGCCATCAATAAGTTTGGAGTTCTTCTTAGAAGGGTTAAAAACGTTGTGCTTAAGGTGACTATGCAAGTTTTGATCGAGCTTCTTACACAATTGCGAACACCATACTTCAGAACACACGTTACAATCAAGCCCTCTTAAGGTAGATTTAGAATTTTCAAGTAATTTTCCACAATAAGTACATGCCTTCGATGCTTTCATTAGATTAACATTGGCCAAAGGTGGTACGAAGAACAATTGAGTTTCTTCCCAGATGAGCTCACCTTTTTTAATTTCCTTTTTTGCATACAAACCTTTTCCTCTTTTGCTAGTCATCACTATCTGTACCTTTTCAGGAAGATTGATATCCGGCGTGTTTTCCGATTTGATCTCATTTGCATAAGTGAATTGCTGATTAGATTGAAGTAAACCAAACTTTTTCAAGGATGTTTTCATACGTTTTTCCGAAACTACCCAGTTTGGGTTTCTTTTCTTGAGTAACGCAAAGAGCTTACTTACTCCTAGTGACTCATTATCAGGATCTTCTTTCCAAAGCGCAATGACACCATCAACAAGTTGTCTTTCATGAGGAACGAAGTTTTCACTCTCTGCTTCGTCAGTTTTATCATTGATCGATATAACCTCAATCTTTTTGTTCACCTCTTCCATGATTGTGTAGTAGAAACTTTTTTTTTCTCACTTTAGCTTCGTGAGACTAACTATTCAAATCGAATTTCTAATTTATTCGATGAAAACAAAGTTTCTCTTTAAACTCAATTCAAGGTTTTTAACAGGCTTGAATCTAAATATGATATTTTTAGATGCAACTTTAACTGTTGTCAAAAATTGATTTTTCAAAGGGAACTGAACGAAGTTGCAAAATCTATGATAACCCTGGGTCTTGATGAGAGTAAGAAACAAATAAGAGCTTGACATTTTATTTATAGCTGCTTTTTTAAATTAAGGGTAAAATCTTACTACATGTTCATCAGAAAGAAGAAACCATAGATTTATTACTTAGATTGAAGGTTTGCAAAGAAGAATATTTACAGTTTGCGCAAATGGTTTAGTGGTAAAATCCAACGTTGCCATCGTTGGGCCCCCGGTTCGATTCCGGGTTTGCGCATCCTTTTTCTTTTTTTGCTCCTTGACCTTTACCAATGAAACCGACTATTCAATGCTCTTCAGCATTGAGAGATGCTAAGTCTGAATTGAGAAAAGTGATCAAGAAGAGGTTACTTGAGATCCCACAAGGATCAATAAAATCTCAATCTGCGAATGTTCTATCTAACTTGGTACAATTCCAACCCTTTTTGCAAGCACAAAGTGTTGGTGTGTTCATGAACATGCCACACCTGGAAGTTCAAACATTGCCAATTATCAAAACTTGCTTCGATATGGGTAAGAGAGTGTACCTCCCAAAGTGTAACAGCTTTGCAACAGATTTCAGGAAAAAGAATCACTTGTCCATGCTAGAGATGAATAGTTTTCAGGATGTCTTGAATCTTTCACCACAGGGAAAGTACAAACTTTTAGAACCTTTTGATGGCACAGACATATTTGAGCAAGTTAATGGCTTCATTGATGTATTGATAGTGCCAGGTGTCGCTTTCTCCAGCACAAAGCAAAGGATTGGTCATGGCGCTGGATTTTATGATGAGTTCTTGAGCAGGTATCATACTGTAAAAGGTGAGAAGCCGACCTTGATTGGAGTTGGATTAAATGAACAAATGGTAGATAACATACCGCAAGAAAATCACGATTGGAATTTGGATAGCATAATAACAGGAGACATGGTTTACTAGTTTGTGACCGATAAATTCAAGAGAAATATTTTTCTTTATATACTTATGCAGTTATATCATTTCTAATGCTAATTTTGATGTGGGTTTATTATGCCTACAATGCATTTTTCAAGCATGCGATCAACATTCACCCAACTATGATACTTGTTAAACAACAATGTCCCGTCTCTTCCTGCACATTTCATGATTTCCTCTACACCTCCAGGGTGAAAGTTAGTGTAGGGTGTGATATTAAAAACCTTACCGTTTATGCTTGTCCAACAATCGTCCAACGTGTTATGTTTCTTTAACTCCTCTTTGGATATGCGAATAAGCTGAAATGGTGGAGCATCTTTTGGCACGCCTCTCATAACGTTCTGTGGAGTTGTCCTATTGAGGTTAGCCCAGTCCATCGGAGAGTGCCCTGGTTTTAATGCTATCTTTCTTCGGTCCTGCTGAAGCTTAGAAGTGCCTATTCGTTGAGCAGAGTTGGCTGCTGGGAATGTCGGGGTTGGTCGTGAAAGATTATTCATTTTCTTAATATTTTGTTTACACACTGAGTTGTTAATAAGAAAATTTGGTATAGTAGACTCAAGAATATCAATGGAAGGAAGCAAGCTTAGAAGTTGTGGGTCGACTAGGAACAGATGAGGCAAAATGATGGTTATCTTGATCACTATCACGAAATCAATACAAATCGTGCATTTACCACATACATGTGCATCTCATAACCAAGACTAGGATTGCAACAGGGAAGGGGATGATGAAAGTTACAAAAGAAATGAACAGAAAATAGATTAGTAGATTTGATTCAATAAATATTCTAATAATTACTCTTTTGATTTGAATGTCAACTTGTCCAATTGAAATGCAATAATTGTACTAACTATTTGTAAGAATATTGAGGTTTCAAAAGGTGAGGACATAGATCACAAACATTTGTTGAATCGAAATCTCACGACTCTGACTTGAATTCTGCTTGTTTAGTATTTAACACAATTAAATACGTGACCGAATAGATATAGAAGTATTTGTACCATGTTTAGCATAACATAATTTAGAAAAATCACATCAACACAGGATTAGCTTATTATTGTAAATTTGAAGCATGTTGTTTCTAGTTGCAATTTGTGGTTTTGCTACCGCAATAGACATTCATCTACAAGATTTCCTCTTGGAGAAATCCAATACTAAAACCAAACCTTCCAGATTGTTTTCTGAAAGTCAGGTCAATTATTATCTGGACTTAGTAAGTCCTCCAACATCTGAAGTAGAACATTACACCATTGCAAAAAGACTGAGTGTAACACCAGAACTTGTAATCAAATTTGCACAAAACAATCAAGATTTTGCAATCTTTTGTGAGGATACTAAAAGCGCTTTGCTATCATACAAGTTTATTGATTTGGATTATTTGGAAGAAAATATGTTGGAACATGATGATGATAGTATAAACCTTGTTGAGCTTCAATATTCTGGCGAAATAGAAGTCAAAACAGAAGAACTAACAATTCCCGCGAGCCGATGTATGAGTTTAGAGAGTTCGAGAGGTAATGGAGCAATTGGAACATCAAATGAACTTAACCTTGACATCAGCATCACAAATGAGATTACACAAATTTCCAGCAGTTCATTATTGAATTTCTTGAGGTTAGCTACTTCGAATCTCTTGAATATTAAATTTACTACGTCCTCCTCAATTTCTAATCAATACATATGTTTTACAACTGGTAAAATGTCTACAAGATTGTTTTGTCATCCGAGGACAGCAAAGTTCCAACTTGCACAACGTCATGTAAAGTTAGGTCATAGTGGTTACTTTATCACGTCAGAATGGATTGAAACTTCTGCTATCAAGATTCTATTGGAAGATCCAGCTATGTACTTTTGTAGGTATGGAAATTATACTGAACTCATGTGTGACAAATCATCTGGAATTGTGATAGATAATCAAGGGTACATGTTTAATTTTACACTCTTTAATGATTAAAATTCATTTCTAATTAACTAGCAAGAGTTCTGCTCTTAATTTGTTTTCTATCCACCCTTTCATAGTATAACATGTATACGCTGGTGGTTTCACATAACACTGCTGATTTGGAAACTTCAGTGACTTGCGCGTCACTAATACGCCAGAATGGATTTTTAATCAATGATGGAATTTTTTTCATTTTGACCTTTTTAACTTCATCTGTAGGTTTTGAATCAGCTTTCAAATTATTCAATGCCCCTTCAGCTAATGCTCTGGAAAAATAATCATTGGACCCTTGAATATCACCTACCAATAACTCAGCAGGAGTTTGCAAACCAGAATCAAGGATTTCTTGAATGTTTGATTCTTGTGGATGTCCTTGGATTACTGATGGTCTACGTCCCATCATTGTAGAAAATCTTCTTCGGAAACCAGATCCACCTGCTAAATCTTCTTGCACAGACTGTTGATTTTGCACATCTCCTATGACTTGACTAGGTGGGATTGCGTTCGATGATGCTCTAGTTCTCAGAAATTCCACATCGTCACTTCCTTTAGATTTTCTGATACTGTTTGACCGGCCCATTGAAAACTTTTTGAATTTATTCCTTACTTCATCCTCATTAATAGATTCATCAGTCGAAGTTGAAGTTGAAGTTGAAGCTTCTGAGGTTTGAACTTTTTCAACATTGTAAGTTACATCGTCATTAAACTCATCGATAATCTCAGGAGAGAGCTTGAAAATTGTACCTTCCCTATCTTTGACAAACAATGGCTTACGTTTATAACATTCATAATGCCCTTGGGTATGTGATCCTTGATGTCTGATGACAGCTTTGAGTCTATACTTATAAATGTCGTTCTCGTTGAATTTGAACTTTTTGAAATGCTCCTTCAAGTGGTCAGTTTGATCTTCGGTGATTGGTGCATTATTCAAGGTCTCAGGATTTGTTGTTGCCAATGTTGACAGCTCAGAAATTCTGGCAAGTGTATCACTGGCCCCAGACTCTTTCAAAGTGCCAGTTGTTACTATTGATTGTTGAGCCGTTGACACAACATCTTGATTATCATCGCTATCAAAACCATCTTCTCCGTCTGAAGTGGATCCAATTTCTGTCTCCGTTGTAGAGCTTCCAACGTCGGTGGAAAGTGATTCATCCTCATCTTCATCCTCATCTTCATCTTCATCTTCAGAGCCTTTTTCTTCGAAATCATCTCTTTGAACGTCCTCATCCTCCATATCATTGATATCTGTGGTTAAAACGTTAGTGGGTAGCATATCATTAGAGCCTGAAGTACTAGGTTCGGAAGACTCAACCAAATCAGCTGCCTCAGCTTCATCTTGAGCTGCGGCAGCAGCTTGAAATTTTTGTAGTTCTTCAGAATACTCTTTTCCAATAGAAAGCACGAGTTGATCTTTGAATGAAACCCGACAGGAGTTTCTTGTAATGTCAACACCATTAAAAGATGATCTTGAAAGATGAAGACCAAATACCTTTGGTGGCTTAAGGATCTGGGCTGTTCTCAATACTGTAGATGTGATACGTGATACATCACATCCATTCTTTTTATATTCCTTGATATAATTCTCTAGTTCAGTATCCAAATCTTCATTGATAGGTAAATTTTTGTCCTGGTAAAGCTCATTGATCTTGTTAAAGAGCTTATTAGTTTTATCACTACCACTTCTCTTTTCCTCCAGAACTATTGCACTCAATCGACATCTTAAGCATTGATAACCTTCGATGGTTTCTGATTCATTTTCATTGAGTAAATTTTCTAAATCAGTGGATGGTTTCTCTGGAGTATGAAGGGTAAGCATTAAGAATGGTGAGAAGTTCGGCTTCGATACTCCCTGACAAGTAAGGCACTTCATTTGATTCAATATCAAGCCCGAAAACGGAAATTCAGGAATTTGAACCAGTTCGAGAATTTCATAATCTCTAGGAGAAGGAACATTATTGTGACCTAAAATCTGGGCCAAATTGCGTTTGAGATACTTTAAATAGTTCTTGATTTTTTGGTTTTCGAACTCCAAAGTTTCGTTTATCAACTGGGTCAATTCTTGAGCGTCATGCTGTGACCTAGAGATCTTGGCATTGAACACCTTTTCCAAGGAATGAAGAAATGTCCAGACGGAGATAGTTCTTGATGTCAATTCAGTTTCTTGTAGCTTCTTGATAATCTGTGCCAATGCAATATGGAGTGGAATATCGAACTTGTTGGAATTCTTAAACTTTGTATTACTTTTCGGCTTGGGAATCTGAGTAATATCGAGATTTCTGTCGTCGACGAATTTTTTCAACTGCTTGAATGATAAGAAGAATGTGTTGAGATACTCGGTCAATCCTGGTAACGATGAGTACGCTTGAATTGATGAATTGGCGAAACAATCATTCCTCATATTGATCAAACCAGTGGTATGTTTATCTGGACGTTTGCTGAACATGACTGGAGATGGGCTTAGAGTGGGGGCAAGTATGTAATACCCGAGTGCTAACGATGCAAAAACAGTAATTGGAAGAGGTGAAAAAAAAACGTCAATGTCTGTGGCACGAAGGGTCTTCAATGAGTTCAATATCCGCTTGACAGATAGTGAGAATGACAGGAGCACAGCAAGTGTACGATCGAGGAATGAGGAAAGCTTAGATTCCCCGAAGAATGGGGTTGGTGTGAGCAGGAGTGAAGCTATTGCTGGTTGTTGACCTGATCGATGTAATATGTAATGCAAATGCCAACTACTCATATATCGGAAAAACTTCTATCCCAGTGGCGGCGTTTCCAGTAATCCCGGAGTGTGATACGGAGAATAACGGGGAAACTAGACATGGTGGGGGAAAGTGGGTAGTGCCTTGCAGAGATCACGCGTTCCCTTTACATACCTGTTGGGTTAGAGTTCAAAGCTTCGACCGAAGGCAGGCGAAGTCAATACCGATGGCGACTAAGGGAGATAAGTATCACAGTTTATGTGCTTCCACTTCCATTTGGGGTGCGTTTATTTCTTTGTTTTAGAGCAATGATGATGGTGGCATATTTAGTACCTCGGAGCGAGCTCGGTATGCTAAGCCCATTTGGTGGGGAAATTTTGCTTCCACGCACAGAAACGCGGGGAGCAAATCTGGAGGTCCCAGCAATTTATTTTTGGAATGAGTTTATGATATAGATGCCATATGCTGGTATAAAAACACGCATATACATTACTGAAGCAAGTGTGGAGACTGGGGGAAGTCGAGATGGCTAAATCGAGTGTCAATTATTTTCGTGGTGGCCTAAACTGTCGAAAGCATAACTACAGCGCAATGGGTAAAATGTTGGAATTAAATGTTTCTTTCAGATAATTATTTGTTGAAATTAATTCAATATTGCGTTATACCTGGTCATATAACGATAATGTAAAAAATGTTGTTGAGGTCTTCGCATCGTATCTAGTTAGGGGGCGTTTCGATTAAAAGTTGATCAATCTCATGGTGGCATAGCCAATAGTAACAATAATTGCATAGGCAATTACTGAACTTGGTACACCCCTGGTAATAAATGTTCCCACCGTCAAGTATGGATTACCAAACTCGTCTGTCATACATATGGCTGTAACGTTAGGAAATCCAGATGTGGGTAAACCCATGGCTGCCGAACAAAGTAATGCACTTGCCATAATCAACAATCTTGGATGTGGATCTGGCATATGGTTTCCGATTTCTGCCACCAAAGGGATGATAATAAGGGCAGCAACAGTGTGTGACACAAATGTAGCCATAGTCAAGATCAAGAGACCAAAGGTGAGTGTAACACCAAAAAGTGAGAAATCTTGCACCTGTTCTTGGATGGTAGTGGCAATGGTGGCCAACAAACCCAGCAGTGCCACGGCTTTACCTAAAGCAGTACCACCCATTGCCAACACCACAATATTCCAAGGATAGTTATTGAAATCTTCCGTTGTCAATAAACCTGGCCCAAAAAAGAATATTATTGGTAATAAGGCAATTATTCCCATTTCACCAAAAATTCCCAGCAATCTTGAAGCAATACACCATAAGAAGATAGTTCCGGCTGAAACACCAACAATATACCATTGAACTCCTGTAAATTTATCATCAATGGTACGGATTGGAACCAAAGTTGTATTTTGACTGCATTTGAAAGTCACTAACAAAAATAACCAGATCAAAATCAACAGCAAAATACAAACTGGGATCGCAACAACAAACCATTCACCCCATGATGGTTGAGGATCCATTGCACCGATTGCAATCATGTTTTGGGGCAGGGCAATTGGGGATGCCATACCTCCAATGTTTGAAGCTAAAGCGATTCCTAAGATAAGAGCATTGATAAAGCGTGATCCTTTAGGTAACGTACGCAATAATGGTTGGATGATAGAGAAACAAAGGACTGGTGCTGCAACATTAGAAACCCACATTGATGCAAATAATGCCACGGACATGACTGTGAGTAAAACTATCAGAGGGTTTGTTCCAGCTTTCGACAAAATCCAAGTAGAGATCAACTTGGCTATGTGATATTTCGATAATGCAGCTGCTAAGGTAAAGCCTCCCAATAATAATAAAATAACAGAATTCCACATAGTTGAGAGAATATACTTAGAACCATCTTCAGCTCCCATAACAGATCCATCAGCATTCTTCAAGACACCTAGTACCACGATTAATAATGGGATGAGTAATGATGTAACAAACAATGGCACTGTCTCTGTTGCCCACAACAAAGATGCACAAACTACTAAAGCGAAACAGTTTCCTTGGACTTGATCATCGAATGGTGACATATTTATCAATAATAAAGTGACAACAAAAATAATGATAATCTTCAAAATAGTTGGATTTCTTAATGAGATGTCGAACTTCGATTTGATTTTTCCGTTTCCAGACTTGCCCTCACTGGAATCTCCAGCTAACCTATCGCTTCCACTCATAAGCTTCGAATTTGCAGCGTAAGTTTTACGTTCCAATCCAATCATATCTCTCCAAATGGTATTTCTTTCCCACACCACATGTTCTCTCAAGTGAATTGACAATTCTGCTTTTGCGGTCTCTAAATCTTGACCGTGATTTGACACCAAAGCGTATAATTTAATGATCGAGTCAATATTATCTTTAAGAGTTGCCATGGTTGCTTCACGGAATACATAAGTTTCAACAGGAAGTTTATTCAAGTAATCATCCTTTAAATTGGTGTCCAAGGATTTATCGAACTTCTTGAGTGCCTTCTTGAAACCAGTTTGGTTCAATTCGATATATGATTTAAGTTCAGAGAGGGTGGTAAATAATCCAATCACTCTTTTACGCAAGATCACTCTGCTTTCAGATAAAAGCACAAGTTGAGGTGGTAAGTTTTGACCATCATCCAAGTTATTCCAGAGCTTGGGGGATTTAGGGGCCTTAAGGTAATTATCGATGGATCTAGCATGACTTAATTCTAACCCTTTGGCTCTTCCTCTGTCAACTTCGTCACTAGAGGCACCACGGAGGGACTGAATTCCATTTCCTTCATCCTCCTCATCATCGAAGTCTTCCGCCTGGGTTTCGGGGTCGGTGGTATTAGAAACGTAACCCCCGGATACGTTGTGATCTCCATCTAAGGAAAACAGGTTAATTTCTGAATTTTTTCTTCCAGTCGAGTATGAGGTATCCAATTCTTTCTCGAAGTTTTCTATATCCACAAGCAAATCATCCATAGTCTGATAAATGTATGCCTCTTGTTTCTTGTAAAATTCATCGATTTTCTTCAACTCAGCATCTAAGGCAGCAAGAAATACCATAGAAGCAGAAGCATCTGAGTTGTTTTGAGAAATAGAAGAATATTCATTGCTGATAAGATGAGCGGATTCGAGGTCTTCATCATCAGTTCTTAAACCTAACAGCTTTTGCCTCAAATTTTCACGTTGAAGCGAGTAGATTAACTTCTTTAAAGTTGTATATGCAATATATTTGGATGTCCATTCTGGCACAGCATTAAACTGCAACGAATGGGAGAATTTCATGGTAATTAGTTGACAAGTATCAGGATGTTACAGGATTCGTGTCTGGATATTCTGTGAAATCGAAGTTTTGGTTGGGACCTAAAGGGGGTCGCTATATTTGGACTTGAGGGAAGCCTGACCAGAATGTGACTTAAGATTTGTCGTATGCCCTAATTGATCACCCTTCACACAGAGATACTTCCGACCTATAACAATCGACACCAAGGGTGCGGAAAAGGCCAGGCGAGATGGCTACTCGGACACGACCTTTCCGCCTTATCGGGCTTATGCGCTAGATACTACACTCGCCACAAATCACGTGATCACGAATTAAAAAGAACCACAAAAAACCACAAAAAACCACAAAACCCTCTAAGCGCCCAAGGCCAACCCCAAGGCAATATACATACCGTTTCCGACATCCGTTTATACCCTGGAAACAATCCGGGCGAAGGTTCCGGGATTTGACGGGGTTCTAGAAAATTTAAACATTGTAAAAATATCATGAGAAAATTGGTGGGTTTTGTTGTTGGCAAGGGTTAGATTCACTGTGAGGTGGTGGCAGAAAACGCCTGTCGGCAAACCAAAGCGAAACATTTTGACAAAAAGAGATCCTTTTGCAACACCAGTTACACACAAACGCAACACACTAACACCGCAAACACAGCATAGAATTGTAGCATAGAAATGTAGCAGCGTCTAAAGCGATTCGCCAGCCTAAAACCCCGATTGGCTAAAACATGGAACGAACAAGGCCATGGACCCGGAGTTCAGTGGCTTCTGGCAATAGACCCTACTAACAGTTGATTGAAACTTTGATTCTCGGCAATTTTCCCCAGTGTGACCTGCAGCTGACTAAGGATAGAGCAATCTACACCCTTCAACGCGAAGTTGGCTTAGGTAATTGTTTTCTACCTCCATCCACAATTAGTGGTTTTTTCTACCACAGTCTCCTTCGTCAGCGAGTTTCCAACACCATGGATTTCTGTTTCTTCCTCATTGGATGTACGTACAACCACCTTTCGTCTTGACTACCGTTTATTTATGGGTTTGTTCCCTCATTGCCCCCAAGGGACCGCCAACCACAGTGAAGTGTGGATCCAACCTTCAGAGTCAACCCCATGCCGTTACTAACAACCAGTCAAAGAGTTCAATAAGCCGCTCCCGGATGTGGGGAATATCTCCTGCTACTGTGGTCACTGTCATAATCAATCAGCATATGCCATCCGGTCCATCAACACCGTGACACTCTTCTTCATCCCTGTACTTCCGTTCTACTTCACCAAGAGAATTAAGTGCACCATTTGCGGAACCTCGGGTGACATTGACAGTGGTGTCATCGAGCGAATGAAATCAGGGCAGCCGGTAGCAATAGGTTAATAACCGTCCCCGATTAATTCCCCATATAAGGGTTTCCACGGCTGACGGATATTTCCCGTGTGGCAGGAACCAAAACTTCGCATGTAATTGAATACATTCCGTACATCCCGTACCCTCAGTCAGCCGATTCAGCCGCGTGTAAATGTCACTCCGTATATTGATGTCCTCATTACTAACCGGCATGACCCTCTAGGATATAGTGTTTGCATCAACTAACAATCTCGGCGGTTGCACTTGTCTCGGAATCTACCTATTTGGTAAATATTGTCTTATTACAAATGGTGGGTTGATCTCAACGCCAGACAGAGTTGTGGGGCGAACCCCGAACAGGAAGGGCCAGGTCTCATTTGTACGGTCTGGTCCAACTTGGATCAAAATGGGTCTCAATCAAAACAATAGTTACATTCTGGAACTTAATAACCCACATCGCATCCTCCGCAGTTCCACGTTAACGGTGTTCAGCCCCTAGCGTTCCACGTTTAATAGAGTGGCGCTCTCCACGGATTGGCACTATTTGAGCCTTTCAATGTGACAAATCCCAGGGCATCGTTGCGATCCCGTGGGGCTAGACTTATTGTGCCTTTCAAATAAAATAAGTCCACTTTGAAATCGGATTAGTCGGTATATCAATAGTTGTTACGATAGCCTGGTCATTACTGTGGTACTAATTCGGACACCTCGGGTAGCATGCAAGAAATTGTTTCGGTATGTTTTTCACTGCATCAAGCCACTTTCAGGATCCACACAGTTTCATGTTTTTCCATGGAGTCTATATAAATCGTAGTTGTCGCCATTTATTTATTCACTTTATTATAGTAAAACAACAACATGTCTGATAACATCGTCAACTTCAACAACGTTTTGCAGATCAACAAGGTCAGCCCAGCAATCGATATCCACATCACCGACCATGGTTCAGATTGGTTATGGGCCGCTTTCGCTGTTTTTGCCCTTCTTTCAATCGTTCACGCAGTGATTTACGGTTTCACCAATGCTAAGATTAGTGGTTTAAAGAAGGTTCTTCTTATCTACCCACTTCTCACCTCTGCCATCTTGGCCTACACTTACTTTACTTATGCTGCAAACTTGGGTTACACCGCTACTCCAGTCGAATTTAACCACGTCAAGACTTCCCACAACCTTGGTGTTAGACAAATCTTCTACGGTAAGTATATCGGTTGGTTTTTGAGTTGGCCATTCGTGTTGACCATCTTTGAAATCTCCACCCATACTTTAGAATACACCGACCCACAATCCGACTTCTTAACCAAGGCTGTCACCTTGTTCCAAGGTTTGATTGTCAAGTTATTGTTCACTGAAGTTCAAGTCTTGGGTTTGTTGATTGGATCTTTGGTCAGCTCCACTTACAAATGGGGTTTCTTCACTTTCTCGATCACCGCCCAATTATTCACCATGGTTTTGGTTGCTATTAACATTCACAATTCTGCCAAGGTCAGAGGCCTCTTCAGTATCCCCCACTTACTTATCATTTTCCAATTTGTGGTTTGGATTTTGTACCCAATCAACTGGGGTTTGTCTGAGGGTGGTAATGTTATCCAACCAGACAGTGAAGCTGTATTCTATGGTATTTTGGACTTGATCACCTTTGCTATCGTTCCAACCATCTTGACTTGGCTCAATGTTGCCTCCGTCGACGAGGAATTCTTCTCCAAGGTTGGCCACTTCAAAATTTCTGACAACGAGAAGTCTATTGGTGAAACTCCAAGACACAGCGGTGACACAGCCGTTCCAGCCCCAGTTGCTGCTGCCGAGTAAACTAATTCTAATAAACTCAACCTAAAATAATTCCTTTTGGTGCCACTTATGGTTGAAGCGTCTAAATATCTAATATTAATGTTTAATTATTATCAATTGTAGTACATTCCCATATTAAGTTTTCGCAGCCACGGTTTTGTGACCGGTTGCAAATTCTATTGACATATGTGGACAAATGTCAAAAGTGAGCAGACACTTCAGCAATTTAAAGGATATAACAAGTGCCCCCTTGATACCAAATCAAGCTATGCTCGGGATTAAATAGTAACATCTCACATGATATTGCAGCAGGTTACAAATAACCAGTGACATATATTCGCTTCTGTCTAATTTAGCGTAGTAATCAAGTGCAAGTGTAAACAATTAATAGGATAAGTTTTCAACAGAGAAAATCAATGTAACACAGATCCAAAGTTTATTCTGTTTGCAAATATCTACTAATACCTTCTTATAAGTGAACGAAAAGCATTCATGCAATTTCTACACACTTCCAGCAAATCATCTCGTGAGACTCATCTAACCAACGAGAATGCATACAAAGAAACAGAGCTAGCATTAGAGAGCTTCTTACAAGCAGCTCATTACGACATCAAAGGTGGTTTCTTGCATACAGAGCTTCAACAAGAAATAGACAATTATTTGAGAGCAACATATCGGTATGACTCAAAGCCTTTGCAAATTATTCACGAGGGTCTTTTTGATTTATGGAGATCAAGTCTGCAAGTGGAACCGATGGAGAGTGCCATCACTTCTGGTTTCGTATCACCTGGAGTATGCTCTACTTCTTGCACCCACCAAGGGCTTCACTTCTGTCATTCTGGGGATTTTTGCGTTGCACATCATGGTTACTCGCTAAATGTATTAGGGCTTTCAAGAGAAGAAAGGATATTCTTTTTAAGTGATCTTTCCAATAAAGAATTAGTTTTCTTCCAAAAAGCTCTAATGGCCCGAATACGTCGTATGGAAAGGTTTGGTAAATTTTCCGATGGAAAATACAGATTACTTCTCGAAATCCTCAAGGACTTGGAACCACAATGGAGTCAACGCAACCCAATCGAAAAAAAATGGTTTGATGTGTGGTCAAAAATCAAAATCAAACTGATACTTTTCAGTAGCAGAGCTTTTGGAAGTCAAATACATGAAATGAACGACATATGATAACCTCCCAAGAAAAGTTCATGCGAAATCTCAATTAGAAGGGGTTATTTTTCCATGGTCCGATTTCGTAAAGTAGCGTTTGCCACCTTTAAGATTTTTCTTATCAAAAACCTCGTGACGCGCGCAAATGAATAAGTTCCCCTTTTCCACATCGATTTGGAATCGTCCACTCATCCAATTACTCCTTTTTGTATTATGGCAGCAAACACAAGTCTTAGGCCTCAACCGGTCACACAGCAAATACTTCGACTTGCCAGGACCCAACAGTTTTATTGGTTTTTGGGTCATTTGTTAGCTTTCCTCAATTTCATCATCCAATTGGTTCTGTTCTTCAGTAACAGAATTGCCTTGAAATACTACCGATTCACGCTCTTATCGATCTTGGCCACCTATGTGATTGTTATCAAGCAAATCTACTTCAAGAAGTTCACATTAGCCAACTTATCTCCTTACAAGTTGATCAAGGACGAAAATGTCCATTACTTCGTTTTGGCCCTTACATTCTACTTGGCTAGTTTCAACATCGGAAGTACCCCAGGAAGTTTATACTCCTTCATTATCTTTGCAGCTTTCCATATCTTGACTTACTTCCAAAACAACTTGTTGTCCATCATGGTCCCAAGCCTTTCCACCCAGCAACATATTAACACCTTAATCAATAATTTCACCGTGCAATACAACCAACTGGCATTGGTACTTGCTGCCAACGCAGAAATTGTGCTTTTATGCACTTTGGGCTTCCAATTAATCCCTGCCTTTTTATTCCAATTCTTATGGTCTAGACAAGTGGTAGTCTTTTTTACCAAGGTTTGGGTATTTGCCACGGTTTTGGTTTTTGTGAAGCTCAGATACGACTCTAATTCATTCACAAAGGCTGTTGTGGAACAATTCGACTCCAGAGCCAATGCCTTCATCTATAGACTTAATAACCCAAACCTTGTGGCTCTCTACCAACAAATCAAGTCCACTGGTATCAAATACTTGAGCATCATTAAGGTCCCAAAGCAAACCGTGAAAAAGAGTGAATAGAAGCTTTCCAAGTCCCTTCACCATATTTCATAAGTTCATTTTGGCTGACTGTTTATAGATTTGTGTTAGAGTGAGATAGGTGTGGATTGTATATCTGAACTGTGTACTAAAAAAGTATCCACAACAGTGCGTCGCACGACAATTAATCAACGCTGTTAAATAATTGTACCCTCAATACCTAAAGCAAACAGTAATGGCATCACAAAGCGCTAAGAAGTTAGCAGCAGCTAATGCCGAGACATTGAAACAACTTCATATTGTTTCTTTGATCATCAATTCATTGGTAGTTTTGATCTTATATTTCGTGAGAAGACCCACCAACTTCAAGCCATACGTGATCTTCTCCATTCCAGCATTCGTGTTGGAATATTCTATTGAAAGAAGTGGACGTCCTAAATTCGAAACAGAGTCTTTCAACACACACAACAAGAAGTTAGTGAGTTCTGGTGATGACATCAACCAAAAGGGTCTCTACGAGTACTTCTTTGACACTATCTACGTGACATGGTTCATCAACATTCTTATGATTATACTCGGAACAAACTATGTTTGGTACTTGTACTCCGTCATTCCCGCTTACGCTGGTTATACATTATTTGGAATTGTATCTCCATTTTTGAAAAAGACTAAGAAATCACCACAAGCCCAAGAAGAGGCCCAGCAAGCTTCTCAAAAGAGCAAACGTCAAGCTAAATTGGAGGCAAGAAGAGAAAAGGGCCCTAGCATGAAGTATCGTTAGAAAATTTGAATGTACACTATTCAAACTTCACATTTAATTTGAGAAATCAGTTATATAATAATCTGACTTTAAGCACTCTCGATCGCTTTCTACGAGAGATTCATTAGATCCTTACTCTACTATGTATTGTATTGTTAGGCTGCATGACTTCCATGTGGGTGTTTATAGCATTTGAGAAATTTTAATCTGTAATATATTCAACATGTAAAAACTTTATCAACAAAATTTTCCACACAAAAGCGAGCCCTAATTACTGCTACATACTTAATATGCCTAAAGTAAAAAACCTTGATTCATTCATTGAATCCGCTACAGAATTGTTGGCTTCATATCCATCCACTACAACTTTATCCATCACATATAGCAATGTCCTAAAAAAGGAAAAGAAAGGAAAAGTCACCAAAGAATCAAAGGGCAATAAAGCCTCCCATTCCGTCAGCACCAAATTGTTTGAGCCAAGATCCGGAAAATGCATCAAGTACACTACATTCAAGATCAAGGAATTATCAAGGATACTCACTTTCATTGGCCCTAAAGGTGTGAGTGTTGTCACCAAAGCCTCTGGACCAACCCAAGAAGAAGAAACTGACCACAAGGTTGGGTTAGCCAGTATAATGAGCAACTCCAAGTTCGAGGATGCACCTGAAAGTACCCCAGTTCAAGAGGAGGAATCCAAGGAAATATCAGCTCCAGTTGAGACAAGTTCCTCTAAGAAGAAGAATAAAAAGAAAAAGGGAAAGAAGTAAGCATAGAAATTTTACGGGGTAGAATTCAATACTTGTGTATAATAAGAGAAGAGGATATAATACAGTTGAATTGACTAGTATACTATTGTAATTTATATCAAATTAAGACCAAATTCAATTATCAGAAATTAATTATAAGTAAGATACGAAAAAAAATAAACACTAAAAAACACCTCCAAAATCTATTATGACTTGAAAAGACCCTTGAATCTAGAGACGAAACTTTCTCTTATGGAAGGTTTGATCGAATTAGATGATTCTTGGGTAACTGGTTTGTTTGGAGGACTCTGTGGATATTCCCCAGGAGCATGGAAAACTGATTGAGAACTACCTTTAAAGGAGATTGTAGATTCTGAATTATGAGAAGCTATCTCAGGCTTCTTTTTGTTTGCCAATGGTGAGGAACGCTTCGTTGGGCTATCCAATAAGAAAGAGCCTTCTTCTATAGTATTGGAGTCCTCGTGTTTGTTAGGAAACACTGTTGAATTGAAAAGCGAGTTTGTAGGTGTTTTAAATTGATCCTCATCAAAGGAAGAATGAGATTCATCTCCAATATCTTGGTAATCACTTTTATCGGAACTTGATAATGAAATTCCAGCAAAAGATGAAGAAGATGTTAAGACTTGAGACAACTTGTTGGAAGGGGTGGATTTCTTGGATACATTTTCTAATTTCAATGATGCAGTAGTGTCATCAAAATCAGAGAGTATATCTTCAGTTGATAAAGAGTTCTGTTCAGCATTTGGATCCAAAGTCCTTATCTTAGCTGGGGAAGGTGGTTGAAGAGCGGGGTCATGTACTAAACTTAGCAAATCCTTTGCATCCTTTGGGGAGTCCACTTGATCATCCGAAGGTTCAAATTCTTCATTTGTAGAGACAAACGTCTCGTCCACAGCACGAGAACGATCTAATTCAGATTCTGGATTTCCGAATTCTCCATTTGAGAGAGTCAAGTTTTCCATTCCACCTTGTGAAGACTCCAATCCTGTAATTACAAGTTCTTCATTTTCAAGTTCATCAGAAGAAACATGTTTAGAAACATCTTCAACTTCATTTTCAACTTCAGGTTTCAAAAGTTTAGGTTCCAAAGGTTTAGGTTCTAAGGATTCAGGCTCTAAAGATTCAGGCTCTAAAGATTCAGGCTCTAAAGATTCAGGCTCTAAAGATTCAGGCTCTAAAGATTCAGGCTCTAAAGATTCGGGCCTCACCTTTGTCTCGTCTGAATAGCTCTTATTGGCCTGTAGAGGGGATGATTCAAAGTCCATAGGCAATCTCTCTTCATTTGAAGCCACGTAGTTCCTTTGATTGAATGAAGAATTTGACTCTGCATCCTCAGATCCATCGTCCTGTTGGACCAGAGAATGTTCCTCCACAGGGTGCGATGAATCCTGCTCAGGGTCCACTGAATCCAGCTCTTCCCTGGAAATTAAGGTCTCTTTCACGACGTTCAAGGACTCTAAGCCAAGGACATCAGGTTCACTAGCATTCTTAGAATTATCAGTAATGCCGTCTTCAGGCTGCAAAGATTCCACATGATGGTCAAACGACTCCTTGATTTCGTTTGTTAATGCCGCATCAAAATTTGATTGTTTCAAGGGTTGTTGGGGAGGGATCAGTTGCAGCGGTTGAGGGATCAAACTATCTTCACTGATAAAATTGTTCTCGACACCATCATCCCACCTGGTGGGATAGTCTGGGTTAATGACCCATTCGCCATCGACAACGAATTTAAACACGATGGTTTGTTTATGATCTAAGGAGACTATTTGCTCAAACCCCGATGATACTTGTTTTGCATCACTACTCCGACTCCAATTATCAAAATTCCCGGTCACTTGGACGGAATCTGCCTTGTGAGGCCTGAAGTTAGTAACTGGTAGAATACAGACTTCGAAACCAAAACACTTACCACTTAATCGTATAACTATATGTCATAGATGAAAAGATTCGCTGACTGGTTAAAATAAATAGTAAACCACGCCAGATGCCAATGTTTATTATATTTACATTCAGTGGGATTTCAGGGGCGTCTCCAAAAAACTCCGAGATGAAAAATCATTCGGAGTACAAACTCCAATTTAACGTGTGTCAGAATTAATCAACGTAGAATACCCATCCATGCGTCTATGTTTACATATACCTGATTGGTGTTGTTATGAATCTACACGCGTCAAGTGGGGACTCATTAAAGTCAGACCAAATCATTTTGGCTTCGCTGGTGCAAAGGATTTCTTAGATCATCCCTTGAGACCGGGAATCGGATGTCCGTGTGGTGGATAGAAAGAGCCCTGGTCGCCAGGTGCTTCCACATTTGATAAGGCGTGTACACAAGAAGGCTTATCTACACGTGATGGTTAATATGCTACAAGGCCTTGTTGTTAAGGGGATTCCACCCCTTCGGTGCATATAATAAATTCTAATTGAAGTACTTGACCCTTACCCAGACGCTGAAAATGGCGATGGAACGGTAGATCACCAAGCAGGCGAAAAGCCCTGCAAAATACGCCCCCAAATTAATGTTTAAGTTGTAATTGTCAAGAACGGCATCCCCTGTGTCAAGAACACAATCCTGTAGACCACAAGTGAACGATTGATTTGCAAAGCCAAGCTTTGCACAGATTCCAACACCGTACTTCAACGGACTAATGTAGTTAATGCCTTTGAAGAATGGTGGCATATGCAAGGACATTGTACCTCCCATGAAAATAGCTAATATCACCATGTTGGTGAGAATATTAGTTGCAACCCCCAAGTGGTTGAAACAACTGTTGACAAAGATACCCAACGACTCTCCACATGAAAGACACACGTAACATGTAGACAACATTCCGAAAAACATTGCCGGGTTTCTGGGAAGTCCAACCGCAAATACGATTAGACAACTGAAAAGTATACACGGGAGTATTTCGGTAGGGAGTTCGTTGACAAGATATGATCCACTGAATTCAAGCACACCATATATGCCATCCTTGTGCTCTTGGTAGAAAATATCTCTTTCCATGGGATAGATAGTGATATTGTTGAGAAGACCAGCATAGTACAAGTTCAATGCCTCCTGGATCAATCCTAGTCTATTATCGATACCATCTTTGTGATTATTAAGTGGTGCAAAAAACAAAGTATGAATTATAGTCAAGAAGATTGTCTGCCCAGCCCTGGAAATGATTACATCCTTAGAACGAACAACATTGAGGAATTGACGTCTTGTCACCGTTGGAAATGTGATAAATATCGATAGTTTTTGGAATTTGTATTTGGTTAATGAAACTGCTTCCAGTTGAGTACCTTGTTCCAGTATATCCATGGTTCTTGCTGTTGAGAAATAATTAAATCCAAGACTTTGTCTTCTTCGGATCCATGATTCAACCATGTGGTTAATTTTTTCTTGACTGACAGTGGCATCTTCATCATCCTTAGTTGAGATTAAATCCAACATGAAATCTGCGACATTAACATCGGCAGGGACCTCGTATCCACTTTCTTTCAAATATTTAGGAACGTCTGTAGCCTGTCCATTATAAACAACCTTTCCACCTCTTGCCATTAGAAGAAGTGATCCAAACTTGTAAAACATTTCTTCTTGTGGTTGATGGACCGTGAGAATAATAGTAGTCTTGTTAGATGCTGCTAAATCAGAAAGTAAAGTCAAGATTTTTGAGGCGTTCGTAGAGTCTAGACCAGAGGTAGGCTCATCGAGGAAAAGAATCTTCGGTTTTCCTAAAAGCTGAATCGCAATGGAAACACGACGCTTTTCTCCTCCACTAATACCTTTCACAAATTCACTTCCTATTAAAGTATCTGCGCAATCAACCAAGCCCATTTGTCTGATGATTTTCATGATCAATTGTGGAATTTTATGATGATCACTATGAGGTATTCTCAATTTAGCTTGAAAGTACAAAGTTTCTCTAACTGTCAAGTTAGGAATCAAAGAGTTGTCGTGTTGAGTGACGTAAGCAGAAGCCTGTGATAATTCTTGCCTAGTTACCACTTGGACCCCATTGATTTTAATCGTCCCTGTTGATTTGAATGAAGATGATTTAGAAAGTCTGTTTGACAAAAAGTTCAAGAGAGTTGTTTTTCCACTTCCTGATGGACCCATGATGGCATTAACTTTATTAGACGCAAATTTAGCAAATACATTATCAAGCAATGTTTTTTCTCCATTTTTGAATCCAAATTTACTTTTCAAGTCCACGATGAGGTTCATGGAGTCTAAGTCGATTGAGATATCATTATCAATGGCTTTTTCATAATTGAATTCGTCTTTCTTTAATTCTTCAGTACGGAATACATGTTGTTCTGTAATGTAATCATAGTTAGAATCAAGAGTATCAGTAGGTGATTGATGGTGCGATTCGAATCTTTCTGGTGTATTGGTAGCATTAGATTTATCGTCTAAAAGATTTTGTTCACCTTTATTTTTCTCCTCTTTCTCTTCTTCATCATCTTCTTCCTCATCCTCGCCACCGACTCTATTCTTTTTGATCTTTCCCATTGAAATATCAAACCTCATATATTTAAGCGCAATCATCGTCAAAAGATTGAAGCCAATGAACCATGCGACGAGGATACCTATTGGTTCTGCAACCCAGTTTTGAGGGAAACCCAAAATTTCCAAGTTGTAATTTCCTGAGTACTCCATGCACTGTTCAGGAGTATCATGAGGGCAATCTCCCATCCATCCTGTAAATTGATTTGCCGCTAATGCACCAAAAGTATACCAAAAATAGCAAATGTACTTAGTCCACCTAACGTAAACAGGCATGGTAGCAGCATTGACAAAGTAACCACATGCACTATTTTGTAACTGATAAAATCCACTAAAAACTAATGTAGAGATTGCGAAATCCTTTGAACAGGCAAAAACGAGCAATGCAGAAGCCATTCCAACCAAATTTACCAAGATTGTTAAGGCAACATAAATTCCAAAAAATGAAAGGTCCCTTTCACCATCACTATTTTCTGTTCTGAGCCCCCACATAAAATAAGTTATGCATGAATAAATCAAAGAAACGGGCAAGTCTTCTAAGAATAATTTACCAAGTCTTCTTGATAAGACAAAACCTGGAATGCTAACGTATTTTTCTCCATATTCTCTGAAAAAACACACCCCATCCGTGCTCCATAAACGTTCTAACTCATAGAACATGGGACAAAATCCAACAACTTCCATCATTACATACAATACAGAAGTAAATGATCTGATACCAGCTAAATCCGGCTTAGGTTTGAAAAACATCCAACCAGTAGCAACTGCCAACAAAGCAGACCCTAAGTTAAGAGCAATGAGAGAAGATTTGTCTCTGTAAGTTAACAAAATCGTTCTTTTAGTGAGAACAACTAATTCTCTTAAAAAAGAGATTCGATCTTCTCGGTCAAATATTTTCATGTTGTTTTGGAAATTCTTCTGCTGCTCCTTAATAGATAATTGTAGAGGTTGTTGATTGGTATGAACTTTCCAATGCTGTACTAATTTTTCAATTCTGGCGGTAGCTATTTCCTCACTATCTTTTGAGGAGGTATCTTTTATAGAAAGCTCTATCAAATATGTGATTAAGGAGTTAGATGAGCTAGGTGTTGTTATGCCTGGTATAAATTTGAGTTCATTGAAGTACTTTCCTGTGTCCATCAAGTTTCCATAATAGACGAGGCGACCACCTCTGGATAAGAGGCAGAACTTATCAAAAAGTAAAGTTATCTCCGGCCTTGGCTGGTGAATCGAAAGAACAACAGTTATTCCGAATTCAGGAGATGCTAACTTCTTTAATACTCTCATCAATTTGAATGAAGAGGAGGTATC
This sequence comes from Suhomyces emberorum, assembly GCA_003707835.3. Taxonomy (NCBI): domain Eukaryota; kingdom Fungi; phylum Ascomycota; class Pichiomycetes; order Serinales; family Debaryomycetaceae; genus Suhomyces; species Suhomyces emberorum. The sequence goes on from PPLQ03000012.1 coordinate 273,438, forward strand.
AAGACCAGTTGTTGGTTCATCTAAGAACAATATAGAGGGACGCGAGAGGAGCTGTATGGCCATAGAGACTCTTCTTTGCTCTCCTCCAGATAATGTGGTCATATGCGTGGAAAATGAAGCTATTATTTCATCTTTTATGGGCGTGAGTTCAAGCACATCCAACAACGATTCTATCAATGCAATTTTCATCTCACCTGTTGTGGATGGAGGTAAACGCAAGTCTGCCTGTGTCTTTAAGGTTTCATAAACCGTGAGACCTGGGAGAAATTCATCTGTTTGAAGTAAGTAGGCATGTTTGATAGTAGGCGCTTGGGTATTATAACGAACCTGACCCTGAAACTGTAACTTTTTGTTAGTCACATTTATTCTTTGTGAAAGAGTATTAAGCAAAGTGGTTTTTCCTGAGCCCGAGCCTCCTATAATCGCCAATATTTTACCACTTTCAAGTTCAAAAGACACATCGTCTAAGATATTTTGCTTTGGTGACTTTTCAGGGTCAATGGGACCACTCCCCACAGAAACCGTGAGGTTCAGCACAGAAAGACCCACTCTTTGATCTGGTGGTATTTGTAGAATCTGTGTGTCTAACATCTGGTAGTTTCTACTCCATGGATATGATATAATTAATAAATAGTTGAAGCAAAAGTCTAGTTATCTAAATGGAAGAGGAGTGATATATCAGATGCGCGCAAAATTCCCAAAAGAGTGCGCAAGAATGGGATTCTTTGTAAGGTTCAGGGAAAAACCGTTGTGAAACGTTTGGGTATTGTGAAATTTACAGTTACAAGTTGCATTTGTTGATATCGCTGGTCTGATTTGAAAAACTTTTTCATAAAGTAAAACTTTTCACGGGCTTCTGGCATTTTGAAGTATGGTCAATCAGGGTTCGCCGCAATATCGGCGATAAATTATTCTTGCATGATAACTGTATCTTGGAGTGCATATAGTCCTAATTAAGAAAATAATGCCTTAATTGTAACAATAGATCAGATTCAAATTGCAAGACTCGAGAGGAACATGTCTTTCAGTTTATTCGATGTGTAAGTTGCTTTACAGTATCAATGACAATTTCTCTCATCCAAAATGTAAGATTGGGCATATTTCGAAAGCCCACCAACTAGAAAAGAAAACTACACATATCCAAATATGGAAGCTATTTGGCGGAAGTAATGATTAGTCACTCCGATGCTACGAAACAAATTATCCATAAATTTGACAAATATTGAAATGGGTTCCAGGAAATCACGCTCGGATCAAATCACAACGGATCAATTCCTGTCCCATAGTGTTTTCGAGTTTGCAGATTTTTCAAAAATATGAGAATATGGCATTTTTTGAGTAGGGTATGAAAATAATAAATAATGTATTTAAAACCATAATGGGGTGATATTCTATAAAATTAATATTAAAAATGAGAAATGGTTTATCCCTTGATATTGATCACAGGTAGTAGCGGACTTTAACAAATACAAACACGATTGAAACCAATCTGTAAATAGCGAAACACGCAAAGAGACCACCAAAAGCTCCACCTAGGTTGACGTTTAAATTATAGTTGTTCAAAACATCAACCCCAGTGCTTAGGGTACATGAATCTAACCCACAATCAAAGTCTTGATTAGCAAATCCAAGTTTGGCACAAATGCCAACCGCGTATTTAAGAGGACTCAAATAATTCATTGCCTTGAATAATGCCGGCATGTACACCGACATTGTTCCTCCCATGAAAACGGCAACAATAATCATATTAGTCAATATATTAGCAGCAACCCCGGCATGATCAAATAAACTGTTAACCATAATACCAAGAGATTCACCACAATTGATACTAACAAACGTAGTGGCAAGCATACCAAAGAACATCAGAGCATTTCTGGGTAGACCAACTCCAAACACAATAAGAACACTGAAAATAATACAAGGAAGAATCTCCATAGGTAATTCGTTGACAAAATAAGAGATACTAAATTCAAGAACACCATAAATACCATCTTTGTACTCTTGATAAAAAAGTTCTCTTTCAATTGGATAAAGAGTGATATTGTTAACCAAACCAACGAAGTATAAAAGTAAAACTTCTTGCACCAATCCTAAACGATTATTGATGCCGTCGGCATTATTTCTTAAGGGTGCAAAATAGAGAGTAGTGACTATTGCCAAAAATATTGTTTGACCTGATCTGCAAATCAAAGAATCTCTTGATCTGAATGCATTCAAACATTGACGCCTTGCAACTGTGGGAAATGTGAGGCCAAATGGTAACCTTTTGAACTCAAATTGCTTGAAATCCATCGTGTTTTCAGTACTGAATGAGGGTGTAGTTTCTAAGACACCTTGATTCTTTTTCCACATTTCCATTAATCCAACGACTCTGGCCTTTGTAATCTCTGGGTCTTCATCAATGGAACTGGAAATCAAATCCAAAACATAATCTGCAATATTAATTCCTTTTGGAATTGAATAACCATGCTCTTCGAAATAACGAGGAACTTCATTAGATGGCCCATTATAGATCACATTTCCACCTCTAGCCAATAAAAGTAATGATCCAAAATTCAAAAACTCTTCTTGCTGAGGTTGGTGAATAGTAAGAATGATAGTTGTTTTCTTTGTTAATGCTAAATCAGATAAGAGTCCCAAAATTTTAACTGCATTTGTGGAATCTAACCCAGAAGTTGGTTCATCTAAGAATAAAATCTTAGGATTCTTAAGTAATTGAATAGCAATACTAACTCTTCTCTTTTCTCCTCCACTGATACCTTTTGTGAACTCACATCCCACTAAAGTATCAGCACAATCTGTCAAACCCATTTGTCTAATTAAGTTGTTGATCAATTTGGGTATTCCTTCATGCTCACTGTGAGGCAAACGTAATTTTGCTTGGAAGAATAAAGTTTCTCTGACTGTAAGATTAGCAATTAAAGAATTATCATGCTGTGTCACATAGGCGGATATTTTTGCCAATTGATTTTGATCAATGGTTTGATTCTTATTAATGAAAATGGACCCTGTACTTTTAAACGTGGAGGATCTTGACAATCTATTCGACAAGAAATTAAGCAAGGTGGTTTTTCCACTTCCAGAAGGACCCATGATTGCATTGACCTTATTAGCAACAAATGTAGCATTAATACTATTCAAGAGAGACTTTTGACCCTTTCTCTTCATAAAACTCCCAAGAAGGACATCCAAACTTAATTTCTCAATGTTAATTTCAATTGGGATTTCATCACGCACAATGCCATTAACTTGGGTGGAAGTCTTTTTTACTTCACCAATAGGGCTATCACTGACAACAATTTTATCAGTTATTGTTGGCATATTGTGAATTGCTTTCTCTTTTTCATTCTCTTGATAGTTTTCATTGTCTTCATCTTCATCTTTATCTTCATCTTCACCCCCTAACCGGTTCTTTTTTACTTTTCCCATTGAAATTTCAAACTTCAAGAATTTCAATGCGACCCCAGATAAGATTAAGAATCCAACATACCAAGCACAAAGGATTCCAATTGGTTCTCCAATCCAGCCCTCTGGATATCCCAAAACATCCAAGTTGTAAGATCCAGTGTATTCCAAACACCGAGGATCGGCATTCTCATATGGACAGTCTCCTACCCAGCCAGTATATTGATTTGAAGTTAAAGCACCAAAACCAAACCAAAAGTAACTAATATACTTAGTCCAACGAACATATACAGGCATAGTTGCTGCGTTAACAAAGTATCCTGAAGCAAGGTTTTGTAATTGATAGAATCCATTCAAATACAAAGTAGAAATCGAGAATTCGTTAGCCACTGCAAAGATCAAAAGTGCTGAGGCCATTCCTATGAAGTTGATCAAAATTGTAATGAGCAAATAGATTCCAAAGAAGTTCAGCGAAGTATTGCCATCACTATCCTCATTTCTGAGACCCCACATGAAGTAAGTTATACTACTGAAAATAATAGGGACTGGTAAGTCTTCGAGTAATAACTTACCCAACCTTCTGGAGATTATGAAGCCACTAGCACTGACGTAGTTTTCCGAATTTTCTCTGTAAAAGAACATTCCATCAGTTGACCAAAGACGTTCAACCTCATAAAACAATGGACTAAAGCCAATTACTTCCAACATCACATAAAGAGAAGAATTCATGGACCTTATTCCTCCAAGGTCCTGTTTTGGTTTATAAAACATCCAGCCTAGGCAGATGGCCAAAATAGCAGATCCCATATTAAGCACAAGTAAAGAATATAAGTCCCTGTAAGTCAACATGAATGTTCTTTTGGTCAAAACATACACTTCGGTAAGGAATGAAATTTGATCTTCATTTTTAGGTTTGAAAAGTTTCATGTTGTTCTGAAAACCAGTTTGAATTTCTTTCTTTGATAAGCTTAATTTTCCAGGATTGGAATGAATTTTCCAATATTCAACTAGCCTATCAATACGGTCATTGGTGGCTTTTTCTTTTGATTTTGTTGAAGTATCTTTAATTGAAAGCTCTAGAATGTAATCAATGAAAGATTTGCCTAGTTTTTGATCAGAGCAGATATTCATTGCTTTTAGGCTGTTGAAGTACACACCAGTATCCACCAAATTACCATAATAAACAAGGCGACCTCCTCTAGTTAATAAACAAAATTTATCAAAAAGTACGGAAATTTCTGGCCGTGGTTGGTGGATTGAAAGAATAACAGTGACTCCATATTCTGGAGAAGCCAATTTCTTCAAAATGTGTACCAATTTCAAAGAAGAGGAGGTATCAAGTCCGGTTGTTGGTTCATCCAAGAATAGTATAGAAGGACGTGAAAGAAGCTGGATTGCCATCGAGACTCTCCTTTGTTCACCACCCGAAAGACTGGATGTATGAGTCGAAAAAGAAGTTATGATTTCATCTCTGATAGGAGAAAGTTCCAAAACTTCAATGAGAGATTCCACCAAGGAATTCTTTTCTTCCTTCGTAGCATGAGGTGGTAATCTCAAGTCGGCTTGGCTTCTTAACATTTCGTGAACTGTTAATCCTGGAAGAAATATATCCGTTTGTAATAAATACGCAGTTTTGATATTTTGCAGCCCCAGAGCAGCCGAGCTCGATATGTCATCAGATCTAGTGTATTTAACAGAACCGTCGAAGTTGAGGTTCTTATTTGTAACGTTAACTCTTTGAGATAACGCATTGAGCAATGTGGTCTTTCCAGAACCAGAACCACCCATTATCGCCAATATCTGTCCACTCGATAAGTCAAAAGACACATCATTAAGAATGCAATTAGTTTGGTTGCCGTTAGCTTCATCATGTTGGTTCCTAGGTTTTCCCACGCTAACGGTCAAGTTTTGAACATTGATGCCCACTCTATCCTGAGGTGGCAATTGTAAGATCAGAGTATTAAGCATCACTTTGCTATATGTCAAATACCCACAGTCTACTATTTTTATATTATACAGGTAAAGAGGGGGGGATTTAAAACCGTTTATATAGGCAAATGCATCACTAATGATTAGGGGCCAAGAAGCGCAATTTTGCAGATATAATTGGAAATCACGCAAAAATTTCATTAGCCAAGTCGTCTTTTCTAGGTAACTGCGCAAAAATTTCCGAGATGCCAATAACTGAATAAAGTAGTTTCTGGCGTACACAGGTGGTTCCAGTTCGGAATGGAGTTTAATCTCTATAGAACTCGTGCTGGAATATGATTATCATCTTTGGGAACCATTTTGCAGTGAATGATGGACTTAGTCTGTAATGAGTCACTAATAACAGTACACCATCCCGAAAGCGCAACAAATGATTGCTAAATAGGGTAATTAGCGCAATATCCGATCCTCGGAAAAGAGAAGCGCAAAAACCACAAGTTTCAGGTTGAGTCACACCTAGATTCCACGCATTACTGGGGCAACTTCCGAGGAAAAGCGCAAAAACGACCGAGTTAACACACACGCAAAAGATACCATTTTAAGAAAGAAAGCGCAAAACAACAACAACAACATTGGGAAATTCGCATTCCATTTCCAAAAATACTCTTGTCCCACAGTTCGCTCTATACTTCTGTTTGCGCACGACCCATCGCTCTTAATTTCAACATCCCACCACCTCGACTATATGCAGAACAAAGCAACCCACCCCATAATACCAAGTGCCACGCGTCGCCTCATCGCCTCAAGTATTATCCATTGCCAACTGACGTGGCCTCTCCTACTTCAATTATTACACGTGATGGCCACCACCTTCGGTGCATTAGGAATATTTCACGTGTCCCCCAGGTGGCTTCTCCGGGTATGCTAAACAGGCTGTTTGAGCCCATTTAATATGTATCAAGAGCTAAGTTGATCGTATAGGCACGTTTTTTTACCCAATGAGCTGGTTGTAGTTTCCTTTTCTTCCCTAGCAATGGCCATTTGCTCCACTGTCCTGGCATGGTATGGATGCCTGATATCTCTCACATATTTCGAATACCGCGACCTTCGAGAACCCTGCTTACATAATAGACCACCGCGTAGTTAACACCCTGTTGATTAACATCTTCAACTTTTCACTTCCATCATCTCCAGTGGCAGAAGTACCTGAGTTACCGCTATGGCAAAATCCAAGAGCCAAACGTCTGCCGCCAGGGCTGCGGCTATCAAGTCGTCCAAGGCACCATCCGCCTTCACGGTGGATCCAGTTTTGGAGCCCGTATATTCCAAAGGTCCATTAAGATCATTTCTTGTCACCACTTCAACTCCCGCTGTCATCAAGAAGAGACTGATCACAGACACCAAGGAATTTTACTTAATTGGAGCCCTTGTCGTGTTATCAATTATTGTTCGTTTGTACAACTTGAGTGAACCCCACTCCGTGGTTTTTGATGAGGTCCACTTTGGTGGTTTCGCCAGAAAGTACATTTTGGGTACCTTCTTCATGGATGTCCACCCACCTTTGGCCAAGATGTTGTTCGCCGCTGTTGGATCTCTTGGTGGATTTAAGGGTGATTTCGAATTCAAGAACATTGGTGACGAGTTCCCCGAATCAGTCCCATACGTGCTTATGAGACAGTTCCCTGCCGTTTTGGGTATTGGAACTGTGGTGTTGTGTTATTTGACATTGAGATCCTCTGGTGTTAGACCATTGATTGCTTTCATCACTTCCTTCTTGCTATTGATCGAAAACTCCAATGTCACCATCTCTAGATACATTTTGCTTGACTCTCCTTTGATGTTCTTCATCGCTGCTGCTATTTATGCATGGAAGAAGTTCGAGATCCAAGTACCATTCTCTAGACCTTGGTTCAGTGGTTTGGTCGCAACCGGTGTGGCATTGGGTTTGGCTGTCAGCTCCAAGTGGGTTGGTTTGTTCACTATTGCCTGGGTTGGTGTTTTATGTCTCTACCAATTGTGGTTCATTATTGGTGATTTGACCGTGAGTTCCAAGAAAATTGCTGGCCACTTTTTTGCCAGAGGTGCTCTTTTATTGGGTATTCCAGCTGTCTTGTACATTCTTTTCTTTGCAATTCATTTCAATTCTTTGTTCAAGGAAGGTGATGGTGCTGCATTCATGTCATCTGCTTTCAGAGCTGGTTTACAAGGTAACTCCATTCCTACCAACATCAATGCTAAGGTTGGCTTAGGTTCCGTTATAACCATTCGTCACTTGAACACTCTTGGAGGTTACTTGCACTCCCACAACCACTTCTACCCAGCTGGTTCCAAGCAACAACAAATCACTTTGTACCCTCACTTGGACTCCAACAATGACTGGTTGATCGAACCTTACAATGAAACCATTCCAGACCATTTTGTTCCTTTGACTGACGGTATGAAAATTAGATTAAAGCACGTCAACTCTGGTAGAAGATTGCACTCTCACGATGAGAAACCACCAGTTAGTGAGCGTGACTGGCAAAAGGAAGCTTCTTGTTACGGTTATGATGGATTTGAGGGTGACGCTAATGATGATTTTGTTGTCGAAATTGTCAAGCACAAGTCTTCTGATGAATCTGATGAAGTTCAAGCTTTGAACTCCGTGATTAGATTTAGACATGCCATGTCTGGTCATTATTTGTTTTCCAGTGAAGTTAAATTGCCTGATTGGGGTTTCAAGCAACAAGAAGTGACCACTGCTTCCCAAGGTCTGAGACCTTTGACTCATTGGTACATTGAAACGAACAGAAACTCTTTGCTTCCAGCAAGTGAAACTGTTCACATCAACTACCCTAAATTGAGTTTATGGGATAAGATTGCTGAAAACCACAAGAGAATGTGGAAGATTAATCAAGGTTTAACCGACCACCACCACTGGCAATCATCTCCATACACCTGGCCATTATTGACCAGAGGTATTAATTACTGGGTTCGTGAAAACAAGCAAGTCTATTTCCTTGGTAATGCTGTCACTTGGTGGGCTGCTACTGCTTCCATTGTGATTTTCTCCATTCATTTTTCCATTTCTGTCTTGAAGTGGCACTTAGGTCACAAGATTGCGAACAACAAGGAAGTGTACAACTACAACACCCAAGTTTTCTCTTATGTTCTTGGATGGGGTTTGCATTACGCTCCATTCTTCATCATGGGCAGACAATTATTCTTGCATCACTACCTTCCAGCCCTTTACTTTAGTATTTTGGTCTTGGGACACACATTGGACATCTTTGTCAGTTACATTATGGGTCGCTCCAAGTCCTTCCAACAAGTTGGTCTTTGTATCGTGACCGTGTTCGCTGCCTTGAGCGCAGTATTTTACATGCAATATTCTTCTTTGATTTATGGATCTCAATGGACAAAGGGTAAGTGTAACTCATTGAAGGCTATTGGAACTTGGGACTTCGATTGTAATGCCTTCCCAGATACCATTGCTCATTATGAGAGCTTGTCTAGTTCTGCCAGTGCAGCAGCAGCTACTTCTGCAGCAGATCTCATTGAAAGCCCTTTACAAGTGGATGAAGCCAAGGAAACACCATATGTCAAGCAAGAAGTTGTCTACGAAGAACAACCAGCTTCTCAATTGGACAGTGAAATCAAGGACGGCGAACCAGTCAAAGTGGTAGAGGAACCACATGTCCCTCAATTCGAGATAGAGGGTACCAAAAAGAATTCAGAAGAAGGTGTCCAATCTGAATTCGTTGAAAACCACGAAATTTCTTAAAAACATTAGTCTACAAACTTTAGTACATATAGTGGCTTCTTAGCATCGTTAAAAACTGATTACTAGCAGCTGTCAATATAAAACGACCGATCAATCGTAGAGCATAGCATCAAAATATTAGAAACAATCAGGAAATTTTTTCATCACAGAAATCATTTATTTGCATCTATTAATTCATGCTTGTACGGGGTATTCAGGAAGAGTATCTTTCGCCCTATTCTACTTATCTATACCTTAAACCTATTTATTTGATCTTGTTTTAATCAAGATTTTGAATTGTCCTTCCTCTCATATATTTTTCATTTTTGACCATTTCCAACAAAGAAAAGTAGACTTTCTTAATGCCTAATAAAAATTTGACTGTTACGAAAACAGCAAAAACAAAAGGACTGGCATATGCAGAGTATTCCAATCTGTATTTGGTTGTTTTCAATAAGAATAAACTGAAAAGGACAGGCAAATGTACGAAGGCAAAGTTGTGTAACATTTTTTTGCTCAAATCTTCGAATCGAACTTCTCCTTCTTCAACATTTTGCAAGAAAAGGAACTTGAGAAATGTGATTGGGTAGTTTAAATATGAGAATATTGTCCAGTATGACACCAACAAGTGAATGGGAAGAGTGACGTGATTTAACAATAGGTTAGAAACCCCAGAAAGTAGTGATGGTCTCTCGTCATGGAAGTAAAACTTTGCAGGAAGATCAATACAGTAGGAATGAATACTTATAATCCAAACCCACCAAAGGAGCGATGATACAAGGAAGTGTACGAAAACGCGAAATCCTCTTATCATTTCAAAGTAGCCCAAATTTCTACGAGCCACTTCAGGAGCTCCGATTTGACCTTCCGCTTCTGGGTCTGTATCTTGCACCTGTTTGTTGTTCACATTTGAGTCGTAGACATTCAATAATATCATGACTATGACAAAACCAATACCTGCGGCGAATATATCCACATTCCAATTTAATGGAAAACTATTCTTATAATACATTGATTTCCCGAAAATAATTCCAAAAGCATTTACAACAGGTCTACCAATGGCCAATGAACCAAAAATAACGGATAAAAATAAGAATACCGCAAATCCCCACAACATTATTATCAATCCAAAGCATCTAAGCTTAAAGTTTGGTGGCCTGTAGACGACAGTGTATCCATTACTGGTAGAGTTTTCTTCTTCTTCAGATGATTGGGTTTGATAACCAGTGTTGACCTCTTCAACTGAAGTAGGAGCTGTGATCAATTGATCATTTTTAGTAACAGCAACAAAAAGCTTCTTTACATACTTTCTTCCCACAGTATCATTGTCAGGAACCCTAATGTATGACCCATTAGGAACGAAACAGGCCATTACTTCTGGATTTTCTTTGAAAATTTTCTGTGACTCTGAATAAGTAGTGGGTCTGGAATAATCCACTTTTGCATTCCCAAGTAATTTGACTAATAAATTTCTGTGTACCACATATCCTCTTTCTTGTGGTATTGGTTTACCCAAAATAAAATGTGACAATCTCATCTTGAATGTAGATATCTCAAATGCTCTTTTCCAATAGAGATATACGTAATGCTGGAAAACAGGCATTGAAGGTAATATGACTAATGATAACAATAACACAACCCAACAGACGTCGAGGCTTGTAGGAATTGATTGCTGTTTAGTTGAATCTTCAAACTTCAATAATCTCAAGCCCCAAGTAACACCGCCAATTCCCACCAAGATAAATACTGTGTACGCTTTGGCACTCAAGTAGATCCGAGACAATTGGAGAACCAAGGGCTTTACTAATGCATCATGAATTAACCTAGCATTTGGATCTTCTGGTGATCTGATGAAATACAAGACACCCGGGCGTAAAATTTTACTTCTAGCCATACCCACGTAGAGAGCAATTGACAACATATAAATGGTACCAATAAACCAATAAGCAATGAGTCTGACATGGGATGTACGAGTGAATTCCGAGATAGAAGATAAAAGAATGAAAACTGACTTGCTGCCATCTGGTTGGGTTCTGACAAAATATGGAAGAACTATTGGACCACCACAAAGGTCAAGTAACCAACCACAATAAACTGGGAAGAAAACCACTTCGAGAGCAAAAATGAAGAAAACCTTGACAGTCGAGGTGATTTCAAATAAGATCTTGTATAATCTTCTTGAACTGCCCATGATCGGCTTTTTATTTGCTGTGAGTGCATTCATGATGAAATAGATCGAACATCCAATAATACCATAACCAATTGATAATAAACTCAATCTCTCGAGAAATGATTTGTTTGCTGAAATTGGACATATGAAGATCGATGAAAATGTAAGCCATATCGGGTCATACACATATTGCACTAGAGTGAGCTTTATGAACTCCAAAACTTCATAATTTTCAATATAATTATTTGCTGTTGATTGTAAGGTTTTGAAGGAGGCGTTTTCGGTGATGAAGGCCTCCAATGGAGCAATAATCATAGAGTAAAATGTACCCACGAGAAGACGGGACATTGATGAAATGGATGTACCAAGCATGTGAGGTATGAAGTAGAAAATAAATAAGTACACCGCAATAATTGAGTCGGCAATAATAGTGAAAAGTAAGGGAGTTTTGACATTTAAGGCAAATGCAAACATTTCAAATATATCTCCATTGGCTTCAGCAACAGCTGCAGCAATGGCTTCATCATCTATGTCTGGTTGATCGTTTCCCCCAATCTCAGGAATATTTTCTGGTACCTCTGGTACGGGATCTGGTCTTCTTTCTTGTTCAGGAGCATTCAACCGTACAAAACCTGGCTCTGCACGTCTTTCTTGATCTATATTGAAAGGATTACCCCCTTCGATAGCTCTTCTCAATTCTTCCTCAGTATTTGGTCCTTGATTTACTTCGAGTGGGTGATCTTCACGCTGAAGATCACCAATTGCTCTGGCTAACAATTCTAATTGGTGAACATTCTCTGCAGCATCAGCATTTCCGTCTGCACCTTCATTACGAAGTGCTGTTAATGCTTGTTGCAACATGTCCAGTAACTTTGACCTAGGCTCTTTCCCAATCTGTTTCAACAATGATTTTGCATATCCTTCATCACGTACCACCCATTCATGCTCAATGAAAAGAGCGATATGAACCAATAAGAACACAAATATATGTCTGACACCACTGTAATATGTGTATTGGAAGATTTGCTCAGCATAAATGAAGAGAAGTTCCATTGCTGTGAAAGGCCCATGGGCTTCTTGATGTTTTGCGATATCAAACCTTCCAAGAAGAAGGGCATTAAAAACAGAAGGGTTTTCAGCAGGGAGAGTTCCATCAATAGCCCATGTATAGATACGACCGGCAAACTTCCAAAACATTGGTAGTTGAACCAAGAACATTACGTACAAGGATATTGACACTGATTTGTAGAACCCACTGGTCAAAAAATGAACAAATTTCGATAAGATTAACTTTATTGGTATAGTCTTGGGCATTTCTGGATCATATATAGTCTTAAACTTGTATTCCGTATTGCAAATGTCACATTTTTGAGTTGACTTATTAGCATGTTTTAACCATTCAAAAAGGCACTCCTCATGAACGTATTTGATTGAACCCTTGCAATTACAAGGATGGAAGAGTGCCTGCGACTCCGTGGCTTCCCCACGACAGATACGACAGAAAGGGTCTTGGTCGATCATGAGGAGGAAGAGTTGATACTGACTTGTGATATAAGTCTTTTGCCTGTATAAATGTCGTAATGTATTACATAATATGGGAGCGAATGTTTGAAGTCCGGAGAGAATCGGGAAAGAGGGGAGATTGACTCGGAAAAGAATTACGATAAGGATTGAGTACAGAAAATAGATAATCCAACGATATTCACAATTGATTTGTGAAACATAATTGACCTGATAATTATATTTCACTGTTTCGAAATTAAAGAAGCTAAACAAACACTAATTGACCCAAGAAGAGTTTGCGACTCACATCTTCGCAAAGAGATTCAACAATAATTCTTGAGACCGGCCTTTATTGTTGATTCTCGAGGTACGCAATAACTACTCACACTTCTGCTTAACTAAATTTTGGAATGATGTAACGGAGCCTTTTCGCTTATACCATGTTTGACTATTTTAGGGTCAATCCAATCACCAGGACAGCAGATACTATACATCAGTATTGCCTATAGCTCATCTAATTAATTGGCAAAAAGATTTTTATCATATTTTGGATTTTGGCTCGATCATGTGAAGACTTTTAAGTTTTAAACATTACGTTTCCTGTGACCTTTCTCTTTTTCTTTTTGGATTCCTCTTTAACTGGCTCGTCATCATCATCATCATCATCATCATCTCCATCGTCATCTGAACCACCACCCATAGAGACACCAGTTTCTTCATTGAAGTTACCTGTTTTTTCTTCGAACATCTTTCTGGCTTTATGGATTTTGTAGTTCTGTTTACTAATGTAATCAAAACGTGCTAACTTCATAGGATCGTTTCTGAATGCGAATACCAAGTCATTCATCTTAACACGAGATCTACCTTGGGATTTTGAGTATGCCATCACCTCATGGCAGAGATTGACGAGAAAGTCAACCATGATATCGTCAAGACACAGCACTGTCAACTCTGCTGAAATTGGCCTATCACCCAAGGCGTATAATAGGTTTTCTATATCTCTCAGAAACAAACCTTGAAACTTTTTTCGTCTTCTGGTGGTTGTTATTTGAGGTAACATGCTTTGATATGGAAGTCTTCTGAAGCTGGATGTTGCAAGTGGACCATTTGCCGAATTGTAATATTCTCCCAGAATGGATGGAGCTGGAGTGGAAGTAGTCACATTAGAGTACATACTCGAGTTTGTAAGCGACCCAAGGTTGCTATTACTTCCTGTTTGAAGGGGTGTACCAGAATATTGATCGCTCATGATACTCCTTGTAGACAGTTTCGCAGGTATCTTGTTCTCAAAGTTATGATGATATTCTGACCATACACGACCTGAGTGTTACAGAAATTGGGAACTAGCCTATCTTACACAATACATTAAAAGTTCTAGTATATAATCTAAGCAAGAGGGTCTCTCTTCTTCCATTCCATGATTAAATCGTCCTTAGGGAAAATAGTGGCGAAGACCTTGATCTTCTCAGATAATTCTGTCTTGTGGTGAATCAAATCAGCGTTCATCAAGTACTTACCCAACATACCGGTAAACATCATGATAACATAGTTCTTACCAAGACAAATATGTGGACCAGTACCGAAAACCAACCAGTTACGAGTTTCCATTTCAGTAGTGGAGTTCTCCCATCTTTCTGGGATGACCGAATCTGGCTCAGGATACACTTCAGGGTCGTGCAAAGCTGGGTAAAGAGTTGGAACTACCATGGCACCCTTTGGAATTGTGTATGAATCGGTGATTGGGAATGATTTCTTAACCAAGTATGGAACCATCAAGACTGGAGGACGGTAACGCAAAACTTCCTTGACAACGTTTTTGGTGTAAGTCATTTTTTCAATGAGTTCTAATGACAATGGTACGTTTGGGTCGTTGTTTCTGACAGCCAATTGTTCCTCCCTGACCTTGGCGGTGATATCTGGTCTATCAGCAACAATTTGGAATAACCAACAAGCAAGAGAAGAGGAAGCATCTTGAGAGGCAAACAAGAAGGTGAAAATGGCTTCACTAATTTCCTTGTTGGAGAATTCACGAACCAAGTGCTTTCTGTCATCTTCTGAGACACCGGTACCTTCCAACTTATGAGCCTTGGCTTGCTTCATCAAGTAGATCCACTCATCAAGGACACAAGCAGGCTTACCATTTTCTTCGTTGATGTACTTCTTGGACATAGCAGCACACTTTTCGAAAATCAACATGGTTTCGTGGGCAATCTTCTTACCGTACCAAGTCTTAGTGTAAGGGATAATGATTGGGAAGTTGACAAGTTCTAAAGCGGCAGTGACTCTGAAGTAGTTGTCAGCGATTTCGGCAATTTGTTCTTCAAGAATGTAGTCACCACAGAATGTTCTCAAGGAAAGAGCACAAAGCAATTCTCTGAATTCAGGGAAGAATTCTCTTGGGCCGTCAAAGTTGACAAACTTTTCGAGGTACTTGTCCATGTACTTCTCTTGGACTTGAATGTAAATTTCCAATGCTTTGGTGACGAAAAGTCCCTTCAAGGACTTCTTATAGTCACTGTGAGCCTTACCATCCAAAAAAACCCAGTTGGAAGGTCTCAAGATTTTGTGGGCTACATCCACCACACAAGGCTTGACGAACTTAGGAGAACTCAAGATTTTCACAGCCAAGTCTCTAGAGGACGCAATAACAACAAACTTGTGGAAGATGGAAACACAAGACAACGCTCCGGATTCCCATTTGGAGACGTATTCTTCGAACTTGGGGTCGAGGGATTCCAAAAATGGACCGATGATGGGCCACATCTTGTAAGCTGGCCCGGCGATGGTGCCCTTACGGACCTGGTACATGACCTGATCGTATGTCAACACCAACACGATCCCGGTGATAAGAAACTGCCACCAGGTGATTTGTTGGTACAACTCCAACCATCTGGAGACGAGGTCTCCGTCGAGCCTTTGGCGAAGTTGTTCAAGTCCTTGAGCAATGGGAGACGTACTATTCACACTCATATCCACTCAGTTCGATGAAGAACAATAATTTTTATTTGTAAATCTGCGGATTACGAACAATTTTAATACTCCCGAAGTGATTTCACCATACAGGAGAGTTGATGAAAAAATTCTTAGATGTGCCTGTGGGTGAAAAGACTGTCGGGGAGTTTCGGAATATATATATAGAGCCTGTTAGTATACACCACCCCATTGCTTTTATCATATTATCGCATATGGGCATACATTACTGCCTTTAGGGGCAGGTGGTGCCATGTTCTGTTGTGGTATTTTGGTTTTATACGATCGTACATGCGTCACATGACCGCGTTGTTAGCTCGTATAGGCCGATGTGACATGTGTTGAAATGCCGGGAAGGATCCATGCGCGATCATCACCAACCGCAAATTCCGGCAGCTCGTGTAAAAACTGCTGGGTCCCAGCACGTGCCGTGACTTAAACAAGGTTGCTATTGGCCGGTTTGGGAAGTGTCACGGGATACCACGGGAGAATCACGAGAGGATCACATGGGAGGTCACGGGGGTTCCCGTGACTGATTCCATGCTTGTAGGCGGTCCAGTGGTCGCTGTGGGTGTGGTATTGTCCACGATCTTGGCCGTTATGTCCGCTGGGGCCAAACCACAACTTGAACATTGTGCGAAGATAGGCAGGATACATCACGTGATTACACACGTGACAAATCTAGGTGAATCGATCACGTGAGGCAATATCTAGGAAATTTTTGAAATGCATCTGAGCTCATCTCATCACCATACCGATGGCTAAAAGAAAGAACAACTCCAAGGACCAGGAGAAAAAGAAGAGGGCCAAACAAGAGCAAGACTCGGAACTCAATTCCGGGTTTTTCACTTCCGTCAGCAAGGGAAAAGAACAAGACTGGGAAAACGAAGAACAAGACTATGAATTGAGACCTCGTTCCAGCACCACCGCTCAAGTCACCGAAGGTTTGCCCATCAAGCGTTCCGATGGTAAGATCGAGAGAGTGGTCTATGAAAAGAAAAAGGCTATTCCAAAAGAAGAAGTTCCTGCTGATGAGGAGGAATCTCAAACAACCCCAGAAGATCAGTCCAATACGCAAGAACCCGAGCTTCAACCAGAAGAAGAGGAAATTGACGAGGATGCCCATCTCTCGCCTCAAGAACGTCTTATAAAGATCAAGGAAGAGATCGCCGACTTGGCATCCAAGCTCATCGAGGACCCTGAAGAAAACTACACTTGTCTCACTAGATTAAGAAAAATGTCCGAATCGAAGAATATTGTTACCAGTCAATTGGCGATTATGGCCCTTATTCCAGTTTTCAAATCTTTGGCACCAGCATACCAAATTAGACCGTTGACCGACGCAGAAAAGAGAGAAAAGGTCAGTAAGGACGTGGCCAGATTGAGAACTTTCGAACAAACCCTCGTGAATAACTACATTATGTATGTCAATAACTTGGCCATTTTGGCCAGAGTTTCGTTCTCCAATTCCCAAAATAGCAAGAAGGTGACCCCCGAACAAGTGAAAAAGGGATTGTTGGCTACGAAAGCGGCATGTGAACTTTGTTTGTCGTCATTGCGTCATTTCAACCATCGTTCAGAAATCTTCAGCATAGTTATCCGTCGTTTGAACAGAAAACCATCGAATCCCGATGATCTCGATGCTTTCACTAGATGTGTGAGAGTGTTAGAAACCCTTTTAAAAGAAGACGAGGAAAACGGAGATATCACCCATGACGTTGTAAGACTTTTGAGTAAATCCATCATCGATAAGAAGTTCAGAGTAGACGAGTCTGTGGTGAACATTTTTCTCAGTCTTTCCCTCTTGGAGGATTATGACCCTAATAACAACAAGGATGAGCCAAAGCAAAAACTCAAAAAGAAAGACAGAGTTCATTTGTCTAAGAAGGAAAGAAAGGCTCGTAAAGAACGTAAGGAGATTGAAGAAGAAATGAAAAAAGCAGAGCAAGCAATTACAGTTGAAGAAAGAGAGAAGTACCAAGCACAAGTGTTGAAAATGATTTTGATGCTTTACTTACAGATTTTGAAGGCTGGAACTCATACATTGGACTCTACTAAGAATGACGCTAACCACTTAATGGCAGCAGTTCTAGAAGGATTATCTCGTTTCGGTCAAATGGCGAACTTGGATCTCTTGGGTGATTTCCTTGAAGTGCTTAGAGAGATCATGATAGATATCATAAATGAACATTCGATAGCTCTGACAGACGATGATGACGAAACTGGTGGTCTTTACAGCGGTAAGCAAATCAGGACAGTCTTATTGTGCATTGCAACTTCTTTCACATTAATGCTCAACCATGCTTCTACAGGAAAGATTCCAATGGCAATTGATCTTTCCAAATTTATCTCCTCGTTCTATATCATTTTAACAGACCTTTCTCTTGACGCTGATTTGGAGTTCAGCCACAAGTCCATTCGTTTGGCTGACCCACTTTCTCAGTCTGAGTTTAACAAGCCATCTGTGAACGTATCTACCAAGTCTGAATTGCTTCTCAGGTGCTTGGATTACATCTTTTTCAGATCCAAAAATGGTACAGTTCCAAGAGCAACTTCCTTCACCAAAAGACTCTATATGTCCATACTCAATACTCCAGAAAAGACGTCGTTGGCAACATTGAAGTTCATTGGAAAACTCACAGCCCGTTATGACGAAGCTATCAAAGGTTTATGGAACACAGAAGAGAGAATAAGTGGAGAAGGCTCGTACGTTCTTGGTATTGAACGCGAGGATAGAGAAGTGGAGTTGGAAAGAGCCAACAGTGGTGCAGCTACTTTGTGGGAAAATGTATTGTTAGACAACCATTACTCTCCTATGGTCAGAGATGGTGCTAGGTCCTTGATGAAAAATAGTAAAGAGAAGAAAAATTAACTCTACTCATAAAAATCTAATGGACTAAATAGAACCATTAGAGAGGCATTAAATATGCATATTCAGTTCATTTAATGAACTTTCCATCAATATATATATATATTAATAGACGGCTTCAAATAAAACTAAGTACCTTAGGAAATATGACAATGTCACGCGACTAAGGAGCACGTGACCTATAATCATTCTTAGGTTAGATATCGCCACCATCTTCACTATATTACTAAACAAATCTTGTGTTGACTACTAATGCAGAAACTAGTAGTATCAGAGGCATTACCTCCATACTCGGATAAAGTGATCCTCTCACAAAGTATCTTATCGGACATTGTGAACAATATTCCCGAGGAAGAACTACCTCATCCATTGATTTTCAGCATCAAGAATGGGCTGAAAATTGCCTACATAGGAGTGAAGGAGTTTTCTCATGATGAGGATGAAATAATAGTACCAAATTCCATCAAAAAAGCAATTGGAGATGAAGCAAGCCTCCAATTGGAGCATGATATTCCCAAGGCAACATCACTTCGCATCAAACCAACGCAAGTGTATAATATTCAGAATTGGAAGTACTTTTTAGAGAAGAAACTAACCAGCTTTTACACCACCTTGACCGCAGGAACCAATTTGGTGATCGAAGATGAGAATTTAAGGTACGAGTTGATAGTGGAATCTATCAACGATTCAGATTCATTGACAGCTTGCATTATTGACACAGACATCGTGTTGGATGTGGTTCCGCTCAACAATAAATTGGCAGAAGCAGAGATTCTTGAGTTCAAAAGTAATCCACACAACAATATTACCGAGGTTCATGATACTATAGATCTAAAAATGGTCAAACCGTTTACCGATCCCACATTCATTCCAAATATTTATAAAGTCGATCTTACAAGGTTCGCTAACTTCATAGACATACAGTTGGAATCGGAAAATATACATAATGTGGATATATTGGTTGGTTTGGACAAATTCATCAACCTTGAGAATTTCCGAAACACTACCATGGCCCAGAACCAAGACACCAAATCGGTGCAAATCAGCGTGAAAGATGATGATATCACCAATAAGCTTCTCAAAGCAAAAGAAAGTATAGAATTGGGAGATAGTACCACGGAAATCGAAAAGTGGTTGTATTTTATCCCATTTTGCTGGGAAACGCCAGCGGATGTGCAAATCAAAGTCACTGAATTTTCACCACAAAGTCCCGTTGCCAAACACCAGGATGGTCAACAGTGTAGCAACTGTCACAAGATAATACCGTCAGAGAAAATGGTGCTACACGAATCGTTTTGTTTCAGAAACAACATTAAGTGTCCGAAATGTGACACGGTCTTTTTAAAAGCTGTACCTGCGAGTCACTGGCACTGTCAAGAGTGCGATTTCCACACCGATAAGTCGATAAACCAGCTTAAACATAATAGAATCTTCCACTTGAAACCCTACCGATGTCCAGAGTGTCCTGATGGTAAGGAATATGGTGATTTTATGGAGTTGGCATACCACCGTGCGCTGGACTGTCCAGCAAAATTACACGAGTGTACGTTTTGTCACCTTGTGGTTCCACAAGAGGAATATACCTATCAGGACCGATTCGAGAACTTGACCCACCACGAAAATGGATGCGGCAATAAAACCACTGAATGCTACAAATGTGGCAAGATCCAACGTATCAAGGACCTTAGGAAGCACATGAGGTTGCACGAGTTGAACAAGGCCGCCTACAACCAAGAAATCTCTATGGCATTCAACAAGTGCACCAACGTCAATTGTGTGCACCTTGTGGAGGGCCATCCTACCAACGACCTCAATTTGTGCGATTTGTGCTATGGCCCGTTGTATGTGGCCCAGCACGATCCTACCCACATCAAACTCCAACAAAGAATCGAACGGCGTTACATGTTACAGCTCACCAAAGGCTGTGGCCAGGCCATGTGCGATAATCAGTACTGTGCGCAAAACGACACCATCAAAGGACAACCGGTTCGAGAACTCATTTCACTTGTAAACAATACCCTCCTCGCGGGCATCCGAAGTCCCGCATTGCCCCTCAATTCCAGGAGGGAAGTTCCTGCCACCAACCAATTGTGGTTCTGCGTGAACGAGACCGTTACTTTGAAACGCAGGCTATTGGAACAGCTTCAAGCGGAGGGCGAATACTCCAACGAAATCGTGTATAAGGCACTCAACACTGGAGGTGTGGATGATGCCAGAAACTGGCTACGCGATCACGGGGTCCGGCGCCACCGTTTGCCATCTAGCTAACTAAATATATCTCGTTTGAGTTAATGACTCCTGATAAGCTGGCTTATTGTATTCGCGACACCTCGATAAGCTAATGATGTCATCGCTAGGCCTATATTACGTAATCAACGTTTCCGAGACCGGATGGATGTAGAAACCCCCTGGGCCCAAATGGCGGTTCCACAAGTTTGCCGCTACAAACCTCCTACACTCCAGATGTTTTCCGAGCCTTCGACTCGGCTCTTCTTCTCTTCCCCACACCACTCGGTGGTATCGCCTCCTCCTGTTCAACAATCTCAAGATCCCCTGGGTAGGGCACGTACACCTTGATGGTCGTGCGCGCCACTGTGGAAGTCACACCCTTATCACCCCCAGTGGACTATATAAGACCAGCTCTTTTCCCCAGAAGAAACCATCCACCATGTTGTTACAAAAATCCGTTGCCCTTTCCATTTTGGCCACCTTAGGTGTCCAGGGATTGACCATCCCACTCGATGAGGTCATTAAAGTGTTCGAAGACACTAAAGATGTCGCCACTAAGCAAGTCGCCACTGCCCAAGATGAGGCTTTTAGCCATGCCGTGATGCCCCAATTGACCAAGGAAGTGTCTGACTCTTCCGTCGCCACCGATGCTTCGCCAATCCTCACCTCCGGCTTGGATGTGATTCCCCACAAGTACATCGTCGTATTGAAGGAGGACATCGCCAAGGAGGAGGTTGACTTGCACAAGGAATGGGTTTTGTTCCAACACGCCAACGCCATTGCTGAGCTCGACCCAACCCACTCTTTCTTCACTGCTGCCAGTGAATTCAACGCCGAGGGTGGTATCATCGACTCCTTCCACATCGAGAATTTGTTTGCTGGTTACTCTGGTTTCTTCACCGACGCCACCATAAACTTGATTAGAAGACACCCTGCCGTTAAGTACGTCGAAACTGACTCTCTTGTTCACGCCAGCGAATTTGAGATCCAAAAGGGTGCTCCTTGGGGTCTTGCCAGAGTTTCCCACAGACAGCCATTGAGCTTGAACTCCTTCAACAGATACTTGCACGACAGCGAGGGTGGTGCTGGTGTCACTTCCTATGTGATTGACACCGGTATCAACGTTGAACACGAAGAATTCGGAGGCAGAGCCAAGTGGGGTTCTACTATCCCATACGGTGACGCTGATGTCGATGGTAACGGTCACGGTACTCACTGTGCTGGTACCATTGCCTCCAATTCTTACGGTGTTGCCAAGAAGGCCGAGGTCGTTGCCATCAAGGTCTTGAGATCCAACGGTTCCGGTTCCATGTCTGATGTCGTTAAGGGTGTTGAATACGCCGCTAAGGCCCATCAAGCTGCCGTCAAGGAAGGTAAGAAGGGTTTCAAGGGTTCCACCGCCAACATGTCCTTGGGTGGAGGTAAGTCTCCAGCTTTGGACCAAATTGTTAACGCTGCTGTCACTGCTGGTATCCACTTTGCCGTTGCCGCTGGTAACGAAAACCAAGATGCTTGTAACGTCTCTCCAGCTTCTGCTGAAAAGGCCATCACTGTTGGTGCTTCCACCATTTCCGATGCTAGAGCTTACTTCTCCAACTACGGTAAGTGTGTTGACATCTTTGGCCCAGGTTTGAACATTTTGTCTACTTACATTGGCTCTAAGTCTGCTACCGCTACTTTGTCTGGTACATCAATGGCCTCTCCACACATTGCAGGTTTGTTGTCTTACTACCTTTCATTACAGCCAGGTGCTGATTCTGAATTCTTCGTTTCATCCAAGGGTGTTACCCCAGCTCAGCTCAAGAAGAACTTGATTGCTTTTGGTACTAAGGACGTTTTGACTGACATTCCAGATGACGGAACTCCAAACATCTTGGCTTTCAATGGTGCTGGTCACAATTTAACCGAGTTTTGGGGTGTTTCTGAGGAAGATGTTTCCTCTAAGTCTATTCTCGACAAAGCCACCGAGAAGACTAACTTGGTCGAAGAAAAGCTCGAGAAGTTGATGCACAAGCTCGACAACGATCTTATGAAAGATATTAAGGATATAATGAGTGAAGTTTACAAGAACACCCACTAGATTTCATTTATACACTGTTTAAATCATTTATATTAGTCTTGATATTTTGTAGTCCCTGCGCACTAGTGTCTCGAGACCTTAGTGGCTTCGTCAATTACATAAGCGCGCCACTTTGATTACGTAATTGGGAACATACCACCATCAAGACCGAGATATTATCCAACATCGACATACATTAGACTTTTCTTATAGACACCTTCAATATTTACCATGTCGACACCAGCAAAGAGAAGACTTATGCGTGACTTCAAGGTATGTTTAATTTCCTAGAAATTCCTACCTTTCCCAGGTTAATACTATCGAATTTCTTACCAAGAACTTCAACAAGTGTTCAACAAGAGATACTAACAATAGCGTATGCAACAAGATGCGCCTAGTGGAGTTTCTGCATCCCCATTACCAGATAATGTCATGTCATGGTAAGTATAATGATTTCTCTTAGATATTTGGAAAAGTTCCGTTCATGTTGTTTGTGGAGTGGCGAACTAATGACTAAACATCTTGTTGTCAAAACCATTGATATCCTGATCTACGATTACTGAATGGATACCAGAATAATAACACAGACCATTTTATGTTTTGAAACTTGAAGAATCCTGACTTTAGATCGATACAATGTGTGGACGGTCAGCTACATGAGTAATAACCATTTGTTCATCAGCGTGGAAAAACACTTGATATAGCTTTGATCAGAACGCTGTCCCTACTTTTGCAACAAGACTTACTAGTTTCTGGCTCCAAATAGCGAAAAGTGACAAACTGAATCCATACTAACTTCTAGGAACGCTGTGATTATAGGTCCAGAGGACACCCCATTTGAAGATGGCACATTCAGACTTATAATGCAATTCGATGAGCAATACCCAAACAAACCACCCACAGTTAAGTTCATAAGTGAAATGTTTCATCCAAACGTATACGCTTCTGGTGAATTATGTTTGGATATTTTACAAAATAGATGGTCTCCCACATATGATGTTTCCTCAATCTTGACATCCATTCAATCGTTATTGAACGATCCAAATATTCTGTCTCCTGCTAACGTCGAAGCAGCCAACCTTTACAAAGACCACAGATCGCAATATGTGAAAAGAGTTAGAGAAACAGTGGAAAATAGTTGGAATGAAGATGATTTAGAGGATGACGACGATGAAGATGAAGATATTGATGAAGACTGACTATGTACAAGTTTAGCTAATGTATGATAACGAATATGGTTTTTGTAGGGAGAATTATTTGAGCCACAAATAGTACCATTTTTTGGCTCTTGCTTGTTGTTCTTGCCTTTGTTTCTCCTCCTGTTCTTGCTTTTCAGCAAGTTCTCTCTTTCTTGCTCTTTCCAACTCGTGTCTGTCAACGATGAAGAGTTCTTGGGGTTTGCCTTCCTCGCCAACACGCTTATCTCTTGCCACTGCGAACAAAGCGATGAAGATTGACAAAAAGATGAAAAACTTGGTGACGGAGTCCATTCTTTTAACATCAAATTGTTTTATTCTTACGGGAGTTTCTGCCAAAATCACAAGATCCTTGAGTTTGTTGATCTTGGTATCAGGCTTGGGAGCGGTTGATTTGATATGGGATGGGACTTTGAAAGGCAAATCGTAGGGTGGCTCAAGAGTTTTCCAGTTCTTGAACTCTTCACGTACACCCCAGTCACCATATGCTATATAATAACCCAAGTATTTGTCTTCCAAGGTCAATTTCGTCCACTTCTTGTCGTATTTGTCTTGTAACTCTTTGAGCACTTGTCCTTGATGGAGAAGACTTAAACCTCCGAACAATTTAGGATCCTTGAAGATTGGTTCCGTATCAATGGGTTGTGTTGCATCTGAGGATGACATCAGAAAAAGGGACCCCATATCTTTTATGGATTCGATGGCCAATTTTGATGCTTCTTGTCTTTCCTTTTCGAGTTCCATTGGTGATTTTTCAACTGGTTTTGACGCTGCGGGAGCTTCTTTCAATTTAATGGCAGAGTACGTGAGGGACCGACATGTTTGACGGGATCCAAGACCCACTGTACGACGAATCATTGGTAGTTTCTTGTTCGTGTATTAAAGAATACTCGACGATGATGCACGTGATAGGAGTTTCTTGATACTTGGTAGGGACACTACCATGACTTTCTTCAGGAAGTAGAGGTGGAGAGGAGGTAAGAGATTAGTAGTAAGGGCCGCATGAGGAAAACTTGATAGGACCGCTCCAAGAATGGAGAATGAATCATGAAGTAAGAAATTGGAAGTGGGATAGACGGAGTAAGTAGAAAATAGAAAAATGCAGAATGTTTTCAATCTAGGCTGAAAGTGAGACCAAATTGGGACACAATCAGAACAGCCAACGAGGCCTTATCGATGAAACTGACCCTCGAAATTGCTATTGCGAGACCGGAAGATGTTGAAATGATACGATTTTTAGAACATTCAAGTGGACACTGGAGACAGAGGATTTGTGAATTTTAACCAATTAATTCCTGGTGGAAGAAAAACGACACAAAAAAACACACGGACCACCCGAAGTGAAATTATCCCTCGAAAGGGCTGGATACGACACGGCCATATCCAGCCACACAAACAGCCGATATCTAGCACCGTACAGAAACTGGGGGTACCATCCCGATAGATCTGGATGCTGTTCGCACACGACCTATTTACATACTGGCTGTGGAGGAGGGAGGTTACAAAGGGTTTTGTGGTAAGTTTTAGGTCACGTGACCCGTTTCAGGAGAATTTCACGTGCGACATACAAAACCATTTCCACCATCAAGCCAGGGTTTCGGGCACTCCCGTGCTAGTAATATGCCACTGCTGTGGATCGCCCTTTTCCTATCGGGGTATTAATGGCATGGGGCCTCCAATCAGGGTGGGGGACCCCCGATGAAACGGCGTCACGTGCAAGTTTTCCTTGCAATTGGCCAACGCCTATAGTGCAAAATCCCCCATGTTTCCACCACTGCGCATCCCGCTAAAACATGCCCCAACATCTTCCATAGGGAAAGTATACCCTAGGGTCCATGAAGATAAAGTTTAGATAAGCCAAAGAAGATCCTGCAGTGTCGTATTTCCCCGCATAGAACGCTAGTTGACAACTACGACGACGCACGGTTATTAGTTGCAGCTTCGATGGTTGTTAATGTTCACTAAACATGCATGTTTAGTGGCCCTCGCAGCCTGCGGCCCTGGAGTTCCTGTGGGAGTCTCGCACTACGTCCGCACTACGTCCACCAATTTACCGGCGAGGGTACCTGAAGGTGGTATCGCAATGGACCACTCTCAACATGGGTGATGCCATTGGCTCACGCCACTGACGGCAACATCCGTTCTGTGTTCCGGCACCTATTTCATCATTGGCATAACTGGAATTGAGCCATTCGCCAACCCCCGGGCCCCCACAAGGGCCAAATGGCCCCTTGGTTCTTGCCCCATTAGTGATGAATTATGTGCCCACCGCGAGCTGCCACTGCGGACTGATTCCGCCTATTTCGCCACCGCCAAAGGGTTCCCCCTCGTACCACTCGAGCATTAGAGGCGCGGTAGTCCAAGGATGTCGCTAATGGCATGCTCCGCGGCCCGCTACTGCCACCCAGCCGTATCGCCAGTTTACCGCCTCGCATCTCAGGGCCCTGTCCAGGGGCCCCCAATACTGCAAACTGGTCCATGGGCTGCGGGCCCATGGACATCGTAGAACATTTTCTGAATCCTCATCCCCCCAATCTGTCCCCCACCATCCCCCAACCATCCCCAACCTGCTACTTCCTATTGGTCCACATCCCCAATGGCATATGGCCATCGCATTTCCCAAACACCTCACTCCGAGATGCATCTCATGAACGCCGCCGCTTGTCCCTACCCACACCATTGTCCGTGCCACGACCACCCATCCTCGTATTTAGGTAGGCCCACCTCATCCACCCGTCGTCCGTCTCCCACGTCTCCCACCGGCACCCAAGCCGTCCACTGCCCCTGTCCCTACCCCTACCAAAGGCGCCGCCCTGCCATCGCCTACGCCCTCTCTGTCGTCTCCCATCCTCCCGCACACCGCCCTTGTCCGTCACTTTTGTCGCTTTCCACGCCGTGGATATTCTGGGTTTGACACTTGCGCGATAGCCCGGTTATACATACCATTTCCTTGCAACACCAGAAGGACCCCACCACAACAGCGATCTGTGTTCTGGAAGGCCTTCTCTACGGTACCCCGTCCATAGTCATCCCATTCCCCGTGTTCTCCCCCCTCAGCTTTCTCCCTCGCCCACCGGCGTCCGTGCGTTTCTTGCACCATGTCAGCAGTCCCTGAGTCAGGGCCTCCCATGGCTGACAGACCACCCACGGTGGTTGTTCTCGATCAATTGTTCGAGTTACTAGAGAGTTTCTACAGCCACATGGTGCAAGCTCTGAAAATGCTCCTGTGGGACCTGGTGGTCTCTCTCCGATTACCCGTGGCCTCCCTCGGCCTCATGCCCACCTCTGAGTTGTCCGCAAGATATACTCTCATCCAGAAGTACCGCAAGGAGGTGGCCCACTTGAACAGCTTTGCCGAGATCAAAGACATCTACCTTACGTTATTCCGGTTCTTGACCCCCAGCTTGATCAATATCCAGACCTGCTTCGACAGAAAATCGTCGACGTTCTCAATCGGCCCACATAACGAACTTTCCACCGACGCAAACAGCTTCTTTGCCTACTTACTAAACTACGTGTTCCCCAACACCCAACTCTCGAGAGTGGTGGCCTTTCTCCTCGATTCCTCCTCCCACATATCCGCCTGCTCTCGCTCCAACGACCATGCCTCCTCACTATTGGCGTCCCTGTTACCCGAACGCTTCGCCGACTTGTCCTTCGACATGGACCTCTTCCTGATCTCCTACAGCTTCTCCCAATCTCTTCAAATCTACCCCGAATACCTCACAGATACCACCCAGGCTCACGCCTACCGTCTTTCGGTCCTCAAAGAGATAGCCTTCGATCCAAGCTCCGATGAAGCGTTCGAAACCTCCTACGAAAATTCAATCCTCAGGCGAATCTTGGACAACGAGTTGGATTCAAGCCCCAACACCTTTGATGAATCACAACAAAAAATCCTCGACATCATGGAAATATTAACCTTCCATTTGGATTCAATACCCCGGGTAATATCCCTCCTATCAGAGTTCCTAGACGTGATTGAAGTCATGTGCGTTCATGCAAAATCCATTGATACCAAAGCGGAAATACCCAATTACTATTCAAATAACCGTCAATACTTGCGACAACTTTTATCAGAAACAAACGAAACCTGTGATTCCTTGGTTCGAAGAGGAACAGTGGGACTAAGTGCCCCACTGGCATTGAAAGTCGTGCTTTCACTGCTTCGAAAGTTTCACGAGACTCTAATATCGGTTTCCCTGATGAAACCTTCACTCCCAGCACCGTCACAAGTTTACAAAGATGAAATCCATTTTCTTGAAGAGCTAGGCCACTATACAGAAAGATATACACGATTATTGGCAACTACAACAGAATACGAAGGTAATCCTTGTGGTCTTGTTGAAGATGGCGAAAAATATGTCACCTTTGAACATTTAGACTCAATAATCAAAGACATGTTTTTTCATTTACACCATTTCAAACAGCGGTTCAAGTATGATAACGAAATAGGGAAATTACTATTTAAATCGCCGAGTCGGTCATGATAGACGGCTTTGGTTCGCGTTGATGATCGAAGGTTCATGTATCCATAATTCGTTCCACATGCAATCCTTCCTTTGACAAATCGCTCGATTTATAGGCTCCGAAATAGGGATCAATTCACCACCAACTACATATCATTTACAACACAATGGCTAATCGTGTGGCACTTTTTAGACTTCCAATATAATTTTGCAACTTCGCGTCACGTGATTACATATCCGTTGCATTTCCAGAACTTCTTCACTACTGTATGTTATCAAATCGTATCCCATTAACTATATACTACACCGCGATCACCAATATTAAAAGAATACATAGAACAACCGCAAGGATTCCAATGCACCAGTCGCTGGCCTTCTCCCGATTCTTCTCTATGACAACATTAATTCTTTTTAACCCCCGTTGAAGCTTGTTGCCAACATTATCTAAGTCGCGGTCTAAGTCGTCTAACATAAATGCTTGGTCTTCCAATTCGGACCCCATTAATGCTGCTTGTTTGTTGAGGGTTTGCATGGTTTCATGGATGCTATCAAGTTGGTTATCTTGTTGCTGTATGGTCTGTTGTGATTGAAGAGAAAAGGGGTTTTCATCTTGGCTAATTCTGTTTGACATGGTGGTAACTTCGCGAGGGGCGAGACGCTGTGGACCCCCATCAGATGAAGATGAAGGCTGTACGAAGCCTTTAACAGAAGCTTCTCGAATAGATTGGCCCCTTTTGGCTAATTGGGCTATTTCAGCCCGTCTTTGCTCAACCACTTCCTTTCCTCCAAACCGTTCAGGGTCTCGTTCACTGATCTGAACCGCCTGTTCCAAATCCCTTTGGATTTCTTCAAATTCTTCATAATTGTTCTCAAACTCAACAGGATCTCCACGTGTTTGTATGAGCTTTTCTAGCACACCGATGGTGGCCCAAGCATCGTCTCTGACTTCGTTATATGGATCCATGTTGTGGTCACTACTCAAACTTATCAACTTGTTCTATTTAAACATGGTGGTGTGCGCACGACCTCGCAAAGTCAAGATAGTTTACAAAAGGTTTATACCCCCCAGTGAACATGTCAGAAAGTGGTGAAGTGCCAAAATTGGAGCGTTCAAACAGTCCTGTCGATGTCAAGATCGAGAAGCTGAATGAGCCACCTGTTCATGAAGTGGTGGGTGGTTCTTCAGTCAGACAGTACCTCAATAAGCACATGACAAAGACTTTACTAGAGGGCCTTTATGAAGTAGGAAGAAAGAAACCTGAAAACCCATTGGTGTATTTGGGTGAATTTTTAATCAAGAAAGGAAAAGAGGATAATAACAATTCCGAAGACCATCAATAATACATATATTACTTCCTGAGGCTGCTTTTAGGTGAAGTTTTCAGTATCAACAAATCAAAACTCTAACAATTGCAAACAAATATCAATTGCAAACAAATATCAATTTCCTACTCGTATTATACCTCACCCTTTAAGTTTTCGACCGTTAAATACCATAGAATGAGAAATCAATGGATTGATGGTGTTCAAAATAGTTAAATTAAGAACTGTTAAAGCTAAATCATAATCCATTTGTTGACTGGCTCTACAATAGGCATCAAAGTATCGATTTTCCTACATTGCTTCAAGAAGCTAAGCTCTTTATGTATTATCAATTCTAAACTATTAAGTTCATCCAATCAGAAGAAGATCCAATCTAGAGGTTTTGATTTCCTATCAAAAATATCGAAGGCAACTGTAACATACGCACATTTTTTAATGTACTACTACCTAATAGACTCAATAGCTAAATCATTTCCCTCATATGGCGATCCTCATCAGCTCCGTCGTGTAGACAAGTCAATTTAGAGATCATGAGTTCTAAGTTTGAAAATAGTCAAGAAATAAAACGTTTCATGGCATAATTTTTGACGAAAACCGATATTCTCATTAATGTCTCATTTTGCTCCATAATTAAAAAATACCCGTTCTAGTCAACACGTTGTATTATTATCTGTTGTTTTGTAGTATCGCATAAGAATTTGAAAAATCTTTTTAGTCTTTTCATCGTTCCATCTAGGAATCTTCATGTGAGCCGAAATCCGAACGTGGAACGGACTTGGTGACATCAGTGGAAACGATCATTGCAACATTCAATTGATATCCCTTTGGAGATCTGCTTATTTTGGAACAGGGCGAACACCTTGCCTTTCATCTTCCTTTCTAAAGGAAGTATTTTTTGTTATGACTTGTAAATTGGATTCGTAGAAAATTAACGTACTATGACGAAATTGTGTCAGTAAATTCTGATCGTAATTTCTTACCCCTGTTTATGTTAGTACTAACTTGCCTGTCATTAAGGTAACATTGAAGCATGAATTATGTTTAACACGCAATCGCAAATCATTGCATCGCTTGGCAAAAAACTGGAGTCCCTGAACTTGTCCCATAATATTAATCTATGTAAATCTTGTAGATTCCAAGACATGATGATTTGATTCTATTGCCAGAAATTTAACTGTGGCCTCGGGAGTAATTCACATGGATTTAGGCTTTTTGTACAAACACATACAAGAAACACCTTCCAATTCATCCACCTTGAGTTTTCTAATGGTTAACCCTATTATTTCACTCGCTACAAGGCAAAAAACTCGACTCAGTCGAGCAAATTATTAAATCACCTCAATTAACCCGTACCAGTTTACATAATTGTGATGGCATTCCTTACGTAAAACTCTCTGGTCAACTAAATGCATCCACTTTAATGGCACACTACAGTATTGCACATGAAAAAATGTGAGGAAATGATACGAAAAACAGCACTATTTCTTAGAAGCTCACCGAATCAACGTTTACTAACTTTAAAGTGTCAATTAATCCCAGAACTCCCATAAATACTGAATTTAGGTGCGCTTCTATACCTGAGTTGGAGTTCATCAGTGCCACTACCAATGCGCGACCAATTCCTCACAAAACTCACACAAATCAGGAGGCAAAACATCATCAACTAAAGGCATGAATGGCAACGCCAATCTAAGGCCTTATTACGACCACGATACGTTTAACGCGGGCTACTCCGTGATATACAAGCCCGGGGTGGGACTTGTGGATCCATCTGATGGAAAGAGACTCACTGCCACGTTGTTTGAGGGCCTGGGGCCAGGCAAGGGTGTGGGAATCAGAGGGGCTAACATGGTCAAATTGTCGGCCATTAATGGAACTTCTGGTGCAGCAGGCGCTGCCGGCAACATCAGCGGAAAGAATTATGCATACGATTTAGAAATCCATGAGTATTTTGACCTAAGCAATTTCACTGAGTTATTGAAGAACTTGGTATGGAGCTTTGTGAGAAACTATTCTAAGGCCATAATGAGTCAGCCGCTTGAAATAGTCAGATTGGTGCTCCAGGTAGGTCAATTCGGCTTCAATGACAACACCAGCAAAGAAGTGAATCCCAAGAGTCAATTGGACTCGACATACCTGGACGACTCTGATTCAGAGTACGAAATCAATTACTTCCAGAATGCAGGTGAAGCGAACGAATGGGCTGGAAACGAAGAGCGGGGCCTCAAAACACCACACGACACCCCACTGTCTTCTACCCATCTTTCTAGAAGCTCCAGGAAGAAGCCCAAGCCATCCAAGAAGATCCAACCCGTTTCAACACATACAATTGATGTTTTGTCATCGTTAGTGGCGGCTGAAGGCCCAATGTCACTTTTTAGGGGAGTCAATGCCACCTTCATATTCCAAACACTTTCACATACCATTGAGGCGTGGATTACTGGACTAGTTTCACCATTCCTTGGTATTCCTGATCCTTTTTTCCTTGATTTGACACATCTGCCAGATCCCTGGCTCCTGTTGCTCCTTCTGGTAGGCGCTTGCGTGGCCACTGGGCTTATCCTTATGCCATTTGATTTAATTCGAGTCAAATTGATGGTGACCCACTTTGGCAGCTCCAGCACCAGATCGGTACGGGAACTGCTCCGTAACTACCCAGCGGTGGCACCTCCGGTCCTGGTGGTGGTGTTGACCACATTGCACCAACTTCTGGCCAGTGTATTCCGGAGGGCAGCACCATTTATTCTTTTCATTCGCTACAATGTGGATCTGTATAATGCGCCTGCGTTGTGTACGGTGGTGAATTTGGGAGCCCTTCTCATGGAATTTTTCATCAAATTACCCGTGGAGAATCTCTTGCGGAAAGAGCAAGTGAGGTGGCTTCTTCAAGCCAAGAATGATGCCATTGGAGTGGTGACCATCACTACTGAGGACATGATCGTTACTCACGGAGGGAATGTATGGGCCGGGACGGGTGCCAATCATGGCAATGGATCCGAAGGGGGTTCTTCCATTGAAGCACTTCGTGGGCTGGTGGCCGGTCTTTACAACGGTTGGCGTGTAGGACTTCTTAATCTCTTTGCGGTATGGGGTTATGCACTTGTCAATACCACCACTACCGACCCCGAGAGGTTATGATGCCCTGTAAATAGAATACGATGAATTACGTTGACTTGCCCAGTAGAATTCTTTGAATGCGAGGTGGACGGATTGTTGGACGTATTGGGAAGTTGACCCTTGGCCGAAATCACCTAGCAATCCAGAGCAACATTAGACGCATAGACATCAAACGACACAATCGAGTCGAAATGGCATGGAGGGTAAACGCCATGAGATCATCAAAGAGGCAATGACAAAAGAAACCAATCCAAACCCAACAATCCAAATGAGACACTCCCAGAAATGCATGCGAACCCCAGTTTCCAAAACCCCAAGAAATGACAACGCCAGTTTCCAAAACCCCAAGAAATGACAACGCCAATCTCCAAACCCCAAGAATTACCAACACTAGTCCCCAAACACCCCAATAGCAACTGTCAGAATCCCCCACATTACAAATGCACCCGCCCATGTCAACTTGATTGCATCCTCCACTTAAACGCCATCACCACCCACCATGCGTACGGCATCGCTGAATCCCCGATTTCAACCCTTCACCTCCTACTCCATCCTCTATTGCCCCAGATATGACGTGACAACCCGCCCCCATCCACACATCGCCAATGGCACATGGCATATCGCACATGACACATCACACCAACTGGAACACCGGCGGTGCTGAGCCAGCCTCCATCCTCATCCATGGAGCCACCCCGGTTTTTGCAGCCCTCCTCTTCCTCTGCATGCGTTTCACCGATGTAATGTAATTACACCTAAGCCCGGGGTGTAACTACTAACCAATCCCATGCAATTGAAAATGCAAATGCAAAATGCAGATGCAAAATGCAAGTGCAATTGCAATTGCAATTGCAATTGATCGTGTTTGTGCAGTCCGCATGGACTTTTACTGCGAACACTGCAGCCTGTCGCTGCAGGCTCTAGTTGCAGGCGCTAGATGCGGGCGATAGTTGGTGCTAGCTGCAGCAAAAACCTGCGGCCACCACTACTGTGGTGCTTATAGTGGCAGGTGGGGAAGGCCCGGTACTGCATGCGGTCGATGATGCCTCGGTGGGGCATGCCACGGATGCACGGATTTGAGCCCTACTCCGAAGAGCCGTTGCGACTACTCGCGTCCACTGCCACTCTACGGCTGGAAGTCCAAAGCAAAATCAAAACCAAAACCAAAACCAAAACCAAAACCAAAACTAAAACGTAAAATTCGGCCACGCCACACATCTCTGCCATGCCACACCTCTGCAGCCTCGTTATGATGGAGCCAACATGTCTCATGGGCCCATTGGAGGGCCCACACCATTGCATCCACCACTACCCGGCACTTCGCCTAGTTGGGGAATGGACCGATCTTCCCCGATCTAGACCGTATTTTACGACGTCCCTACACCCTTTGAATGCACCTCCGCCCCATACCCCCTGTTGCGAGCCCGGACCCTCGCCGTCCTGCCTCCACCCGGTGGCCCCATCCCGAGCGAGGCGATCTGCTAGCAACCATCAACAGTACCAAAATCATCGTAGCACCCACGGCTACAATTCCCTCCCAACTCATCGCCCGCGGCAACTCATGCCTTCCCGTGCACCTGTGGCCTGGTAAGGTGGGCTTACTTGGAAGCCCGTCCTCCCATTGGTCCATCGGCCCATCCCCACATTGGTCCACCTGCGCCATGGCCCAAAGGCTTGATGTCGGTGGTCTTTTGTTGTGCCCCAGTGGGCTCACCTCAATTTGGCCATCGAATTTCTCGCCACAAACGCATAGAAAATTCGAATTCTAAAAAAAGCATCCCCACTACTCCATGTACATGGTACATACGCTACATGGTGTACATGATGTACATCCTGTACATGACGGGCATGAGATTTTAGCTTGTTGTCACCGTTATCGTATTCCAGTCGTATATATAAGAAACAATCACCACCTCCGATGGATGCAGCTACCTTTGAAGTCCATTTGCTACAGTAGCCCTTGCTGTTGTGTTACTGTTGCCCTAGTACTGTGATTACTTCCGCCATCGTCCTCGGTTTTCCTCGTGTTCGTCATCGCCTTTTCCTTTCCTGCTCCTGCTCCTGTGCTGCGTTAGTTTCCTGGCTCTTTGTGCATCTTACACCCCCCGGTGCACTCACAAAATCACCCACTGCATCCTCACTATTGATCACCGGAATCTCGCATAATTCCAACCACTCCACCCAATTGATTCCCAATCTCCTCGCAAGCGAATCCAACTGACGTCGTCAACTATTGCCGCCTGTATCGCTGTTTCCCCAGTTGTCGTTGTACCCATAACTCCTTCCACCTCGTCTGCTCCCGCACCCTCTGTTTATCTGCCCAGCTTTTCACCCATTCACCTGTTCACGCCTCCTGTGGTAATTTCATCGCTATTCTTCCCTGGGCACATCGCACTATTCTCATCACCGTGTTAGCCTAATTTCAACCACCTTTTCATCCACTAAAAACATCTCCTTTCCTAAACCCTCCCTCCTCCATCTCCTCCATTCCATCTCCAACCCTTCCCCCATCTCCTTCTATCTCCTTCCATTCCTCCCTCCATATCCATACCCTTCTAGGCTTCTTCAGCCCATTTTCCATTCTCCCGCCTAGCATTTCCCTGGCTGCCGCCTTAGCATACTATCATCTTCAACCCGCTAATTTCCTCCCGGCGTCCCTTCAAAAGATTATGACATGCTCTTCAGAAGCAAGTTTTACTACCTCTCGTTCCGCAAGACCTTGATCCTCTTGATCGGTGTGCTTGCCTTATTGAGTGTTTCCTCCATCTACAAAAACCCGCCCCAAACCAACCTCGATGAACTTTTGACTCCGCTGTATCTGCAGCTCATTGACTTGGCCTTGGTGGATGTGTCCATCATCCGGTGCTGGAGAACTCACTGCAAGGTTCCCGAAGGCTACACCAAGGTCCTCCCACTGTTGGACCTCGCCCAACCAAGTAGCACCTTCCGCTACTATCTCATCACAAGACACCTCCCGGTGGATGAAGCCACCCGGGCATTGGTCGAAATACAACTCCAGCCTTCTTCAAAGGATATTAAACAAGGATCCCTCAAGCCTGACATGGAGGCAGAAGTGGTGGGTCCTTTCACCCTCATCAAGCAATTCATCGGAACCACTCCTGCGGATGGCCCATTGAACCCGGATACCCCTGCCATCAGAGACGTGGAGGTCCTCTTCGGATCCTCAGACTTTGCTGACGCCCGTCCTTACTACTTCGCTTCACACTACATCAAGGATGATCTGGTCCAACCCATCCTTTCATCGTTCAAAATCAGTGCCAACGAAGCAGTCAAATTCCGTAACGAACTCCAGCACTTCGAGGCAATGAGAAACCACATGGCCTTGGAAGTTACCAGCTCCAAATTCAAAGTTCTCCAGTTGAGTGATCTTCATTTTGGACAAGCCCAAGGTAAGGCCAACTCCGACGGTTCCATATCCTCGGATTTACGCACCATCAGATTCATTGAACATTCCTTAGATGAAGAGAAACCGGATTTGGTTGTCATCACTGGTGATATGGTGGATTTGGACCGTTCTGTGGACTACAAGTCTGTCATCCTCAAAGCATTGCAACCGATTCTTAGTCGTAAGATCAAGTTTGTATTTACTTTCGGTGATGAATTGTCCTCTCTTGCTCACAAGAGCAGCTCCGAAAGTACAAAAACCGCACTTTGCATCATCAACTTCTTGAAGTCATTGCCTTTCTGCTACAATACTGAAGCTTTGGCTCAAACATTTAACCATGGTATCACCAACTATAATATCCAGGTTGTCAAGGAAAAGAAGGTTGTTGCGCATGTTACAGTGCTTGACTCCGCTGATCAAAAAATCGGAGACTCTCAAATCAATTATCTCTACAGAATCAACAAGGGATACGAGCAGATTCAAAAGCTCTTGATGTTCCATTTCCCCATTTCTCTGTACCGTCCTAAGGGAAAATTCAAATTGGTCGGAACCTACAACGAGAAGCATCCTCTCAATTCTAAAACCGATACCAAAATTATTACAGATATCATGAGCTGTGGGTACCTGGCGGTTTCTGTTGGACACGAGCATGAAAACGATGCCTGCTTGATTAATGAGCAATCCAAGGACCGTAAAATATGGCTTTGCTATAACAGTGCTACTGGTGATTCTGCAGAAACACGTTTGGACTTATCATACGTCCGCAAACTTCGGATTTTCGAAATGAACTTCGAAAAGAATGAAATGCTAAGCTGGAAAAGAAGAGAACAGGACAAACAAGGATTTGACCACCAAAAAATTTTCCCATTATAAACGTGAAATTTCTACTTAATTATTGAGTTTATCATAGATACTGTGCATTTTCTTTTCATATTCAATTCTTCTTGGTTTCTAACCTGGGTATATACTATTTTAATATTATTTGGCATTTGCCATATCCCTTTACATTCTACTGTTATTGTACATGTTGCGAGCCCAGTTCCATCAGATTGTCTTTTTCGGCCATCTCACCTTCAACTATTTTGACTTATTCGAGACCATAGTCTTC
Organism: Suhomyces emberorum; assembly: GCA_003707835.3. Taxonomy (NCBI): domain Eukaryota; kingdom Fungi; phylum Ascomycota; class Pichiomycetes; order Serinales; family Debaryomycetaceae; genus Suhomyces; species Suhomyces emberorum. Next base: position 310,933 of record PPLQ03000012.1, read on the forward strand.
TAACCATTCGCCTCGGCTTCAACAATTGATTGCTAAGGCGGGTCCTTCGATTTGGCGTGCCGTGGAAAGGTATTCGATCCAATTTGAACTTTGAAGATCCCTGAGCCATTCCAAATTAGGAATCCCACAGCGAATTACAATAGTTCCCAAAGTCCGATAAATCCTTGAAAACAATACATCCCTTGTCACAATATATTTGGTGCCAATAGGCAACTTTACACCCTCTATAGCTAATCCTGCCATCCCTTAATATGAATTGACATTATATATTGCACGTGATCGTTCACGTGAACTGTGCATTACTTTTTGAAATGTTGGATCACGTGTGTGATTACATAATGTTTGACGATTGCTTAGTCAGGGGAAATTTTACCTCATCTCATATCTCATATCTCATAACTTACATCCTTAGACCAAATCAACTCACACGAATAGCCATGGGTAAAGCCAAAAAAACTAGAAAGTTCGCTCTTATGAAGCGGACTTTGTCCTCCAAAGATTCCCGTTTGAAACAAAAGTCAACTCAACAGAAAAAGAAAGAAGAAGATCCAGAACTCACCAAACACGTACCCCAAGTCTCATCAGCGCTTTTCTTCAAGTTTAACCAAGCCATCAAGCCCCCATATCAAGTTCTCATCGATACTAACTTCATAAACTTCTCTATTCAAAAAAAGATCGATATAGTGAGAGGTTTAATGGACTGTTTAATGGCCAAGTGTATTCCTATCATAACCGACTGCGTTTTGGCAGAATTGGAGAAGTTGGGACCAAAGTACAGAATTGCATTGAAATTAGCCAAAGATCCTAGAATCCAAAGATTAAGCTGCACTCACGGAGGAACATATGCCGATGACTGTTTGGTCAACAGAGTTATCCAACACAAGTGTTACATCGTGGCCACCAATGATGCTGATTTGAAGCGTAGAATCAGAAAGGTGCCTGGTATCCCACTCTTGAGTGTGGGAGGTCACGCATATGTGGTTGAAAGATTGCCCGATGTATTTTAGAATGTATTCCTGGATGGATACAACATACCGGTGTTTGTACTGTGCGAATCGGTACAAATACACACGTTATTTAAGAACAGCATGTCAACATTAAGGTCATTAATGGAATCATTTTCGTTTACTAGTTCTCAGGTCAATAGGCAAATAAATGATAGTAAAGACATCGTAAATTGGAAGAGTTTAGACTATTCGATTCAAGTCAAAAATTGGGTGCACAAATTGAAAAAGGACTTGAAACTCTTCCACAGTTGTACTGACGATAATTCTCCTCTAGAGGCTAAGTTGGATCAGTTACTACTAGAAAAAATCCACAGTATCGATGTACAGGAATTTTCCCCGATTTCTCCTTCTATCCATCACTCAGGGTTGCAGATGCTGACACGAAGCAGTGTACATGAGAGTTTACTATACTTGAAAAGAGAACGCCTCAAGGTCACCAAAATTCCACCTCTAACATATGAAAAGCTGGACAACCCCCAAATAAACTTTTATGCTGTTCTATTGGCATATAATACCCTTGTGCAATTGATATTGGAGAAAAACTCAGAGATCACCATATTTAACCAAGTGCAAGAAGCAGTGGTAGACAGGCTTCTAGATCTTATACAAGAAGATGAAGAAGCTTCTGTTGCGGGGTCTGATACAGAATTCGATAGCACTACTAGTCTTTAAAGGTTTTTCACCCTGGCTAGGTATCATCTGCGTCCATGCAGATGAATTAGAAATTTCGCATCTTATAAATGATACCTATAAAGAACCCTTTTCACAGAAACAAGTTTCATTGTAGTGGTATGTTTCTGGCAGTTGTGCATGCGATGGCCAAATAATGCAAACACTAGTCATCGATCCCTGATTTTCTTTACGAATCGATCTCATCCAAAATATTGGAATCTTTACGTGGGTGCATTATGGCATTGTAGTAATAATAGGTTCCACAGAAAATACAGTGCCAGTGGAATAAATTGTAGATAATGTCAAAGAACACTTCATGTTTTCGCATACCGGCACCCATAATGGCCTAATGCTCTGTGACAAGCGATATGCATTATCTGCTCAAGATCACTTCTTAGTCAAGGGATGTCCGTGTTCAAAATCTCAACCTTGTGCCCCATTTCACCGGTTTGTTCCACAAACATCACCATCATCTGAGCCTCTTGGAACAATCGAATTATCTTTATCTCCTACCAACGAGATGGCCACCCTGAGCCTACTCCCTGTACTGCTGCTCGTCACTGCATTCCTCTACCACACCATCTACACATCGCACTCATTGCATGCTTACGTTGGTTGGGCCTCGGTTTGGGTATGTGTGTGTTGGTGGTTTTGAGATATTTAAGGTGTTTGGGTTTGCACCTGCATTGGGATACACTGCACCCGTTTCTGGTACACACGCAGCCACTCTTATAGTACTTTTCACACAACGGCTGTGATTTTACTGCTGTTATAAGAATCCCATTTCCTTCAACCTACAACAAACTCCACATCCTGAGCCATTGATTCATTATGGCTACCTCCAGAAGCATTTCCAAAAAGCATCTGCTCTACATTACTCCCGCCAATTCTGAGCTGTGTTTGCAGTCAAAGCGTTTGCGGCACGTACCAGACCTAACCAGTCTTGAAGTAAGACGTCCCATGGTAAACAAACTAATCGAACAGACCTGTAACGATATTGATATGGACGTTGCCCTTGGCCAGGTCAAGGAATTATTGGACGTTCCTGTGTTCCATGCCCAAGAAACCCAAAGACTGAATTCCCTCACTTCCAGTAGAACCTCGCTACAATCAGCATTTGAACAATACTGCAATACCAGCTTCAATCTCAACCAAGTGGGACTCAGCCAGCCACAAGCCAGATTCAGCATGCCTGCTTTAATTCCATCACTCCACAGGAAACCTGAACTTTCCTTGCCAGTTGCGAACCCCTGGGGTCCTCCACCCGAGGTATTTTCGAAATCAGTTCCCAGCTCCCCGAAATCTGTGGGTACCGCTACACAATCGATCACTAGCTCACCGCAGTCGATATTCAGCTCGCCACAATCACTTGCATCCTCGAGATTCGATATCAGTAATATCTCCATCCGCCGTTCTGACACAAGAATGACTTCAATCTTCTCTGTGGATGTGAGCAGAAACAGTGTGTTTATTCCTACTTCTAAACCCCCTTCCATCCCCCAATCCGACCAGTGTTCCCTCCTGATAAAAACCATGCCCGAGAAACAATCTCGATTTAGTGCTAAACAAATTTTGAGCCGCATAAAGCCTAGAATCAAGTCCATGTTCACTCCGAAGGGCGATAAGCCTGGAAACTGTCCCAAATAATGATACCCTTATAATCGTTTATCGATCACAAAGATGAACTATTCACACATCTTATGTGCACTTATAGAATAATTCCCGCGTTCAACCAATTCACTGACCTGAGTATTTATAGGATCAGCAACTAATTTTGCATCTCATTTGCACTTCTTTAACCGTTCACCCATGCCACCATTGCCGTATCTCTTTTCCTGCTGGCAATGAATCTCCGTTAGCTTAAGATATAGTCCAAAACAAGCACAACTACGAGCACTTTCTACCATTCATAGCATAAAATATCAACTACTTGACTCCATTATCATCTGTAAGTTATTGAGACGAAATCTGTAAGGTATCAAATATGGAAACAGAGATTTGATTTTAGACTTTTTCCACATATGTGCACACAATCAGCTCGATCTAGCTATATTCATTAAGAATCCTAATTATATATATGAAATCCAAGGATGAACTACGATTTTTGCCATATTATCTAATCTATAATTCACTTTACAAACTTGATTGTCTCCTATACAACGGTAGTTACCCTAATTACACCATTTACACCTGCATAGAGTCCTTCGTAACAAACGGTTTTTACTTCAGAAAGTGATGCGGTGGCTCAATGGTAGAGCTTTCGACTCCAGATCGAAGGGTTGCAGGTTCAATTCCTGTCCGTGTCATTTCTTTTTTCTCATTTTTATGGTGCACTTTTTACTTGGTCAAATCGCGTCGCTAGTCCCACTTTTAATTTAACCCTTTGCACGTGATGCATTGATTTGGTTCTTCGCACTACTTTTCAAGTTGACACGAAAACTGAAGTGGGCGACACCAACGATCCACATAAACATCGAACTTCCTTCAGTCACCCACCGGATTTAGTTTATCCTCGTGCAAATCTCCCCTATACAGATCAATTGCAGGTAGCCCAACAACTTTACCTTTTTATTATTTCCACCCGACTGTTGAGACCCTGAATTCATAATGGTGGTATTGGCAGCTTCTATATGTACCCGTGGAGGTAAAGCTTTGTTATCTCGTCAATTCAAGGATTTGAGCAGAGACAGAATCACTGCTCTCCTTGCTAACTTTCCTAGTTTGATTAGCGACTCCAGCAGTCAACATACTACAGTGGAAGATGAGAACGTGCGGTACGTTTACCAACCACTTGAAGAGTTCTACATCGTTTTGATCACCAATAAGACTTCCAATATTCTTCAAGATATAGACACATTGCATCTTTTTGCTTCTACAATCAGCAATATGTTGAGAAACGTCGATGAAAGCGAAATTTTTGATAGTGCCTTCGAGATCATTAGTGCGTTTGACGAGATTATAACTTTAGGTTACAAAGAAAACGTTACCTTGAGCCAAGTTCAAACTTACTTGAAGATGGACTCCCACGAAGAAAAGATCCAAGAAATCATCGAGAGAAACAAGGAATTGGAAGCTAACGAAGAGAGAAAGAGAAGAGCCAAGGAAATTCAACGTAAGGAATTGGCTAAACGTAACTTGGAACAATTTCCAACTGGTGGTTACGATTCTTATCAAACTTCTCAAGCAACTCAATCATATCAACCTACCTACCAACCATCTCCTGTTATCGAGACCACTTCTTCTCCTTCCCTCGCCAATAAACCTTCTCAAGCAAGAGGTGGTTTGCAATTAGGTAAGAAACCTGCTAGAGCCGTTCCTGAAGCTCGCCAACCACTCTTGGCTCAATCTCAACCAGTTTTCCAACATACCAGTGCCTCAAGTGCACCCGTTCAAGAGAAGACCGCTTCTCCTACCCCAAGTGTTCCAAAGGTTTTGAACAACGGTATCTTAATAACCATCAACGAAAAGGTCACTGCTGAACTCACGCGTGAAGGTTCTATTGTGCAATCCGAAGTTAAGGGTGATTTACAATTAAGAATCAACGATGCTGAATTGGCCAACTCTAAACTTTTGCTCAAAACCGACAAGTCTAATGGTATCCAATACAAACCTCATCCAAACGTCGACCGCAATTTGTTTACTTCTCAAGGCATCATTGGCTTGAAGGACAAGTCCAAGTCATTCCCAGCAAATGATCAAGCTATCGGTGTATTGAGATGGAGAGCAACTGCTAAGCAAGATGACTCTTCTCTCATTCCTTTTGTTATTACTGCATGGGTGAATCTCAATGACGATGGTGTTGCTGAAGTTACACTAGAATATGAATTAACTTCCAGTTACATAGATGCACACTCTGGTACTAACCATGGCGCAATTGAGCATGTTAGATTGTTGGTTCCAATCGTTTCTTCAGATGTCAACTTGAACGATGAATCTAGTGATAATGTGTCCTACGAAGTCACTGAAATCGGTGTTATTTTCGACATCGGATCTATTTCTATTGAAAATCCTCAAGGAGCATTCGAATTCACTATTCCAGCTAATGATGAAGATTCCTTATTCCCAATAGAATTACAATTTGAAATTAACAATACTGAGGTGACTGAAAGTGACAAATCCTTAGGTAAACTTCAAGTCATAGATGTTGTCTCCAACAACGAAGAGGAGGCTTCATTACCATTTGAATTACACTCCAACATATCTGCTGAAAGCTTCCAAGTCAACTAAGTTTATAAAAAGTACTAGTTACAACAAAGATATTGATTTCATTTAATTATTGTAAGTATAAAACGATTCTTTGTAAAGCGTCGTACATTTATGTCTTTTTGTAAGTTTAGATTCCAGTGGTGCTTCTAAAAGTTAATTTTTAATTATAAATTTGACACCAGAGTTCGTGGCACAATTATGCGTAATTCTTTCTCTCCTTGTAAATTAAGAGAGGTTACCAATTTTAATTTAAATAATTAATCGGAACGCCAAGATTCAATATTACAAGATTCAATAGATGAATAAAAAGGTAGTTTCTATTAGAATATTCCACAAGTTTAATGTAAGCAAATTTGTACAAAAAACAGCCATGAAGTTCCTTGGTTGTTAATACTATATTACAAGACTGATACCGGAAAGAGCTATGGAAAATTTGATTCCCAACTTTTCTTTATCATTCAATTCGTTAAGTTCACGTAGCACTTGTCTACGTGGATCGAGAAGGGCCACTTGTTTGAAGTTCATAGCCTCGGCACCTCCACCTATCACCGGCTCCTTGACGTGGTTGATGATGATGTTGAAGTCTTGCAAAGCATCTGATTGACCAGATATGGAGGTGCACTCATCCTGAAGTGCCTTAAACTCACTGATCAAGTGAGCGGGCATCATATGGCCATACAACTCGTTTTCTTTGATACCGTTACAGTTTGAGCATTCGAGGACAATGGCCTTCAAGTCCTTTTTCACCACCATAGGGGCAATGTGTTTCCAGATCTTGAGGTTGGTGGAGCTCTTCGATACATTATCGCCTTCACAGTCACCGAACACCAATACTCCAGCGCCGGAGTCTCGGATGGTGATGAGAAACGACAGTGATACGTAATGATCACTCAGGAGGGAACATTTCTGTTCAGGCACAAGAGCTGGGTCCAGGAAAAGTTTTCCGTGGCTTAACTCGAACATGGTCACGTCATATATACCACATTCCCAGGTAGCCCAAAACTCGTGGGGCTCAAGGTCGAGAATACGATAGTGGGGCATGTTGGGCCATATAATACCGTTGAAAACGTGAGCCTGCAACGCATCAAGGGTATAACTAGAGGCATGGACGATTTTGGGTTTAGATACGGAGAACCCGGACAGGTTGACGATGAGGGCGGCGATATGGTCGAGGTGGGGGTGAGTGATGAGGTAGTCGTTCATTTTGCAGAACACTTCCTGTGAGGTCTGGAATGGGGAGTGGTTGGTGATGTTTTTGAACGGCATGGAGATGGTGGTGTTGATGTAGTCTTTGAGGGGCAACAGATCAGGATAGTAGTCGAGAAGGCGAGACGTGGGGTTGGAAGCACCCAGGGTCTCGTGGTAGATGATTTCTGCAAGCAGCGACAAGCCTGCTCCGGCATCTACACACAACAAGTTGCCCATGGGGTTGTTGTCGATAATCTGCTGGTAGGAGACGTTGGCGGGCTTGATGAGGATGGCACAGGTGGTGCCATCGGAAGGGCCGCCGGAAGCTCCCAAGAAGGTGAGCTCGAAGCTGGGAGAGCTCATGGCGGGTTGTAGCGACAAAGGAGGGTCGGAGGTCTTGGAGGGCATCGGGGGATAGCACGGTCCGTCAGTTCAACGGCTTCGGAAGGGGGCAGAAGGCGAGAACAGTCGCATTCAACACCAGATGGCGGGTGAAGAAATGTGGAGTGGAGATGGGACGAATAAGTATGGAAAATTCCACGCCAATACTAGCAAGCTTCTTTGTATGCACGGGGCTGCCACCAATATATAATAGTGTTCTCCTGACTGTCTTATCTTAGACGAGTCAAAAGATGCGGGTGTTAAGGTGCACAAAGAACGGGCGTGTATAGAAGAATGCCGAAACTTTGCACCACTGCTAGACACTTTGCACACATACTGCAGATGCCATGCAGATGCTATGCAGATGCTATGCACTATGCACACACGAGATACAAAGGAAGCCAATGCATCTCGGTGTTAGCTTGGCCAACCGAGGTCCACCTCCGTTGGAAGGGGTTGCCATCATCAATAATAGTACACTGGTCAACCCATCACTGTACCCGGGGTCCGCGGGGACCCCGACCTCCGAAGGTCATTACTCCCCTGGACCGGGTTCCAGAATAATCGAGGCTTTCCTGGCCATATGCAGCGACCACAGAACCACCACAGGGATGATAAATCCATGGTGCATGCGTCTACCTAAGTGCTATTTCCTAAACAGATCGGCCGAGGATGACACTCGGGGTTAACTAGTGGGATTCTCCGCAGATTGATATGAAATTGTTGGCAAGAGATCGGCGTTGGTAATTGAATAGTACATTTGCGCTAACAAACAATCCAATTACACCACCACAAACAATACAAAAGAGGGGTTGTGGTGCAGACGTTATGTCACAACGGCGCATGGTAATAGAACAACCGCCCAGCAATAGGGGAACACCTATTCCGACGTGAAGAAATCACCCACTATTGTATAAATGGCTTCTAGAACTCGTCTATGTGCAGAACCTGGTCCCCCGCAGCCGTTTTGTGGTAATCCTTCCGCCAAACCACTCCCACAACCCGCTTCACCTGATGGCTTGACAGCTCGTGAGGTATATCTACAACCATGCACCATTCCTGGGCGTGCATCACACCCGCTTTGGCCAGGCTATTGATGGCATTTTTTCCTTTTGCTGGATTCCTCGGTGCAGCCAAAACTGTGGTAGAGGCTTGTTGTGGAGGCTTACGCTGATGGCTTAAGGTTGAAGGTTTGAAGAACTTAGGCACAATAAGAATGAAGCGTGGGTATTGTAATTGGCGGTTACAGATTCGGGGTCCTGTTCCTAGATCTCGTCATCCGTTGGCCCCTATTTCTTTCCACCCCACTTCTGCCACTATTACTGATTACTGAAGCCATATGTAGGTCCCCCACCTTCATCGCATTTCCGCTTCCTGGCAGCCGAATATAGCCTGTTGTGATAGGTGGATCCATTGCCACCAGGTTATTTTCCTAAGCTTGAGCCTATTCCGGTTAATTATTACTGAAGTGACGCATAACCACGAGGCTCCAGAAAAAGTCTATGCATGGAAACAGGTGCATGGAAACACTCCAAACCTTAATTCGCGAGTAACTCTGACCCGGTTATACTGACTCCCCTCCCTCCACGGCTAATAATTGGACCTGGTTAATAATGTCTATTTATGTGACATATTGTCACAAACCCGGGCAACCCTTTTTATTGGTTCCTGATTCATTCACAAAGCCTTACCTCCAAACACATCCCACAAATTTTCCCACAAACCTTTTCAGAAACTCCTACAACACAATTTCTACTTGACTACGGTGGCATTTTGTTCAACCCATTATGTATTTAGTTGCCTCCGAATAATCCTGTGTCAGCTCGTGATGTTTCCATGCTGCCTTACATCCTCTATCGAATGACTAAATATCATTTCTGTGTCCTGTTTGAATGTTCTGGAATACTATTTTATGTTCCACATCGCCCCATGTGCCTGGTTATATTTTCTTCCCATGTTGTTCGGCCCTGCCAATCCCTATTACTTCAAGTTTGTGCTCTGAAAGTGCGGATTATAGGCCCTGACTCTCGTATTTAATCCTTGGTTCCATAACAGTTCACTATTATCTTTTTCCAACTTGGTCAAACTCGTCAACGTAGTACTCAACACAACTGTGATCATAAGTTCATAGTTCGATCTACGTTTGGTTACTTATCTTAATCTTTTATTATACTTAATCTTGCTTACTACCATATCCTCTGATATCTCTTGCGAATCTCCAGCTTTGATTTTCAATTTTGATATCCTTCTCAAATTCGAATTTTGAGCCACCTTCCTTGATATTAACCATGGAGAATTTATCGTACGATCTTGCGTCTCTATAGAACAAAACTCTCATACAGTCCATGACAACTTTCTTGGCTTGTTCCTCGGTGACATTTACATATTCCGGGTCGGAGGGAATCAATTGTCTCAACAATGGAATGGCCAAGTGATTACCGAATCCGGTGGCCAAGGTGGAAGAACCGTAGGTAACACCCAACAAATCGACATACCTCAAAAATGGAGTACCGTCGTCGTTGAATCCCCCAACTAAAACAGAATTCCACAAAGGATCCATTTTCGATCTTCTGTTATACAAAACTCTGCTTAAATATTCATGAACATGTGGAGCTCTTAAGTTGTGACCACCGTCGTTATCATAAATCTCCTCTTCGGTTTCTAATTCGTTAAGGATTCTGTGCAATTGTTGCATGTCAGAGATATCTCCTGAAATACCCACGACAGTCTCCTTTCCAACTCTAATCAATCTTTCAATATTGTTGAATCTCATTAAAGAACCGTATGATCCCATGGTGTCTGCTGCCATTATGATACCGTCCTTGTACTTCAAAGCAATCACCGAAGTACCGGTGATAATAGGTTGTTGAGTATGCATTCTTGGGAATTGATCAAGCTGCTCCATAGTAGCTTCTTTTACGCCAGCTTGTGCTATGGCGTGATTATATTGTCCATAAGTCTCGTTACTTGGACGGCCCCATGCAAATGGATCGTGATTCATGATGTATATAAGATGCTTTGATGTTTCTTGGATAAATGTCAATTAATGTGGCAAACGCTGCTTTCACTTATACCACAAAAATATGTTATAATTTGTGGATGTTAGTTGAGAACTATGTGTAGCTAAACAATTCAGGTTGGTCAATTGTGTCTTGAACAGATTTTTATGATTCAATCAAGCTTGCTAGGATGTACTAACTACCTAGATACTGAATGAGTGGCAATTTCGACGAAATGTTTTGGTTGTGTGCAGGACCACTGGGTGCAGTAATGTCAACCTTCTCGTTTATTGAAAAGGAACTAGCTTAATTGTTTATAGTAGTTGGATTCTGGAGGCAATAAGCAATTCGTTGTGAATATCATTTAGGGGAATTTTACTAATAATATCGGTTTTTCAGGAAGCTCTAGCATGTTTATTTGAAACATATCTCTACTCGATCATCAACCGATAAATGTTCGTCGAACATGCTTTAAAGCACATTGGAAGGAGGCCTGATTGCCATTTACAAAATAACTTAGTGATCGCTGCTTCTCCCTTAACTCTTCACTCTTGAACAGTACTATGCCAATTTGTACTGTGATGTAGCAATTTTTCTGGCGTTTTTCCTCCTACATAAGAGTTCAATTGTTATTTATTACTATTTGTTTGTATTCTAGGGAAAAGGCATGTAGAATTTGTCCCAATGTGAATGGTGGTACATTAGTACACCAATTCGGCACCACCACTGAGGACATTGTCCATCTCATCTTCCTTTGGTGCCTTGTATCTGAATCTGCTTGGTAATTGACTTCTGGAGAAGTATTCGCCGTTTTGTGGCTCTACTGGATTGCTGTTAAAGAAGGTAGCACTAGAGTTGGCCTTTCCACCTGGTAACTCACCGTTTGGTGCCATAGGGTGTGGTTTTGGAGAATGTGAGACGTTTTCTGTAGTTAGTAACATATTTTGATCGGAGGTTTTTCACGGAAACTTACTTGCGAACTTGTGAGGTCCACCGACGAACTTAATAAGAGGGACGTGCTGAGACAATCTAAGGGCGGCTCTCATGATGATGTGGATGCAATGCTAAAGTGGAGGTTTTATTGGTCGCAATTACTGTTGATGAAAGGTCACAAAATCCGGTCACGTGAGTTCCGTTTCTTCCCGGGGTCCCGGGAACACTAAAAAGAGTCCAATTCATGTCGTTGGTAAGTATGGGAATCCATGGAAGACGGGTTTTGAAAGTAGGTAATGATTTGGAGCTTATAGGTCTTTTTTCCATGATTTTTGGAGGTTTTGGCATTTCGTTAGGGGAATAATTGTTAGCAAATATACATTTCAAGATTAAGAAGCAGGAGAATCGGGCAGTACAACATGCAATATTAATATTAAGGCTCTTTTAAGGATCTTAAGTTCCCAGATGCCATTATAGGACATATTTTGGCACCAAATCTAGCGATTTATTGAAATAGAGGTGCGATTTTCACAAGAATGGCCACTTTAAAAGAGACCAATGTCTATCATTTCCGTCAAGTCCTTGTTGTTGGAGCCTCTAGTTTTGAATTATAAGATCTATAGTGAATAAATTTGTATTAGATCCTCATCTCTCTCATGATTATCTACAAAATGTCACAGTGAGAATCTCCACAAAGCAATGGAAATAACCCAAAATAGTGATTTTGAAATTCCACTTGATCTACATATCTCAATATCCACATAGCAATAGAAACCTCACCTATCTTCCGGTTCCAGGTATATGGCACTTCCATGATCTCACTGGTTTTCATCTTTTAGTTAGTGTCCATTCTCGTGATCCAGATTCCTTAACAAATTAATATTCACAATTGAGAACACGCGAAGTGATCATCAGCATGTCGGACAAGCTCCAAAGAACTATCCAAAGATTCCAAGCCAAGATCGATGATGGGTCATTTTACGAAGCCCATCAAACATTGAGAACAATCACCAATCGTTATGTCAAATCCAAGCAATACAAGGAGGCATTGGAGATCTTGTATCAAGGTGCCATCATTTTGGGAAAGAACAAGGAATACGGATCGGCCAGTGACTTAATTTCATACATGATCGAAGTGATGAAGGAAGGTGATTTGGTTGACAAAGTCAAATTGATCGAAGCAATGAGCTTTTTGCCAGACACAGAGCCAAGTTTGATTGATTTGGCCAAACAAATCGGTCAAGTGTCGTCCAACAAGTTTGGAGACCCCGAAATGCACCATTTCTTCGGCAGCAAGTTGTTAAATGCCGTGAAACTGGGCGAAAGCAAGGTATTCCCATTGGCAGAGGTTCATCTTGTATTGGGGACCTACGAGTCGGTGCCATTGTACGGTAACTTCTTATACGACTGGTGGAATGCAAATGGAGGAGATCCCGGTGTGTTCATCGCAAGAGGAATTATTAATTATGCATACTTAAAGAATTTGAAATTCGCTAGGGAAGTGGGGGACATATTTATAACTAGGCTAGTCAAAGAAGGCAAGCTTAGTGCCGATCAGAAAGTGACAGAAGGGGATGTGTCGGTCTACGTGGGCGAATACCCGCTCCTTACCTTTTTACAACTTCTCTTGTTGGTATTGAGCAAAGATTCTGCCAAGTTCACCAAGCTTGTTGGCCAGTACAAGCCAGATTTGCAAAAGAATAACCTCGTTCCTCCAGTGGAGCACCTCGGACTGCTCTTCTTTGGTCTCAAGGGACCCGCTGCAGCTCCCAACATGTTGTCTTTCATGGGAGATCTCTTTAAGTAGATTTTAATATACTCAGCAGATTCAATGCCTGTACGAGCTCGGGCCTCTTTGCCCTTGTCAATTCATGGACTGCCTCATCGTAGGTGGCCCATCTACGTTGACGTTTATGTGCCTCTGGCCATTCCTGACTCATTTGAGACACTAAAAGCTCGTAGAAGTGGAATTCCGTCTTTGGAATCACTTTATCATCCTTGATTTCTGAAGCAACCGGTGCCTTCTTACCTCTGGAGTCGAACACGACATCTAATTTCTTCATCACTCGTCCTTCCACTCCTGCCTCTTCCCATGTTTCTCTCACTGCACTCACCAGAAAGTCTTCGCCTTCATCCAACTCAATTCCTCCTTTTGGAAGCACCCAGCGGCCAGCGTGGGCCATTGATTGAACCATCACCACCTTTTCCTTGGTGTCATTCAAGCAAATGCATCCGGCAACCATTCTGGCTCCGGTTTCTGGATTGTATCGTTGGTTTTCACGACCAACGCGTGATGTGGTAGGGCGTTCCATCATGTTGATTATTCAAGTCACAAATTGTAGCAAAAGTACTCGCTTGATGACTCAACTGAAGTTTGGGGTAATCTTCTTACTAAACGTGTGCTTTCACGTGATGCTTCATGTGAAAATCACCGTAGATAAGGAATTTGGCCCATTATAGCTGGCTCAATTTAGAAGGGGAGCTATTGAATACATATTTTGTTTATTAGGTACATTTTGCTGCAGTTCCGGCTTTAATATGTGCAAAACTGAGCAGATGAAACCTTTATCAGTTGAGCAATACTTTTTGACCAATAAATAAGAAGCAAATGTAATTTCCCCCATTTTGACGGTTTTTAAATTCATAGAGGTTCAAATAGGTTTAACTGGAATTGTTAATTGTATTAGAAGGAATACAATCTGATTCAAGTTGATTTCTCCGGAATAACGGATTATGATCAAATCATTGATATTCTGGTCGTGTGCGTGCCTTCTTCTGATACTGTTACCAGAATCAATTTGATGTGATATTATCCAACGATGGGGTAACCATCGTTGCATGAATTATATATGTTGCATATGTATAATTATATAGCAATTGTCTTATCATATGGCCTAACTTTAAGTATTATTATGAAGTTTTACTCACTTATTGTTCAAACTGGACATGGCACATTGGTTACCAATATGAAAATCAACCACTAGCCAAGCTTAGTGTATTATAATTTTATACTGGTATGTATTGCTTGGTAACCGAAAGATTATTGTTGTTTTAAACTCCTCCTTCATTAAACTAACTGTCCTCGTTGAGTCTTGCCTTGTCCTGCATTTAACCGCTTTTGATACATTCTTTCAGGTACCCAAGTTGATTCTTTACACGACACTATACAACTGAATACCATATCCAAATTACAAATGAAGTTGGCCCTTATATCATTATTCATCGGCTTGGTCGCCGCACATGGAGATCATGGTGGTCATGGCGCATTAAAAGAGCGTCCTGCGCACTTGTCGTGGGAGAAGTGGCACATGTTAGAAGAACATCGAATCGATCAGTACAATCCAGATATATTCTTCAAAATGCATGACAATGGCGCTGGATGGGGCCGTGCAGAGATCTTGAATCTCTATGGTTTGAAAGAAACTCCTGGAGATGGATCGGGTATGGGTGAAGGAAAAATGGTCATTTCTGAGGTTGAAAAAGATCGGGTCGTCTCCACCATCTTGAACTTGTTAGACACTAATGGTGATAACATTGTAACTCTCGAAGAATGGAGACAGTTTACTGGAGAATTGCCTGATTTTGGCTACGGTCAGGGCCATCACCTTGACTTCGAAGCTGAGTATGAGGAACATCACTGGAAGAAGTACCATGCCAATGATGATCCCGATGTGAAGATCAAGCACAAAGAAGATATTGAGCACGAATTGCTTCACCACGAAATGGAGATCGAGAGTACCGAGGGGGGTAAGGCCGTCGGCTGGCTCTCTAACGTTCGGTTGGAAAACATTCCTGCGAAGTACAGAGCATGAACGAAATGATTCTATGACGTATATACAGAATATATAAATAGTTGGTAAAAATAGATGAGGGTTTGGGTGTTATCATTAGATAAGTAGCTCTATTGGGGGGAATTGTCTATCTCATGGCAGAGGTTGCTCTATGTTGGGTATCAGTGTTATAAGTGTTGTAGGACCATGCACTCTATTTTTCAATGGATCCGGTAGCACATTTACGTAATTCGGCCAAATTGGCAGAACAATCTCCTGTTCCACGTAAACACTGTTCGTATTGCTTCAATTTTTCAGAGCATTCGCCTTGGATCTTCTGGAAAGTTGGCACTTGGGACTTGATGCATCCAGCCAACTGAGCTTGCTCGGTTTCGCAGGCAGCACCACTGCTCATACACTTGTGAAAGGCAAGAAACTGGTGAGGGCAGTGACGTGCGATGTCCTCCATCAACACCTGATCAAGTGCTCCACTTTTCTCCATGTTGATTCACCTTTACTTGACAGTGCACTTTTCAGCAACATAATTCTCAAATCTCTCTATTTCTCATGCAGGATAGCACCTGAAAGCTCGTTCTAACTTCACACAATTCACCCCAACCCAAAACCAGAGCCCTTGATGTCGCTTCGTTTCACGCTTCTATCATTGTCATGGGTTCCGGTGATATACACATTCACTAACCATGCGTTCCAGCCGTATCAAATCCGAGGCAGCTCTATGAGTCCTACCTTCAATCCCGCAACGGAATCGACCACGAAAGATGTGGTGCTAGTAAGCAAATTCAAGATCAAGGAAAAGGCATTCGAAAGAGGAGATGTGATCATGTTCCGTTCACCAGAAAACCCTGAAAAGATACTCACCAAGAGAGTGGTAGGGATCCAGGGAGATACGGTATTGCCTAAGAGCCCACCTTATCCCAAGACCAAAGCCACTGTTCCTCGGAATCATCTTTGGGTAGAGGGAGACAACGGGTTCCATTCAATTGATTCCAACAATTTCGGACCCATCAGTCAGGGATTGGTGGTAGGTAAGGTGGTGGGAATCATCTGGCCACTAAGCCGGTTTGGTGCTTCCATGGAAGGAGGCCGTGATGCCCGCACAGTGTCCCCCAACATTAGTGTCAAGCTGATAGAAGAAATATGAACATGACACATGAGCCCACCGGTTAGAACACGGAGTTTCATATTGTATATTAGATTGTATATAATTCAGGTTAGTCGTTAGGTTTTAGGCTTCGATGAGATGCAAATAAATGAAAATCTATGGATGTTGTTCTAAGTCCCATTCATCTTGTGGACCTTGCCAATTGGTATCGTTTATATTACAGTTCTGGGTTTTCTGAGATGTGTGCGAGATTACTTGTACTTGTGGTGCAGTAGACCTCGTCTTTCGTATCTTGAAGAGCATATAGAAGCACAACAACGAAGGAATTAGAAATCCCAAACACACTATTGGTGATGCACCACTCAGTCCTAGATAAAATTGGATTACTCCAAGAGCAATGAATATCAAGCAGAGAAAGCGATCATGTCTATTCTGTCTATTGTGAATTGGAGGGCTGAAATCGAGCTCTAGCTCCTTCTCGTACTGCTTTTCCATTGATTGACCGTTTCTACTGTTGGCAGAAATGGGAATTGAAGCTAGGAATTGGGTATATGCAGTATTACAATACAATTATGGAGTTTATACAAACTACCAAGCACAATTCTAGAAATGAGGTCATCAAGATGAATGTTACGGATATATATAAGGAGACGATGATGGGTTATTTAAACCATGTTATAATATTACTTTATGATTCAGGAGCTAAACTTCCTCCCTTGTAAATCACTTTGATTTTAAACATCGTTACTTATGATTCTCCAAATACTCAGAAATAGACCCAGTTATGCAATCACAGGAAGCATTTAAACTAATAGAACTAATTGAACACTACTTTTTAATCCTCTAAATCTACAATGCCGACTCCAGCCATTTATTTCATAGCACATTAATCCATCCACAAAGAAGTTGGTTGTTTCTACATCAAGCTGTAGGTTTACAAAATGGCTGGGAGTAATTAATCGCATCCATGTAGGATCTCTGTGCTATGGTAAGGTATGTGACGTTAATTTTACAAATTATTCAGAAAAGCTCATATTTTCAAATTTATTCAAACTCTCATGAATTTCAACCTGAGCAAATTCGCATGGAAGCAAAATTTGTAACTGCGGTGCAATATCAGACGCTTAAATAAAGACAAGATCTAGTAGTTGATGGTTCAGGAGTGTTTCTTGTACCCCCAAAATATGGATAACATTAATTTCTGTGAATTCCAGGCTTGATCAGAACTGATTATGGAACTCTTTGCACATAGAATCCAAAACGACACTACGCGCAACAGACTCCTAAACTGGTGATACCGAAAATTTCAGTTGGGCGAAATTTGTACATAAAATTTCCATTACCAGTGCTATGAAAATCTGAATGTCGCGCAAAACCAGACTATTAGTTGAAATCAATCACTATGCCTGATTGACAACTTTTAAAACTATGATGACTTCTGTTTCTGTTTGCTAGGATACTCAACTATTTTTCCTTTCGATTCTTCTTTATGATAAGTACAAGTACGTCCCTAACCACCACAACCAGTAGCCGGTCTAGTATAGTGGTTAGTACAGTTCGTTGTGGCCGAACAAACCCAGGTTCGATTCCTGGGACCGGCAAATTTTTTGCCTTCTCTTCAAAGAGGTATTCAATAGTAGGTATTTTAAAATACGTTCAAACATGTATTAAAACTGTTGTATATTATTATCGGTATCTGTCACCTTGACAGACTCAATCTTGATAGCAATAAGGGCGCTCTCATCGTTATCGATGTAATTCTTTGCTTGTACTTGGTCAATTTTTGAATTGTTCAAGTGTAAAGATCTGAAGAATTCGAATTCCTTTTCATCTTGAGTTTTACGGAGGATTTTTGCTTTTCCTGTAATCATCACCGATACTCTGCTCAATTCATTTTTATTGATGTTTGCAAGTAGCTCAAACAAGGAGTTGCGTCTGGGGGAAGGCCCACTCAGAGCATCGGTATTGGGGGCTGTGGTATCTTTTGCAGAGATCCAATCATGGACCAATACAGATACATTTGGATTGGCTACCATGTTGTTGAACTTGGTAGTATTCTCAGGGGTAGAAATGATGATATAGTCACTATCAGTGTCATGATAATATGTGTAATTCATCAACGAAACATGAGGAATATCTCCAGAACATGTGGCCAAGTGTATGAATCTAGTAGATTTCAATAAACTTGTGACGGATTCTGGTAATGGGGTCATTATGGGGAGGATTCAATTTGCAATGGTGAAAATGAAAGTGGTCACCAGCTTGAATACGATTCTCATTTTGGGCCAATGCGATTTCTAGCTTACTAACATCGCAATGGAGATTTGCTTTAGTAATATCCATGGGCTGGAACACCTGAAAACTAGCTGTTCAAGAATTAATTAGAAACTATAGAGGGTACAGATTTCAGCATTTCAGTTCTACTGTTCTGTTCAAGGAACAGGTATTTTTATATTGCTATGACGGAGCTTGCAAAATTAATGTGAATACATTTAAATAGCCCCAAAACTTGACTTTTGGGAATTGTTTTACAAATCAACCAATGTATAACGTATCTTCATAAGTATAACTAAGTGAGATTAGAGATGATGAATGCTCACAATTTTGTTAGCTTTTTGTAAACATTCAGGTCATCTATCAAATTTCCTAGCTCTTCCAAAGATACGTCTAACTGTACCATTTTGTTTTCTTCTATAATCAAATCTCTGTTCAAGCTAAAGTTAGCCATGGAACTACCTTCATTGCTGGAGTTTGAGCCAGTAGAGTCTAGTATCAAGCCAAGTTTATATAGAATTTCCCAACTATTTTTCAATACATTGGCGGACCAGATCTTTTGATTGATTTTGATATTGGAAAGAATTTTGCTATCAAAATTCGTCGTTGAGCTCGTCACAGATGTAGCATTTATATTAAATGACTTCATCATTTCCTCGTATTCTTTGTATGCCAAATTGAAGTTGATGACTTGAAGCTCGAATTTCTCTATCCATCGAGCTGCAGCAATGGCCAACAACAATTCTAAAGTTGAAAGGGACTTCACGAGTTCTTGGATATGATTAGTTGATTGATTGAAATGATATTTCTTAAAGTGTTCATCTCTTAAGAATGGAGAATTAATGCTGATTTTAGATATAGGAAACATGCATGAGTTATTGAACTCTCGATAATTCTTTATGCTGTAGAAATTTTGGTAGACTACTCGTTTTAAAATAGCGGATTCTTCTAAAAGAGAATCAAGATGCCGATTCCATTGAAGTCCATAATCAGTATCTTCCAATGATGCAATGAAATCTTTACTAAGCATCAACCCCAATTTAGCATTGGACCAAAACTCTTCCAATGTTAGTGGTTTGTTGATAGAAACTATTCTCTGAGAAAATCTACTCCGAACTCTCTTCTCTAGTAATTCTCTGGTAATAATCTTGTTAGAGATTCCTACCACACAGATAGGTACTGAACTATTTTGTGACGAATCAAACAAGTTATACAAAAGAGTTTGTTTACTGTTGTCAGTAAATCTTTCAAACTCTTCGATTAAAAAGATCAATGTCAACTTCTCTTCCGAATGCTCGTCTTTTCCCGTCAATAAAAGGTTGTTATCGCTTCTTTTGTCAAATGCACTCAAAATCAAATTCATTGTATCACTTATTGATCTCTGCTCAAAAGTTCTTAATTCATCTGCCTCAACATTTCCATCGGAATTCAAATTTAAATTTTTATCCAATTGTTTCGCTATTTCACGAACTGCCGAATTGTCATCAGAGTGTATGAAAGCATTTAATCGGAAAACAATAAACTGGCCTTTATACTTACCCTCCATGTCTTGCAATGCTGTATTTACTAAAGATGTTTTACCTGAGGATCTTGGTCCAATAATAAGGATGGAATGCCCCTCGTTATCTCTGATGCTATGTTCAAAGAGCTTGTGGATCTCTGCGTATTTATCCTTGAGTGACTCTGATTCGAGGATATTGGAGAAGTTTCCCATCAACTGAGATTTGACTTGGACCTTCACCTTTTCAACATCAGAAAGAACAGAGGTTTCAGGTAATTTTGACCTTTTCTGAATATCTGGAATTGGATCTTCGTTATCCAAAGGTCTTTTACTAGGATAGTCCATAGATTCATGCACTGTCATAACTGTTCAAAGGCTTGATGTAACTTTATCATCTTGATGATTCTGGTGCTGCATACAAATCGCATCAGTATAGGGGGTACTGCATATTGATGTTTGTATTGCGGAGAACCGGCAATGCTTATGTCAAGAAAAGGAGACTTGACGGGGTGGAACCCAAGTAAAGTGACTAGAAAATTAAACCTACTAATAAAAATTTAGATATTATCCAAGAATTTTGGGAGTATAATATTTTGCCGCAATAAATAATGGTAGGAGATGAGAGATGAAGACTAACTTCAATGCCTAGGAAAATCCAAGCTAAGTGGTTTCTGATCCTTGATAAGCATATATTGATTATGTGGATCATATGCGTAATTTAAACTGATAAGACCAAAACCTCCTGAATTTCATACCAATATGATCTACAGAGATTTTCAGAATTTTTCGAAACAAATGAAATCTGCCCCCTAATGAAAATTCCAGATTATGTTAACCTACCCAAAATTATATTCGTAATAGATTAGACTTACGAATGATCACACCAAGTGTTCTGGTAACTGTATGTGTTCTTCATTTCTTACTGTGGTGCGAATCCTAAAGTAACATCCTCAATCAATTCTGAAACTGTACTACTACCCCTGCGATGGTACTGAACAGAGAAATTTCTGCATCAAAACTTTATTGAACGGCTTTTTAAATGCCTGTAAAATTAATATTTGAGTTCCATGTTTGAAGGAGTTAATATTACTCGATGAGTATAAATTACTTAAGCCTATTCCAATACGCACCCACATTCTCCTTCTACTAAAACTCACATTATGAAAATTTTGGATAGAAATTACGAGCTACCATTACTTCTGGTGTAGCTCTTTCACCAGGATTTATATTTAGGACAATACTCAAATCTACATAGTTTGGTACGTTTGTAAACCCGTACAAGCAAATTGTATGTAATTTTTGCAGATATCAATTGTGTGCATTTTTCGGATATTCTTTTTTCCTCTTTGGTCTCCGATTTTGCACCCACGGTTGGGAAACCATAACAAAATCCACTTAAGCTTTGCCTACGAAAGGTAGTCTAGTAGTACGCCTCAAAATGGTTTTTAGAGTAAGTGTTTACTTTTGCTTCACGTTCAAGGCATTTGGTACCTAATTAAGAGTGTGTCACGGAAGTTCACAATCTGAAACGACAGTTACCCCACGGAAAATATGTTTGGAGACTCTGACACATGCCACACAAATATCTCATATAAAAGCACTGTCATGCACAGAAAGTTTAACAATAGCCGTTGAAGATTTAGCATATAATCGAAGATGGAAAAGTTACATGCCAATATTTATACCCACTTCAAGACCAAGGATGGAAAAATCTTGGAAAGAGAGCTCAAGGACATATATTCGATGTTGATAATAAAACTTGATCTAAAGGCCGCTGTACCCAATAAGTTCAAAATACCATTTCTTAAAGCACATCCATACTGCTTCACATTAGAGCAAGCAATTTCTGGCATGGAAGATCTCCAGCTAGAAGTATCTTTTAAGAAGTTCTCCACGAAGCAATCATATAGCTTCAAAAAGGATCTTGCCTTACTGGCGATAAAAGAATTCTTTGCATCTAAATTACTACATTCACCTGAAGAACGAACTCAATCATCACTCAAGCCAACATTGTACCTTCAACCCTCTCCAAAAGGAGTAGCAATTGTTGAGAGATTCTGCATCGAGAAGGGTCTTGACAAGCAGAAGTTCCCCTCAATCATATATTCAAATTTCAATTCCATGGATTTGTTCATTTTTGAACGATCCCATACCACCAATAAACTAATCTATTCCCAATGCTTATTATACTTGCTTTTCATCAAGATGTGTGGAAAGAAGCCAAATTTATGGTCATCAAGAAACCAACCAGAACCAATTGAAATAAAAAGAGTAGCTTCACCCCTTTCATTGGAGAAACATTCAACTGCTGGAAATATTCCCTTTAGTTTCGCTAACAGCATCCAAATTCCTGAAATTTCCAATGAAATCAACGATACAATCAGTCATGAACAAACAGAATCAAACAGTCCCTTTTATCATCGTTACTTCACAAATCCAGAATCAGACTCCCATGTTCAGTACTACCAATCTTCCTCTGGAATACGGTTAACCAAACAGACTAATGAATTTCTGGACCCCAATGAAGAAACGCAAGAGTATATTTTGGGAGCCAAAGCCATATTTCATTGGTTATTTGATTGTACAGACATCTTAAATGCATCTGAATGTACTGAGATTGCAAGATTATTTATTCAAAGCAAACTTCTTATTCCTTGCAATTTTCCACAATTATCTTCATCAAGGAATCCAATATTTAAACTCAGCAATCTAGGTAAGCGGATATGTCATTGGAACCCTTTTTTGTTTCATACTATAGAAACTGATTACGAAAATCTTAATGAAAGTTGGCTGGCCCTCTTAAATCAAAAGTTTAATTTGAATTTCAGTAATAGCTCATTCAGTCTTCAATTAAGTGATGTGATCCAAGACCCAGGACTTAGACACTTGTTCAGAAGGCATTTGGAAAATGAATACTGCTCTGAAAATTTAGATGCATACATTCATTTAACCACCTTTGAATTTGAAATGCAAAATTTGCTCGATATATTAGGAAAGAAATCAAACAAATATATTGATCAATTTGGGATGCAAGCATTCACAGACCAGTGTATGTCGCATGTGTATCAAATCTTTTTTATGTACTTGAGTCAAGAAGCTCCATTATCTTTGAATATTGATCATAACTTACGAGAAGAGGTTAGCACTACTATTTTGAAAAAGGAACAAATAGTCGGACTTGATTCCGAATGCATCAATAAGGATTTGAGTGGAAATAATCACCATTTAGACAGCACAGATATGGGAATTAGTTCTTCGAAGAATTCTTTAGACTCAAATAGCAAACAATATTCAATCTCAGCTAATTCGCTAGACTTCAGTGAAAATACCCTTTACTCGAAACCATCGAAGAAGTCTGTTACCGAGTCCGTCTTGTTCTTAATAAATATCTTGAACTTATTCCAAAGGATAGCTTCTAAGATTTATAAGCTCATGATGGAGGATTCCTTCCCCAAATTCATCGCAAGCGACATATTCAAGGAAGCAATGTCTACCATCAAAGTGAGTAAACTTACAATGGTGTCTCTCTAACTATAAATACATTTTCAATAGAATGTTACTAAATTATGCAATTGGCTCCAAAGTAGAACCCTTCTTGATAGTAGCCCAACCAATCAATCTCCAGTGCTTGTCAATTCTTCTGGACAAAGCAATCTTTTCGTTGACTTCAGTACAAGCAGGGGAAGTCAATTGCAAACGAGCCATATCAGCCTTCACGGCAAGAACTCTAGCACCAGTAGCAGTAGAACCAATATTAACCATTAAAACTTCACCAACTTCCAACTTTCTGACCTTAGCACCTTGCTTTTGGCCGTCAGTCTTGACACCCAACAATCTTCTTAACAAGAAGTAGTTAATTTCGATGTCAGTATATATAGATGGCAAGTTACCCTTTGAACCGACAACTTGACCAACCAATCTATCAGCTCTACACAATGTAGGATCAACCTTGGTACCAACACCAATCAAACCACCTGGAACTGCAAATTTCAAGTCATTATGCTCAGCAAACAATGAAACAATATTAGAAAAGATAGGCTTACATTGGATCTTACCATTGTCATCCTTGGTGACAATACCAGGTCTGATTTCAATCTCATCCCCAATCTTAAAGACACCGTTCAAGATAGAACCACCGGCAACACCTCCTTTAAGGTCATCAATTTCAGCGCCAGGTTTATTGACATCGAACGATCTGATGACTATTAATCTTGGGGAAGCTTGGAAGTCTCTCAAAGGAACAGGTATAGACTTAACAATAAACTCGTTAACGGCATCAATGTTATATTTCAATTGAGCTGAGATAGGAACAATTGGGGCACCATCGGCAATAGTTCCTCTGATGAATGATAAAATAGACTTTTGATGTTCTAAAGCTGATTCTTGTCTCATCAAATCGACTTTATTTTGCAAGATAATGACGTGTTTCAACTTCATGATTTCGATAGCAGCCAAGTGCTCAGAAGTTTGTGGTTGTGGACAGCTTTCATTACCAGCAATCAACAACAAAGCAGCGTCCATGACAGCTGCACCTGACAACATAGTACTCATTAAAATATCGTGACCTGGACAATCGACGAAGGAAACGTGTCTTAACAACTTGTAACGGCCTGTACATCCTGGTCTAGCACACTTTGGTCTGATTTCTTTGTCTGATTTGAAGGACTTGTAACAATCTGGTTCAGGACAGTCCTCACTGTCACACTTATAGATCTTGGCGTTGGCATAACCCAACTTAATAGTAATATTTCTTTCCAACTCATCTTTGAATCTGACAGTTTGGACTCCGGAAATGGCACGTACCACAGTGGATTTACCGTGAGCGACATGTCCAATAGTACCGATATTGATGGTGGCTTGTCTATTAATAATGACATCTGATAAAGGAGTTAATTCGGAAAAATCGATATTGTCTGGTTGCTCTGGCAATCCTCCACCTTCTTCGAATTCTTTACGAGCAGCTTCTTCATCAAACTCTTCAGCCAAACCAGCAAAACTCACAGACTTCTTTTGGTTGGTTTCGACAGGTTCGGATTCTTGAACTTCGTTATCACTTTCGATTTCATGTTCATACTGAAATTGCTCTTCTTCTTGCAAGTCTCCCCCAATCACAATATCAGGGGTTGCGTTCTCAATATCGTCGTAGGACATGATGATGTAGTTAGTGAATCATTTGTTATACGGTCAAATTTTTCACAATTTTTTTAATGGGTAAGCGCACTACTTTTGTATGTGCACCAACCAAAACGAACAAGTAAGACACTAAAGATAACAGAAAAATCATAATTGAAACCAACATTAGCAATCTCTGTCCTCCCCATAAGAATTTTAAAGTTTCATTTACATTTAGGTGGAATTGGATATTTGCATTAAAGTAGCTGTCATATTTACATAGTTTATAGGTACAGTGAATGATTATCATGGCCATATTTTAGTTTTGGTTCATCACGCTTCCAAATAATACACCCCTTCATCTGAGATGTATGAAAAGCTCGTATTCTCTATAGTATGGAGGTGTAATCATTGCGCAGATAAATCCTGACCTTTGTTAGTTTACATATAATATGAGCCTAGTTTGAATTATTGGGTATGAAACCCAAAGTCATTCATCACACTATCCACATCTTTCCAAAGTAGGTCACTGTTCATATCAAACGAATCCAAAGATATAGGAATTGGGGATTCATCTTGTGGATTAATGTTATTTCCATGAACATCTGTCATTTGATTTAAGTTGGAACCAACAAATGGTGTCAGCATGTGAGAGGCATCGGAGTGTTGCAGGTGATTTTGATAATTTTTGCCAGGCGTTTTTCTATTGTGTGGTACAGTCTTGAAGCCATTGAAAACACTAAACCCTGATGTTGGTGTGTTAGGATTCGAAGACTCACCTCCGGCCCTAACCTTAGGAGAAGAGTCAGCCGAATTGTTCACAACTTTGAAAATGGAACTTCTTTTTCCATTAACTGAAATAGGTTGAGGATCCAAAGGAATGGTTCTAATGATCTTTCTAGCTTTTGATTCAGCATTAACGGTATTTGATAACGATCTCTGGCGACGTTTAGTGGAAGATGTGGTACTTCCTGGTGTAGACTTCTGACTTCCGTGACTACTTTGATGACTAGCTCCAGGCTTTTCATCTTCATCTTCATCGTCACTCACCAAAACTTCATCATTATTTTCTCCGCTTTCAATATCATTATCCAATTCATCTGCATCGTCATCATCATCGATTTCATCCCCTTCGAAATCCTGCTTACCATCAGACCTACTATTTAATTTGGTCATACCAACTTGGTCTCGCAACAAGAATAAACAATCGAAAAACACAGATGCAGACATACGGTTTCTGACAGAAATGTTGAGATTATTTAGTTTCTTTTCGTGCAATGTTCTGAATAATTGCCACATATTTCTCATAATACCACTTGATCTATGTGCGATATCATGCTTCTTAATTGAAGCTTTAGCAGCTAAGGAAATGGCAACTTCATAACTTTGCTTACCAGAACCAGTATCCAAGAATTTCTTCATAGGAGAATGAATTAATTTTCCTATAATGCAAGAGGCTTGCCAGATGTCCAAAATGTATACACCAGGTAAATACTTCACAAATTTTTTATCCTTGAGCTGGAAAAACTGTGTATGGTTGATAAGCGTTATTGCTGCATTAAATAATTGAATCAAACCCTTTTGTAATTCGAAACTTGATATTCTCCCAGAGTCCATAAAGAAATAACTCAATAAATGAACTCTTGCAGAATATAATTGAAACTTTCTGAACCCGTCCTCAGATGATAATTCATGGTTCATTTTAATTTCTAATTCATTCAATTTTCTCATGAAGAGTTTTAATATAGGCAATCTTTCTGTCGAGTTGAGCAAACCGTATGGATCCATTGGGTTAGTATTCAACGATTTTGAGATTTGGTCTTCAAGGTTAGCAATTTCCATCATGAACTTTATACTTTTCGGTAATTTGAAAGCAGATGAAGTAGAAGTGGTCCATATTGAGGTGTCAAACTGCACGAATGCAGGAAATCCGAAAGACGTGGCTATCTTTTGGCAGACTATGTTACATAAAATCCAGGTCTTGGAATTTTCTTGGATGATGGAAATAGGATGTTGACCTTGAGGGGGATTTGGTTCTTGAGGTTGGTCTTGGTGCTTGTATTGTGAGCCAGGCGAATGGAGACCAATTCTTATCGCCTGGAATAAAGCGTTTCCAATGGTGTTGTATGAGGAATCAGCGCTGAGGGATGAGGTAATTGGTGGCCAGTATGAGTACAATAAAAAAGCTTGAACCGAATACACAGATAATGCATTGTAGATCGGTTCGTCTTCTTCTATAGGATTGTATCTTGATATAGGGGAGATCATGATCTCAGCAAGGATTCCTTTGACCAATGGAGAAAGTTGAACGAGTAATGATTGTTCTGAATCGTCTTTGTATCTTCTCAAAGACACGAACATTATCACCCAAAATAAAGCAGGACAAAGCTTATAAATACGTTCTGGGCCCAAAGATATGTCCACCACGGGAAGGATTTGATGATATCTTTCTATGTACTCGAGGTAGAGCGACTTTATTATATCAGGTGGAAGGGTGACGGAATCGAGAGACTTTTCCTCGCAATCCAATGAAAAGGTCGGCACAGGAGTTCTTTCTTCACTAGCATGAGGTGCAATGGATTCATCGAGAGGACGATATATGGATGGAGTATTAGGGATGGAGTTGTTAGTTTCCGATGAATTGTGCGAGTAACGATTGTCGTAGGGAGAGTTCGAATTGATGTGATGGACTTGTTGATTTGCAAGTTGTTGATGGGGCACCATGGTGGCAGATGGATGGTTCATTATGGACATGGGCGAGTGGGTGTTGATGAATCCTGGAACCTGTGGAGAATTGGCGGCGTTGGCATAGCCTGCTATTATGGGCTGGTGGGGGATGGGCATGGGAGGCTGTTGGTTCAACAACGGCTGTGTTTGTGAAGGCAATACCGAGCCCAAGCTACTTTGGCTGAGGGAAGGCACTTTGGACAAGAGTTCCTGGGCCTGGGCCGAGGTAAGCGTCCGCTTCAACTCGGTGAACTCCCGCTCGATCTGGGCGATCCGGGCTCTCTTATAGGTTCTTTTGTAGTCGGACTTGAGGGTACAAGGAAGCTTCTTCTTCTGGCACCGAGTACATGGATCGGGGTGTTTTTCGTGTGCATCACATCGGGACTTCTGTTGACGACACTCCACACATGCCATACGTTTCAGTTTGCCGGTCTTCGAGGCCGGAGGAGTTGTGGAATCGTTGGAACCTTCGACAGAGTTCTGTCTTACACCAGATCCAGTGCCTGGCTCATCTTTGAGCTGCTGGTTGAGGACTTGGAGCTCGTGCGACATATTTGCAATGTGGGCCAAGTTGTCTAAAGAGTTCTGGACAGCGCCATTACTCATTTTGTAGGGGGTACGAGGGGACAAAGTGACGATAGTGGGATTTGCTCTGGCGTGATGATGATTTGAAGACCATCTCATCAGTGTTTTTTCCTAATATTTTGCTCACGTGAGGCTCACCCTAGATCCAATTAGGGAATGGACATAACTCACACTACAGTACCTATAAAAATTACCTTTCTGGGAAGGGGAGGGAAAGTGCCGTTATCAGATTCTGGTAAATACGCTAGAAAATCAAATATCAATGGATAATCAAGGTGTCGATCCATGGAGGTCAGACAATAGATAAAATGCATAAGAAATTGGACAGAAGTGAAATCGGTTTAGGTGAGATTTTATCGTTTTGTAATATGGGGAGGCATTTTGCACTCTGTGCATTTTAATATGGGGGTTATGAAAAAGACAACATGGTGCTTGCATTCCAGTCCAAATCGAATTCCGGCGAATTGCTTCCGAACTTCTTCAACATGGGCAAGATCTTGATGCTGGTGGCAGCATCGGTCACAAACTCCACCGTGGAATCGTGATCTGCAGACTCTTCTTTTGAGTACACCGATTCAAAGTGTTTGGGCAAATAGTTCAAAAAGTAATCGTGGAGCACCGGGCCGGGAATATGAGAGGGCAAGTCGTTGTTGGAAATATACACCGAGCCGTTGTGGCCGAATTTTCTGTGGTTTGCCACGTAGCACACAGTACTCAACAACATGTCCAAGTCTTGGAAATTGTGGCCTCCCAACTCATTCAAGCCTGTGAATGAGGACCCACGACGACTACGGCCTCCTCCGAGGCCACCCATACCCGGAACCACTTGCTCAAACTTCAACTCTCCCATGCCCATGACAAACATCGATTCGTACTTAACGGTGTGCCAGATGATATAGTAGGACTTGTTCTGCAATTCGTTGGTGAAAATTGCCCCATTGACGTCATACCAGCCAATCAACTCTTCGTCCTGGGTCTTGTCGCAGAAACTATTGATTACCAACTGATGGTACTTGAAATTGGTGTAAGAAGGCTTTATTGACACCTTGGGGACGGTAGTGGTGACCACCGAAGACTTCCTGTGGGTACCAGCTGCCGGGTTAGACTCTTCGATTGCAGAAAGGGCATTACCACTAGATGCTCTCTTGATATTGAGAACATCTGGCAAACTGGCCAATGAAGACGATGAGCGACGGTCACCCAGCAATTCCGAATGGCTGATAAGCTTGTTGAGCTCGGTCATGATTTCGAGCTCTTTCCCCTGCAAAATAAACGAGATCAACTCTTGGTCGGCCTTGTTTGAGCCGTGGAGCAACCGCAACTTTTTGCCCACACCTTCGGGTGGCCCATCCTTGCTGGGGTGGAGAAGGTGCTCTATAAGGTCTTTTTGTGTAGGGGACAAAATACTGAGTGGCACCTTATAAAAATCTAGTGGATAAGGTTTGAATCCGAATTTCTCGTAGAAAGGACCAACCACTGAGTAAAGTACCCAGAAATATTGCTTACTGAGGTAGTAGTTAGCCAATTGCTGGTCAATGTGGCCATTGGTGGTCACCATGTTCTTGAAATTGTCGTTTTTGGACTCGTCGCTGTCGGCGATTTTCTGCTTGACGATGGCATTCTCGGTATGTTCGATGGTTTTATCTACTATCAACAGGGCCAATTTCTGGTTGCGGTACTTCTCAAGCACATAGACCGAGCTGAGAACCAAAAACCGGACGTTTTTCACTCCGAACAGCGCCGGATCAGGCACTGAAGAAATGGGATTCGACCGGTCTCCGTCCTTGTAGAAACCCTTGACTTCTTTAACCACGGCGGAAGCAACCGGCTGGCCGTCTTTGTCTGCCAAATAAAACACCTGAACCGGAACTCCTTCTTTGACCAAGTATAAATAGCGTTGGTACTCTGCTTCCCCATATTCGAGGGAAGTCAAGATTCCTGCACTCCATTCTTCTCCGGAAACGGAGTACACCTCCCGGACCTTCTCCGGGTCTGATGCTGTGTGAAAGGTGAAAGACATTGAGGGTTTTGTAACTGAGACGATACTGATAGAATTGGAGAATCGACGGGTGGAAGCAACTGGTATTATAAAGGGGTCCTTTATTGTAGCAACTTGGGGGTAGTCTTTGTCGCATCACATGACCGATTATACTATGTAAAGGTGCATGAGGGGGGGGAATGTGGGATAGCAATCGTCCAGTGCCCCTAACCATAAGAGAAAATAAGACCCCGAGATTACCATGATGCCAGTCATGTGATTATCGATCACGTGATGACATTTTTCCGCAAAAGAAACCACAAAGTGGTTGGGAATCCCCCCCTGGAGTGTGGGGGACGTTCTTGTTACTGGTTTCCTCGGCCACCACCAGCTGGACCAGTCCAGATTGTGCTGCCTGCGATATCGGGCCGAAGTTCGGTCTCTGTTGTGACTCCCACACGCCACGCGCCAGAAACGTCCGGCTGTGACTCCGCAGGTCACCCCATTTTTGTCTCGCACCCACCGCATCACCGTTGATGGGTGGCATGGCCCATTTTCGGGCCTGAATCGGCTGTCCCATCGCCGGTGGCGGTATGGCCATCGTCTCGTACCATCAATTTAAGCCCACCATTCTCCCATCCATCATTTCCTCCATCTGGGCTCCTCCCCCAACCTTCCTCTTTCGTCTTGGCTCTCCCCACCACAAAAAGAAATGCAGGCAAATTTTTCACGCTTGGGCGACCCTGCAGGAAAAAGAACCGTGTTGGCATCTCAATTGGGCTCTTGACACCTTCCACGCCACGCAACCGTTGACCATCTGCAACCTTGTGGCCACTTAGGGCAATTTACCGCGGCAGCCGTCATCTTTACTATGCGGCGAATCCAAATCGGGTGCCGGTGCCGGCACCGGCAAGTTCTTGGGCTTGGACTGGATGGTGGATGGCTTGCCCAGAATTCACTAGGTTTAAAAACCTGCCATCTTCCTTTTCTGTCTTCACTGTCATTTTTATCTTATCAATTGGCTACTAACACTGGGTCTTATCAGTAAACTACTTCGCGTGCCAATTCGTGCCCATCACTAAGTGTTTAGCTCTGCCTATCTCATCTCGCGTATCATCCATAGGGGTCTAGT
The DNA here is from genome assembly GCA_003707835.3 of Suhomyces emberorum. Lineage (NCBI taxonomy): Eukaryota > Fungi > Ascomycota > Pichiomycetes > Serinales > Debaryomycetaceae > Suhomyces > Suhomyces emberorum. The sequence continues at coordinate 342,521 of PPLQ03000012.1, forward strand.
ACTATTATTAAACCCTCAAGCATCTCCATCATTTACTGCTGTTGTTTTGCTGTCATTTTGTTACTGTTGTACTGTTGTTAATTCAATTGTTTGCATTTTCCATACCCCATTTCCAAAATGATGAAGACCAAATCGGAAGACATCTCCACCAAAGAATCGGTCTCCAGCAACCACCTCCACGACCAACCGGTGGGAAAATGGCAAAATTTCGTCGACTCATTCAAGAGACAAGTGCCTGTGGACCCAAATATCCTGGAATCCTCTACCGACTTGGAACTGGGTTCTCTTGTCAAAGACGGTGCAGAAGCCACCGATGGAAACCTCAAAAAGGGCCTCAAAAAGCGTCAACTCCAAATGATCGCCCTTGGTGGTTGTGTTGGTTCTGGTCTCTTGGTGGCCTCTGGTCTTGCTCTTTCTAATGGTCCTGGTGCCGTTCTTGTGGCTTGGGCCATCGTTTCCACTTTCTTGTACTGTACCATGCAATCTCTTGCGGAATTGGTCAGTGTATACCCGGTTTCAGGATCTTTCGCTACTCATGCCACTCGTTTTATTGATCCTTCCTGGGGTTTTGCCATGGGATGGAACTATGCTCTCTTCTGGGTCATCGTCTTGCCTTTGGAGTTGGTGGCTTCCTCCATGACCATTAACTTCTGGCAATCCTCCATCAACTCAGTGGTTTGGGTGGCCATCTTCTACGTTCTTATTATCGTGTTGAACTTATGTGGTAACAGAGGTTTCGGTGAAGCTGAATTTGTGGCCTCCATCATTAAGTTACTTGGTATCGTCGGTTTTGACATCTTGGCCATCATCTTGATCTGTGGTGGTGGTGACCAAGGCTATATCGGTGGAAAGTACTGGCGTAATCCAGGCTCTTTCACCACCGGTTTCAAAGGTGTGGTTTCTGTTTTGATCACCGCCACTTACTCTTTGGCTGGTACCGAATTAATTGGTTTGACCGCCTCCGAATCCAAAGAGAACCCCAGAAAAGTCATGCCTCAAGCCATCAAGCAAGTGTTCTGGAGAATCATGATTTTCTACATGCTTACTCTTACTTTGATTGGATTTTTGGTTCCTGCTGACTCCAAGCAATTGTTTGGTGCATCGGGTGCATCTGCATCTCCATTCGTCATCGCCATCAGAGCCGGCGGTATCAAGGCCTTGCCTTCAATTTTCAACGTCATCGTGTTGGTGGCACTTTTGGCCATTGGTAATTCCGCTGTGTATGGATTTTCCAGAACAGCATTGGCATTGGCTGAACAAGGTTTGGCTCCAAAGTTTTTGGCATACGTCGACCGTAATGGTAGACCATTGAATGGTATACTTGTCTGTGCTGTTTTTGGTTTGATGGCCTTCGTTTCTGCTTCTCCAAAACAAAGTGATGTCTTTGCCTGGTTAGTGGCTCTTTCTGGTCTCTCCACCTTGTTTACATGGGGAAGTATCAATGGATCCCTTATTCAATTTAGAAGAGCATTGGCCGTTCAAGGTCGCAGCACTGCTGAGTTGCCATACGTTTCCAATACCGGTGTTATTGGTGCTTACTACGGTTTGATCATGAATATTTTGGTGTTGGCCTTGCAATTCTGGATCTCCTTATTCCCATACCACCAGAGTCCAAAAGCAATTGTGTTTTTCCAGAACTACTTGGGCTTTTTCATCGTCATCGTATTCTACATTGGCCACAAGATTTACTCCAAAAACTGGAAATTATTGGTCAACCCTGCTGACGTTGACATTGATGAAGGAAGGGGCAAGATTGATGTGGAATTCTTACAGCAAGAAATTGCAGAAGAGAAGAGAGCTCATGCTGCTCTCCCATTGTGGAAGAGAGTCCTTGATTTCTGGTGTTAATTTTTTTTTATATTATGCATAATGATAAAGTCATAAAAAGCCCATAGAAAGGGCATAACGATTTACGAAATTCTATTTCACAATGGTTCCTAATTATAGATAATAAAAGTTTACGGATAATTGATTGTAATTACTGAATAATATGGTAGGTTGTAATGATGAGAATCTCTGAAAAATAGCAAAATGAACATACGAAAAATAACCCTTGAACCCAAGGAGAAATATATTGATCGTCCATATAATTTCCTTTATCTACGTTTATCTATGTTAACGTGTCAGTAATTCTCGGGGTGTCATACAATGTAATCTGATCCCATGTCATCCCAAAATGAGCGCAAATTAGTGCAAAATTTGCTGCTATCAACTCATACTTCAAACCAGCACCTACTGCAAACAAAGTTCGCCTGCGTAGCGTAATGGTTAACGCGTTTGACTTCTAATCAAAAGATTCCGGGTTCGACTCCCGGCGTGGGTTTCTTTTTTGCTGCTGCATCATCCCTAATGGTACCTCTTCGACCTGGCCTTTCTTTTTGCAAAAAATACTTCAAACCTTTGCTCATCTCATCCCTACAGAACTGATGCATATTAGCGCGCTAGACCAAATACATCATAATGCGCCTTCTGCCATCACAACAGTTGCCTGCGTAGCGTAATGGTTAACGCGTTTGACTTCTAATCAAAAGATTCCGGGTTCGACTCCCGGCGTGGGTTCTTCTTTTTTGCTTTCTACCTGCTCTAAACTTCTCTTTCCATGTGTTTTTGCTCAAACTTCCATTTTTGCTGAGGTATACTGTACACTAACTAACAGGTCTATAAAAATTGACATATATGGTCACGTGGTGTGTGTTTTGTGTATGCAGGACGGTTTCCACTAGCAATGAATATCCATCCTCCACCTTTGGGTCACCATGCATCTACTTCACTCCTTTAGGCAAGCCACTGTGGATATCAGGATCCTTTGGGTTTCTGTATTCATCAGGATGGCCAGTTATGGCCTCACAAACCAAGTTCTTACCTTATACCTCGAATCGTTATCCATCTCTGCCTACAGAATTGGCCTATTCATGGCGCTTACTTTGGTTGGTGACGCCGGGATCTCGTACTTTTTGACTTGGTACGCAGATCGTATCGGTCGTAGAGTGGTGATGATGGTGGGCTCCATCATGATGTTATGTTCTGGGATGGTATTTGCATTATGTTCCAATTACTATCTTTTATTGGCAGCTGCGGTTTTGGGGGTGATATCGCCATCTGGCGACGAGACTGGACCATTTAAGTCCATCGAAGAGGCAGTGATAGCCCATTTGACTCCACATAATCATATGCCCGAGATATTTGCATTCCATGGACTTTTCGCAACCATGGGTGTGGCACTGGGATCCTTAATCTGTGGCTTTTTGGTAGATTATCTTAATCTTCTGCTTGGGTATCAGTTGCAAACCTGTTACCGATGCATCTTTGTCGTATACTCGGGTTTTGCAGTGTTGAAACTGATTCTTATGCTCTCGCTTTCTGTCCAATGTGAAGTGGACCTCGACGAGCAAACTGATGATGAAGATGATAGTACCAATACTGACTCGGATACTCCTGTCACTGAACTGGAGCAAACACCTTTAATAAAAGGCTCGTTCTCTCAAAGCACCAAATACTACTTGCCCCGGTTATTGGTTATCTTTATGTTGGATTCTCTTGGATACGGATTCATGCCCAGTGCATGGATTGTCTACTATCTTAAGAAAACATTCGAGATGAGTGCCTCTGGTTTGGGTGTGTTGTACTTCTTTGCCAATTTTGTTGATGCGTTTTCTTCATTGCCATCTGGATACCTTGCGAAGGCCATGGGTCCGGTCAAAGCTATATTGAGCACACAAGCACCTTCGGCGGTGTTTTTGGCATCGATTACCTTTGTGGAGAAACTCCCAATGGTGATAGTTCTATTGATCTTATACTACACTACTAGTACAATGGATGTGGTGCCAAGACAAGTTTTATTGGCCTCCATAATGCCTAAGAAAGATTTGACAAAAGTGCTAGGTGTGGTGAATATAGGAAAGACGTTTGCCAGGTGTATTGGACCAACATTCACAGGTAAATTGGCAGATCATCAAAAGTTGAGGTACGGGTTCTTAATTAATGGATCCTGTGTATTGCTCGCCGACATGGTCTTGGCATTCAACTTTCTTCACTTGGACCAAGTGATCAAGAGGAAACAATTGGTCGATAGAAACATCAACTAGGTCGACCTAATGGTCAGTCTACTTTCTGCATTGCATTGGATGTATTCCAGTGCAAACACGTGTAAAAAGAACAACTTATATTATTAATATAGAGGCATTTGCCGCCAGTTACCTGACATGAAGTGAATTGTCTCATGATATCGTGACGGATATCTGGATCCGGAACCTGATAAACTAGAAAAGCATGTCCAAAGTACAGCAAAGACACAATGCTGCCAAACAACCCATCAAACAGCCTTCGTTTCCGGATTTCTGGTTTTGTTGGACGTACATCGGCTGTTGTTGTTGATAGTACCCTCCTCCTTGTTGCTGGGGGTAGCCTTGTGGGGGGTATCCTTGCTGGTATCCCTGTTGGGGTCCATATCCGTAACCCTGTTGTTGACCGCCGTATTGTTGGTGTTGAGCTGGCTGTCCGTATCCCTGTTGATGGCCGGAATAGCCTCTGGTCTGCTGCTGGGAATCGTACGCTGGTTGGGCCTTAGGGACGTATCCCAGTTGACTGTGGTCCTCTTGCGATTGTGACCAGCTGGGTGGGGCTCCTGTCGGAGGGGAGTAGGTATCTTTGTTGGACATGGAGTACTAATGCAGACCTGGGAATTGCATGCTATATAAATTTCGCGATCTCCATATCTTCTCCAGGTCGTGTGTCAACCTATAGCTGACTACCATCGATGGTGGCTGGGTTTATCACCACAACCGGAGTACGACCGGGGAAAACGGCTTGGTATTCTATCCTTCCATGCAAGGTAAATCCCGATGATTTGTTCGTTGCCTACTACTGATGACTGTCCTGCAACTAACCTGATGGTGCTCGTAAACCGAGGGCCATACCCACCGGACCCTCGGCATCCCTAACTAAGGTAAACCCACCCCAACACACAATTTAGGTGTGATTTGGTACACTTCAGCAATTTTACAAGTAAGCACCGGCCAGCTCGGAGGTCAACGCAGAGGAGGCTGAAGGACCACTTGTCCTGCAGGTGGGCGAGGATTGATGCTTGTCCGGGGACCCCGAGCAGGGTGGTGACCAACAGAATTCGAGTCACATCGCCTCTGTTCTAGTCTGGCATCTCGTTTCGGGTTGTGCTGAATTCTATTGGCTGTTTTTGTTGCTCTTGATGTTCAGTGGCAAGTCTGGCTCCATTTCCGTGTAGGGAAAGAATAACTACTCTGGTCTCAGACAGGGTTTGCCACACCGAAATTGTTTAACACCGGTGCCTAATTATAGAACAATACCGGTCCGATATCGTTTTTGAATGAACATCGGCTCGAAGTATCTCACTCCATTTGATGAATTGCTTCTTTGCCAGTTCTCCCTCATTTTTGGGTGCAAATTATTGCAGTCTCCCCAATTCTTAACCACCGAGCCTTCGGCCCCATCCCCACATTGGTTGGTGTAAAGAAACCTCAACAAACCAATGGTCGTTGATTAGAGATTTACAAGATAAGTTGCGATAATCGTGAAGTATTATTGGACGTTAAACATTAATATACAATAGGTGCTTGGTCATTAAAATCAGTAACTGTAGACGAAGTTAGGACTTCTGTCACCAGCCATAATCTGTTCTCTCTCCTCCTTAGAGGCGAATTCTTCCTTATACTGGTCGGTTTGCTTTACTCTATTAAGTCTGTAAACACAGACAAAGTATCCAATGCAACAAAGCATACTGAAACAAGCAGCAGCAATACTGGTACTCAACCCAGGTTTGTAGACTGGGGAGTCCTTGGCGAGGAACAAGAAGGTAGCGATGATACCTCCAATGTTACCGAACCCAATTTGACAGGCAGTTCCCACAGACTTTCTGACATGACTTCCCATATTCAAGGCTGCCCAGCAAACCATAAGAGGCATGGCACAGTATAATCCGGAAGCAGTAAGGAAACATCCAGCGTATCTTACATTTGGTCTTTCGGTTGCACCCAAAATCATTGCCAAACCAGTAATGGCAATTGAAATTGTGAAAATGATGAATGGCAATCTCTTTCCGGTTCTGTCAGAAATGAAAGAAATAATGTTGGTCAAAGCAAATGCAGATAACCATGGGTAGATAGAATGTTGGTTAGCAGAAACAGCTGTGTAACCCATTTCTCTAATAATAGTAGCTGCGAAGTAAGCATAACCATAGGCTGGGATAATCAAACCAAAGTAGGCCAAGGCAGGAAGCCAAACAAGGTAGTCCTTACAGACCTTGACGGTATCTTTGAGAGTGGTTTTGATTTCAAAAGCAGATTTGGTACCACTATAAATTTCCAATTTTCTCTTCAAGAACTCACGTTCATTTCCCTTCAAGAAACGTGCTTGTTCTGGGAAGTCAGCAATGGTCAAGAAAAGAATGACAGAACAACCACAAGTGGCAATACCTTCAATAATGAAAATCCATTGCCATGCTTTCAAACCGTGAACACCATCAATCTCGAAGATCTTGTAAGCAATGGCACCGGATGCACCACCAGCTAATGTGGTGACGGAGAAAAATGCAGAGAATCTTCTTTGAGACTCTTTCTTGGTGTAATATGATCCCAATAAGTAGAAGATGGCAGGAAAGGTGCCACTTTCCGTGAAACCAATCAAGAGTCTGCATGCAACCAAACCACCGAAGTTCTTGACAAATCCCATACCGATGGAGATGGCTCCGAAGGCAAGGATACAGCCAGATAACCAGATGTGAGGTTTCACACGCTTGATGACGAAATTGGAAACGATTTCAAAAAAAACGTAAGGAATAAAAAACACTGTTAAAGCCGTGTTGTACTGCGTACCTGTCAAATTGAGGTCCTTTGACAACCCATAAAGGTTGGCATTGGAGATGTTGACTCTATCCAAAAAGGAAAGGAAGTAAAGCAAACAGAAAGGAGGAATAAGACAGGCGTCCAATTTCCACATCAATCGTTTGCTATCGACCCCCAACTCCTGTGCTAATTGTTGTTCCTGTTCCTCAGCACTCAACGTGCTCACATCTTCGGAGGCGGTAGAAGATTCCTCCTTCGACACATGGTCCTTCCATATTTGTTCTTTTGACATGGTCGATGCTCTAAGTGTCTATGACTCTCTAGAATGTATAGTAGGGTAAGATCTAAGGTGGAATTCATCCAGTTTATATTCAAACTTAAACCCTCAGACTTATTGATGCATAAATTCAGGCCCGGATTTTGTTGCGAGCCCCCGTACTTTTCCCAATCGGGCATTGTGGGGGATTTAGACATGTACTACCACCGAACCCTTTACCCACCGAGAACACCGAAATCCTGTACACCCTGGGGGTCAAAAAGCCTCCAAATTTCGAGCATTCAACGGGGCGACTGATGTTGACTCTGTGATTCATATCTTACAAGTTATGGATCATTATCTTGATGTTGGTAGTATTCTAGAGCACTGGCTTGCCTTTCAGTCATAATCATCTCCCCGCAACCTCAAAATTAACACCGGCGTCCTGTATATATATCCCGTTAACGGCAAGCATAAATTCTTGGGCAGGCATATTCCTTTTCTAATCAGTGAATGCCGAGCCAGAACAATAGATGTATAGGACCGGTGGTTTAGGCGGGTTTCCGCTCCAGGCTACATTTTAGTACACACCCGTGATATTACCATGGCAATCAGGCGGTACCGGTCTCCTTTTTAGGGGGCTTTACGTGGGGGAACCTTTGGGAACTTTCACCCAGCCCTGCACACTTCAGCCTTGTGTTGCAGTTTTCCACGTACGTTGCATATGCAGGCGTCACCTTTGGTGAAGATAATTTTTACCTCCTGTGGTCTTCACTTGGACGATTTGCCAGCGGGGTATCGAGAATTCTAATCTTCTATTGGCGGGAAACACTATTGATAGTTCAATCTTCACAAATTACGAGGCCAGCTGCATAAATCCTTCTATTAGTGAGTATGTAAATCAGTGCGCAATCCCGGTTCAATCACCGGTGTTAATAAACTACAAAGTGCAATGGGGAAATTTAGTTGGTCTATTTTGTGGGGTGATAAGCACAGCAAATCATACCCACAGAATGAACAGCATGATCTATCCTGTGTTTCAAATCTAGTATGTGATGTTGTGTGGTAGCTGTCGGATGTTGGATACTAGTTCGGTGAATTCCCAATTTGACTTAACTCCACTAGTAGGCTTAAGTTATTTGGTTGTGGGCCTGTTTGGTCCGTCAGGAGGGCAATAACGGTAGTTAGTGGACGTTGCGCCTTCTCTTGTGCCGTCCTGTGTCGTCACTTGGAATCACTATGACAAACATCGCAAATATGTCAGGAGACGCACGTTCTACTCAGTTTGACGTATTGAAAGCCACCTTGATTGTCACTTTGCTAGCGTGATAAACAAACCTTAAAACAGAAGGGATGAGACTCGTTTATAGTTACGAGACATAACTACATTCTGTAATCCACATATGAAATGTATCATTATCATTTCCGCTTTCCTTAAAAAGGTCCTACCAACAATTTATTATATTGCTTCACCTAAGAAGTGTCAGCGAAATCCTGTGTACTTAATTACTGAAGGGAAACCAAAGGCTTAGTTGGATTGTTCCAGAGTAATCCGCTGTAAATTCCACATCAACCAACTATTAGTATTAATAGGGTACTCTAGACCTTTTCCGTGAAATTGCAGCACCTCTCAATATCCCGATTATCTTTGTCAAACGAGCCAGAACTTACCCTCGGGACCCATCCCCTTGTAATCTGAATTAGTGGTCGTGCAAATATAGTGCAGACTACATCCTTTTCGTCTTGAACGACTCTCCTCGAATGTTTAACTTTGTAAGTCTCTGCTAATTATTCATTTTTGAAAATGCCATAACTTTGAATCACGATAAACCTTCCATCAAATGCTCTTCTATATCTTTGGTTGATGCCCTACATGACCCGCAAGGTTGCATAGACTGCGAAAACAGGGTTCCCATACTGTTATTTACTCTTAACGGTATGGACTTTACATTTCCTATTCGGGCGCATCAGGGAAATCTGTCGATAAAAACTTTTCGCTTATATACAGGTTCAAATGGAGAACGGTTGGGACCCAATTTTGACCAGGCATTAGTGTATCCAAATATGGTTCAATATAGCCACAACTCAGTTCTCAATATTACCATATGTATTTCTATCTCTCAGCCAAAATCGGACCAATTTAAGAAGCATTTACGCAAGTTAAAGTCGTGTTTACATTTCTCGTAGCAAAACTCGCAAATAACGAAAAGGTGGCAACAAATGAAATGGAGCAAAAAGTCAACTCCAAAGAGTCCAATAGAGGTCAACAAACATTTTCTATGGAACGCCTGGCTTCGTGCTGCCTTTTGGGACCAATGCTATACCTTTTCATATTTGCAACAATTGTCACGTGTATATATCTAGGGCTCGCGCCCTGGTTTCTGTCCTAATTAGGAAGCCGTTCTCAATTACTCACTACTTAAGTGAAAAATCTGCACATCTCAGCACGATTTTGCTCCGGGTAACTCTCTGCGGGAGACTGAAAAAATTTGACCTGGTGGGATCACCATCACTGAGTTAGTTAGCGCGAGGATTTTTACTACTTCTTTTCATATACTAGTCGTTATCAAGCAAATATGTCTGACGTTGAAGAACAATACGTTGAGGAACAACCAGTTGTCCAAGAAGAATTGCAATTAGTTGAGTTGGCCACCGCCATCCCAGCTGATGTCCAAGCTGCCCAACAAGAAGTCAAGTTGTTCAACAAGTGGTCTTTCGAAGAAGTCGAAGTCAAGGATGTCTCCTTGGTTGACTACGTCCAAATCAGACAACCAGTCTTCGTTTCCCACACCGCCGGTAGATACGCCTCCAAGAGATTCAGAAAGGCTCAATGTCCAATTATCGAGAGATTGACCAACTCTTTGATGATGAACGGTAGAAACAACGGTAAGAAGTTGAAGGCCGTCAGAATCGTCAAGCATGCTTTGGAAATCGTCAACGTTTTGACTGACGCCAACCCAATCCAAGTCGTTGTTGACGCTATTGTCAACTCTGGTGCCAGAGAAGACTCCACCAGAATCGGTTCCTCCGGTACCGTTAGAAGACAAGCCGTCGATGTCTCTCCATTGAGAAGAGTCAACCAAGCCGTTTCTTTGTTGACCATCGGTGCCAGAGAAGCTGCCTTCAGAAACGTCAAGACCATCGCTGAATGTTTGGCTGAAGAATTGATCAACGCCGCCAAGGGTTCTTCTACCTCTTACGCCATTAAGAAGAAGGATGAATTAGAGAGAGTTGCCAAATCTAACCGTTAAGATCATTATTCATGGGTTCATTTGTGTATTTTATTCATCTCACACTTTAATGTAAAAAGAAATAGCAATATTGTAGTCAACTTTTGTAGAACTGAAAGCACTCTAGAGTATGTTTCAGTCAATTTCCGTTCTTTAATGCTATGATCTTACATAAATACTTAAAATTATCATTACTGGTATTCATTACTTAAATATCTATCAAATATTGATTATAAATTTTTGATGATTGTTATTCTTATGCATTATGCATGATGTTAAACTTGAACTGGATAAAATGTTCTCTTAATTATACTCCAAGGGGTATTATTAAGTAAGTTCTCGTAGCGCACAATTCTTTCCTTCAAGATGTTAAGATCATCTTCCATCAGTTCTGTTTCCATAAACACATTCTGCAATGAGTCGTATTGCTGCAATGCTTGAACGGCAATATTTAATCTTCTATTAAATAATCTCCTGATCAACCACTCTCTTACCACGAGAGCTAGGAGGAAACAGAAAAAGAAAAGACATCCTGCAAAGATTTGGGTGTGCAAGTATGGTCTTGAACTGTATTTCCTAACGAGTGCCAATGCAATGATTTCACTGGCCAAAGAAAAGAGACCACAGGCAATGTTCATGTAGGACCAAGCTGCTGGTAATTTGTGTGGTTGATCTTCTAAAATATCAAGCACTAATGGTTGGGCCATCGAACTTCCGACACCAACAATCAAACCCATTGTGGCACTGAATGCAATTAATGAACCGTATGTAGTTGCATTGATCCAAAATGCACAAATAAAGATCGCGATTGAGAAGCAAAGAGAAACAGCCAAATTGCTTCTGCCGAATTTATCTGCAAAATAGCCTATTCCAGGTCTGCCGATAATCTGTGCTCCATTTAAGATAGCGGTCAATGCTGAACCTTGATGGCTGGACAAGCCCACAGAAGTACCGTAGGATGCAATCGAGAACAAAATAAGAATGTATCCTAACATTACAACTCCAAACCATGTTAAAAGAACCACCAAAATATAATTTTCAAACACTGTATAGTCTAAAATGACTTTGGCCGTTTCTTTAATGTGCTTCTTTGTTAAAGTGACTGAGAGAGGAACCGGTTTATAATTCCGAGGTTTCATGACAACCCATACAAAAATGGAGGTGAAGAAGCAAATGATACCAGTCATTCTCAAGCCCCATTTTTGATTGCCGGTGTCTGACACCACTTTTTGAATACTCAAAGCGATCACCACTCCTCCAACACCAGTCCCTGAAACCATCATACCGATGGCGGTAGACTTCTTTTTATCGAACCATGTTGGAAGCACGAATGTAGCAGGCATGTATACCAACACAAAGGAAACACCCACTAGGAGTCCTTGAGTCAAGTAAAGTTGCCATAATTCCGTGGCAAACGATGCAAGGATATAACCCACAGATTGAAGCACGATACCAGTTCCTACCACAATCTTGAAACCTAGAACATTGTAAAGGATGGCACATAGGGGACAAAGTGATTGTGCTAGACAAACCACGATACCTCCAATCAATGCAAAGTCGGTGGGGGTGCCATGGAAGACCTCGTTAGCGAGGTAGTAATTTAAAAACACACCGTAGGAGGCATTGGAACCCCATGTAGAAAACACCGCCAACATCCCACAAAATGCCATTAACCATGCCATACCCTCATCCTTAGGGTGCTCATCTATAGCGTCGTTGTCTGAGCTGCTGACGTCTTTTTCCAAGTCCTGATCGATACCTGTGCTTTTGCGGGAAATCTGATCCAATTGGTCAAGTACCATTTCATCAACTACTTGTTGGTTAATTCGTTCCTGGGTTCCGAAGTTGGTACCGAAGTTTTCATCTCCTCTTATTCCGGTGAGAATCCGTGAGAGTTCCGAAACGTTAGTCCCTGTCCTAGACAAGGTGTCCCGGTCTTCTGAATTCAAATAGTCTTGTATTGGAAAGGCCTCATATTGTGAAGATCTAAGGGAAGCGAGGTCTGCTGAGTCTGACTTTGAGTAGGTGCTAGAATTATCTATGGAATGCATGCCATATAATTTGTCTGGGAAACGAGAGGTCATAATGGGTTTTTAAAGGGTTTTAAGAAACGATGTGTACAAGCATTTGACGTCTGGCATACAGCTATGGTGGGATATGCAGCCGTGCATATTTTACGTTTAAACAGGCTTGGCCAGGGCTCCATCAAAAATGCGACATTTAATCCGACAGAACCCTGGAAGGTGGTATCCAACAAGATGACTACAGCTGTTTCGTTCCTGTGGTCTACATTGCAATGGTCGTTACACTGGGGTTCTTTTTTTGAAAGTGGTTTGCAATCCTTATTTGCGTGATCTTTCCTTTTTTTCCGTTCTCATGAACGAAATCAGCTATACTAGCGGAAATAATGAATAGATGTCGCAAATCTTGCTACTGATTACTCATCACCACAGGCAAAGTGACTAATGACTCACTACCCCCCGCAATTCCGTAGAAATTTGCATTAAGTTCAGTGTCTTGACAGGCAATTGAATCAATAACCTTTGGTGAGTTTTTGATTCCAAGTCAAGTGCGGTGGCTTTCGGGTGCGGTTAGTTCGAATAGTTTAGGTTCACTTTCAAGTCTGCAATCTCACCATCCTATGGAATTCCATACCAATATCATCCTAGCACCTTGCGGTAATATTGGTTGAAGGTGATACAGATCATCCCCAGACTAATCACTAGGTCTTTGAAGACGCAGAAAGTCTCTTTTGCTTATGCAAAAACACCTATGAAATCATTAGACCCTAAGCCTTCCTAGCGGTTTCGTGGTGTCAAGCAAGTTCATGTCCATTCTACCGCAAGTGTTACATGTCGACGTGTTAGAAGATCATCAAAAACGGTTGGTTACGTTTCAAACTAGAGTGGTGATTCTCGAATTAAACCTGCGATATAGATTCATAGTCACTTTTTTCTGATGGTATTCCAAAAGCCATGGTAACCATGAGCCAGTGAAACACCAAGAACGAAAGTTCCTGATCTCTCCCAATTCTCGACAGTAGAATCTGCCTAGAATTGGTGGAGCAGCATTCACGGGCATCTCCGGTAGTGCCGATGGTGTTGATCCACTGATGAACTCGGATTTGGGTCGTTATGGTGAGGTTGCACTTTTCGCAGCCATCGAAACTCTATTGTCCACGGATGAGCCGTTTCAGGTTTTTAAGCCAATGAAACTGCGGTGATTTTTTTGGCTGTGGAACGGTTAGACCATCGAAAACACAACTTAGTCCGTATCTATTGTATATGTAACACTCGCCTCGTCTGAAGTATGAATATTGACCCCCAAATGGCTCCAACGCTCCCAATTGCTAATTATGCACACAGTAACCCCCCACAACGACCACTGGCATTTCAAAGACAAAGAATCAATTTAAGTGAAGAATGCAAGTGAAGTATGTAAGTGAATGTTCCAGAATGTATAACTATGTTCTAGGTCAATTTGGTTTCCTTCGTTTAACAATAGAACTAGCTTGATGTAAAAAGTGAATTTCTTGTTTCTTTGCAAAAATTGAGAATAATTGCTTTTTTTCATTGGTATTACCCTATACAACCGGTGACCAGGCCACCATACTACTGTTCTATCCACATATTTCATGAAACAACACTGCCATGACTCTACTCAAGTACATGGACACAACTCTGCGTTTCATAATTTTAAACATCGACAAGCATGTTCCCACATCTATTCACCTTCTAGCTACTAATTAGACCACCTCCCCCAGATATCAACACTTTTGGCCGCACTGGTACGCGCACGCCCAGAGTATCATGATCAAGGATCATGGCGATCTTGGACATACCAGGCCGCCACCCAAGATTACTAAACATCAATGTCCGGAGCTTCCGACTTTTTGACCAAAGGAATTGACTTGGTTCAGAAGGCCATTGATGCAGACACTGCCACCAGATACGAAGAAGCATACAAACTTTATTACAATGGGTTGGACTATCTTATGTTGGCCATCAAGTACGAGAAGAACCTGAAGTCCAAGGAGCTCATCAAATCCAAGTTCACAGAATATTTGACTCGTGCTGAACAGCTCAAAGACCACTTGGAAAAGCAAGCATCTACGCAGGCTGGCGGAGACTCTTCTGCCAGCAATGGGTCCACCAAGGCTAAGAAAGCTGGGGACGGCGACGATGATGACGCAGATACCAAGAAATTAAGGGGTGCTCTTGCTGGTGCCATCTTGTCAGAGAAACCAAATATTCAATGGAGCGATATCGCAGGATTGGAAGGTGCTAAAGAGGCGTTGAAGGAAGCAGTTATTTTGCCAGTGAAATTTCCTCAACTTTTCACGGGAAACAGAAAGCCCACCTCGGGTATCTTACTTTACGGTCCTCCTGGTACTGGTAAATCATATCTTGCTAAAGCCGTGGCCACAGAGGCAAACTCCACCTTCTTCTCCGTTTCTTCGTCCGACTTAGTTTCCAAATGGATGGGTGAATCTGAAAGATTGGTGAAACAGTTATTCACCATGGCCCGTGAAAATAAGCCATCTATCATCTTCATCGATGAAGTGGATGCCTTGTGTGGTCCAAGAGGTGAGGGTGAAAGTGAAGCCTCAAGAAGAATCAAGACTGAATTATTGGTTCAAATGAATGGTGTGGGTAATGATTCATCAGGTGTGTTAGTCTTAGGAGCTACGAATATCCCATGGCAGTTAGATGCTGCAATTAGAAGAAGATTTGAAAAGAGAATCTATATTGCATTACCCGAACTTGAGGCAAGAACCAGAATGTTTGAGATAAACATTGGTGACACCGCTTGTGAATGTACCAGCCAAGATCTTAAAGTTCTTGCTGAGATGACTGATGGCTATTCAGGTCACGATATTGCCGTTGTAGTCAGAGATGCATTGATGCAACCAATCAGAAAGATTCAACAAGCTACTCATTTCAAACCAGTTACTGGTGAAGATGGTTCAGAAAAGTTAACCCCATGCTCACCAGGAGATGATGGTGCTAGAGAGATGAGTTGGATGGACATCGGAACCGATGAATTGAAGGAACCCGGCTTGACCATCAAAGACTTCATCAAAGCAATTAAAAGTAACAGACCAACTGTCAATGACAGTGACATTGAAAATCATGTTAAGTTCACCAACGATTTTGGACAAGAAGGAAACTAGGCAGGCCTACCAGCACAATGGAATTCCTTCATAATTCTCCATCTACATTGATGTTATAGAATACAAAAGTTATAAATACATTAGAACGATATTAAGGTTCGAGAATTGTAGTGTACATTTTTTATCTTTCGAATGCACCCGGAGATCTGGATCTATCTCTTTGTGGGGACCGCTCTCTCATTTTATGAGCAAAAAGATCCTCTTCTTCTGGTTGTGATTGACCCTTCAATTTGTAAGCGAAAAGATCTTCTTCTTCATCATCCTGTTTCTTGGAGCGCTCTCTTCTATTTCTGTTGCCGTTTGCTCTTCTACCCGATCTATCTTGTCTATCGTACCTCGATCTTCTTTCTGGTTCACCATGTAACAAATAGTAACGGGAATATTCTCTAGCATTCTTGACTTTTTTGTCTGATTCAAAAGCTTGCCTTATTTCCAAAACAATAGAGGATTCATCCTCGTCCATGGTCAGGGATTCAACCTTTTCTTCCTCAGTAAGTCCAAGTCTTGTCAATAAGTTTTGATGTTTGCGGAAAGCAAGAATGGGGGTGTAAGATTTGCCTCTTCTTACCTGAACACTGTTTTCGAGGCCCTCTTGCTCAATTGGGGCCTCCAATACTTGATTGAGTGCCTTACGACATGATTCAGGTGAGGTGAACACAACATTCACAGAGGTATCATTAATCCATTGAATTCTGAAGGTGATCTGTGTATCAATGGGAAATGGTTCGTAGATGATCTTGGAGTTCCCTTCCTCGTCCACTTCTTGCTTTATTTCAAAGTTGACGTAATAATCGATAAATCCTTTGATGTCTTCTGTGGAAAGGTTGTCAACACCACGTATGTGGATAGCTTCTGGTCTAACCACTTCAGTGAGTCCGTCAATATCTATCTGTACTTTCTGGGCCTCGATTTGAGCCTCCCGTTCCTTCTCATCCTCGAGAGTCTTGGTCATAAGACCGCCAT
Organism: Suhomyces emberorum; assembly: GCA_003707835.3. NCBI lineage: Eukaryota > Fungi > Ascomycota > Pichiomycetes > Serinales > Debaryomycetaceae > Suhomyces > Suhomyces emberorum. Next base: position 358,958 of record PPLQ03000012.1, read on the forward strand.
AAGGTGCTGGTTCTGCCATAGTGGTTGGTGTTGAATTCTTGAATTTTCGCTTTTGTGCAGGTATTTTGCCTACTATACCTCCAATTCTATGTGGAGAACAATTCATGGAAAAGGCGTACTTAACGGCGTAGTCCCCACTGATTCTACATAGAGCTTAGGGTTATCATTCCTCTGTATTGATACTATAGTCCTGGCAAATTTGGCATACTTCACCGTTATCTAATATACATATTGTGTGCAATGAGAACATGTGGACTGGGGTTCTCATGATGCAAGGGAGGGTGTACAATTTTGAGGGCCGAATTCATACAAATATCATCAAAATGTCGTGTTCAAACATAGGCTGGGACCTCGGGCTTGCTGTGGTCCATCTCATGTTTAATCTGTTGAAGGTCAATAATCATGATGAAGTCTCGGTCTTGAGTTCTCTAATGAACAACACGTTATTGCAACGGATAAAAATCTCGCCTATCGGTTCTTCCTCCTCACCTTCCACTTCTTTGGTGTCTTCAAGCTGGAGATTCATGTAGTTATCCACGGAAACAAGGGTACCTTTATACTCGGTGCGGTTCCACTTCAACCTCACCACCACCGGCTTGTTGATGAGGGTCTTAAGGAAGGGCTTGGGATTTATGGGTTGGAACTAAATGTTAGTATCACTGAAATACCGACTTTCTGCAGCATTGGTATTGGACTTACTGACATCTATAGTACACTTTCATTACCAGTTGATGAGGTAACTAATATTGAAAAAGTGCGTCACGTGTCCCATTTGTTTAGATCAAGACACCTCACTAAGCATAGTCAGCCATATTCCAGATACATCTCATAAATAGACCCAACGTTGTTAACTGTTGGACAGAATGAGCAAAATTGGGCAGGTGTTTGTTGTGGGAGCGTTGTTCCGCTTCTTGCTTCCAACGGTAGTTCCTTCCATCACTCAAAGCTTGGCTAACAGTGTGCTAGTTTCAACGCCAATAAATTCCTTTCCCTCGTTACAAGAAGCATTCTACTACCTTGAGCATGGAATCAAGCTTTATGACGGAGGAGTAGTACATCATCCTCCATTATTGGTTTTTTTTCTCCAGAATATCCACGGATTGGGCCATTATTCCCCAATTGCTTTCAACGCGTTGTGGACATTAATCGACCTCTTCATTGGGTCCAGAATCATCAAAATCAACTCATGGTACAACAAGCACGCAGGTGGTCGCTTGGGACGTCCTTTGGTGGGCGCCAGTGACGAATTGATTGCTATTTTCTACTTGTTCAACCCGATCTTGGTGGTGAGCAATATCGCCCACTCGTCATTAATATTTGCATTGCTTTTCTTTACCGAAAGTGTTTACCAGCTCGTGGTCAGAAATAGTGCCTTGAATTCCGCCGTCACTTTGGCCGTGGCTGCCTATTTATCTGCCAACATGGCGGTGATGGTGATCCCAATGACTGCGCTTGCGATTGCCATTCATACCACCTCCGAGAAAAAGCCATTGGCCATCAAATACGTAGGCTTCTTCGTGGCCACTTTTGCAGGAGCATTGCTGGTATCATATTTTACCGTCAATTCATGGCAGTTCCTCCGTCAAGTGTATGGAACCGTATTCATGTTCGACAAAATCACCCCCAACATGGGCATGTGGTGGTACATTTTCACCGAGATGTTCGAATTCTTCACCCCATTTTACATCGGATTGTTCAATTTGTACTCCTTGATCTTCGTCATCCCGATCACATTGAGATTATACGAAGGGTTTACCAACACTGAAAAATGTAAGTCCCATGGGGATTCATTTTTGGCAGTATATTTGGTGTACATTTGGATTTCATTTACTAAGTCATACCCTACCATCGGCGATTTGGCCTTTGGCTTGTCATTGTTACCGCTTTTTAAGGCCTCGGTGCTTCCTCACTGCAAGTATACCTCGATCACCGCCTTAGGAGCGGTAGTGTCGTTACTTCTTGGACCAGTTTTCTACTATTGTTGGATTGTGTTGGCTACAGGAAACTCCAATTTCTTCTACAGTATTAGTTTGATTTGGGGTGCTGTGCACGCATCCATTTTGATGGACTTGATCTGGGGAAAATTGACGCTGGACTACATCGAGGAAAACTCCATATCCAAGGACCAACAATCATCCTTACGCTTAACTCAACTATAGATATATCCACCTACTATTTAGTATCTAGTGCTTACGTGTAGATATCAACTTTGAGAGATCATGTGATACAAAAAATACCTGCATAAACACCCACCAATCACACTCGCACAATTTGCACTAGGAAAAATTTCACTATACTAAAGGTAAGATACACTTCAGTCGTCTATAGAGTCAGTTGATCCGTACACCCAATTGCCAGTCCATTAACAGGTGCAAGTACAGTCAGTCCCCGTGTCTACTACCAACTCTTCATATTTTCCATAGATCACTAAAATGTTGCGTTCTACTCGTTGTTTCAGCAGTGCTGCCTCTGGTGTCAAGTTGAGCACCCGTGAAGGTTCTGGAAACTTATCCACATTATCCGTTGTTGTCAAGGGTGCTGGTTCCAAGAACGGCAGATCCGGTTTGTCCCACTTGTTATCCAAGTACAACTTCTTGAACACCGGTTCCAAGTCTGCCTTGAGATTCACCCGTGAGAGTGAATTGTTAGGTGGTGCTTTCTCCTCCACCGTTGGAAGAGACTCCACCGTGTTGAAGACCTCTTTCTTGAAGGAGGACTTGCCATACTACGTTGAAGCCTTGGGCAATGTGTTGAAGGACTCTTCTTTCCGTCCACACGAACTCAATGAAGTTGTTTTGCCAGCTGCTCTTGCTGAAAACGCTGCTGCCCACAAGTCCAACGCTTTCACTGCCTTGGAGACCTTGCACCAAGTTTCCTTCAAGAGAGGCTTGGGCCAACCATTGTACTACGATGGTACCACCAAGTTCACCTCCGAAGAAATCGCCGAGTTCGCAGGTAAGACCTACACCTCTTCCAACGTGAGCATCTTCGCCACCGGTGTCAACGGTGAGGACTTGGCCAAATTCGTTGGAGAATCCGCCTTCTCTGCATTGCCAGCTGGTGCTGCCTCTGACGTGGCCGTTGAATCTGCTACCGGTAAGGAAGCCAGAATCAGAGCTTCCGGTGAATCTGCTGCCTTGATCGGTGTTCCAGTCAAGACCGCCGACTTCGGTAAGTACGAAGTTTTGTCTGCTGCCATCGGTAACGCTGCCTTGCCAACTCCTTCTGCCCCATTGGCCAAGATCCCAGGTGCTTCCTCCTTCTTATACAAATACCAAGACGCTGGTTTGTTCGTGGTTTCCGTCTCTGGTTCTGCTGCCTCTGTTGCACAAGGTATCAAGGATGCCAAGAACGTTCTTTCTAACGTCTCTGCCTCCTCTTTGACCGAAGCTACCAAGGCTGCTGAATTGTCTGTTGCATTACAATCCACCTACGAAGCCCCATTGAATGTCAAGGCCGATGCCACCAAAGCTCCAGTTTCCGAGTTCAACTACGTGGCTATTGGTGACGTTGACCACTTACCTTACGCCAACGAGTTATAAGTCCTGTGCATAATCCGAGGTGATGGTCCTCCATAATCAAAACTGGCCCAATACGCCGCCCTAGCAATATACAATGTATCGAATAGATGGCCTCGGTTGCCAATATGTAAGAGTACTTCTACTTTAGAATATCCACATTTCTGTTTAATTCTTAGTCTGTTGCCAGTTCCTTCAATATTCCCATATTAGATCATGTGACATTATTCAATAGTTCTCGTGGAGGTTCTAGAGGAAGCGATTAAGCAATTTGTTCACAATTAAAGGACAAATCGGCCATCCTTCTTAGTTTTCTTTATTTTTTGATATCTTTGTAGCTCACTTGAAGGAAATATGTGCATCTATTTTTATTCTTGAGGGAACTTTGTAAATCAACCAAAAATTATACGAAACGATGCATAAAATTTCTTGAAAAAATCCAATTCAGTTACTATAACAAACAAGATATTTTATAGATTTGATCAATTGTCAATACTAATGTAATACATTTGCTAAATACAATCACTCTCCAACTAGAATTCGAAATTTGAGGTCGTGCGTTCAACGATAACATAATGTGCATTACCAATTTTTCATCGAGAAGACCTTCACAGTATCAACCCATCCCAAGCACAACCATGTCCGACCTTGAAGAAAGCGCATTTAATGAAGGTGCTGAGCACTACGATGACTTCGACCAACAAGAGCACTTTTCTGATGATGATTTTCAAGAGCCAGAAAACGCCGATTCCAACAACGGTGAGATGAAAACAGAGGATGGAAAGACCATTGTGAATGGTGGTTTCGGTCCTGAGGATGCTGCCATGGCCGCTCAGCCAAGAGCAAAGACCTCTCGTGAGTTGGCTATACCAAAAGAAGACCGTAACACTACACCTTACATGACTAAGTACGAACGTGCCCGTGTTTTGGGAACTCGTGCTTTACAAATATCACTTAATGCTCCTGTTTTGGTGGACATCGAAGGTGAAACTGACCCTTTGCAAATCGCCATGAAAGAGTTGGCCCAGCGTAAGATTCCTTTAGTCGTCAGACGCTACTTACCCGACGGATCCTTCGAGGACTGGGGTTGTGACGAATTGATTGTTGACCATTGATTCGACGGGTCGTTGAAGATAAATTCAACAGCTTACACCAGGGAACAGTCCCATGTGTCTATACACTTGTACATTAATCAATATACGCATCAAGCCATTTTGAAGCCAATAGTAATTTGCGGCCATCGATTTGTTCTTTTACAAACCCTTCCACCATCTTATCGAAAGTGGCTCTAGATAAACGGTGATCACCAGATCCAATCTCTCCCAATTGAACAGAGCAACATGCTTCCTTCAAGTTGTCAACGTCAATTATCAAATCTTCACTATACTTCTTTGGGTCTTCGGCTTCTGCAAACTCTTTCATGGCATTGTATATGGTCATACGATCTTCAAAACGCAGAAACTCTTTTGCCATTATATTTGAAAACTGGGTAAAGTTTATACCATTACCATTTCCTCCTTCTACCGTGAGCATGGCACTCAATTGTTCGTCTGGAGGCACAGCCATTCCTAATTGAGTATATAAATTAACCAAATCCTGTTTGGTGATGGTAGAATCCCTAGACTCTCCATCAATCAAAGTGAATGCATTGCGTAATTGCGCTTTTTGGTTGTTGGAAAGGGTATTTAAGGCCAGCATGATTTCTTTGTGATGTATTTAGCAAATTCGTTTGATCAAATGCAACAGATGTTTGGCAATAAGGATTGATATGAATAGCGTGATTTTATTCCAGATGAACAACTAAATGCTAAACTTTCAAGCAAATATAATAAAATTGAAGGTTTCAGAATTTCTGAAGGAGATGTTGATCAAGGGCGATGCTTAAGGGAAGATACACAAGCACACTAGTTATAGGGTAATAGATTATCGATTATGCGTGTGATATTGAATGGATTCTTGAACTCAACAAAGAAAGATCTCAACGTATAGATTGGTTATGAATGGCTGATTAGTGGTAGAATCTATCGATTTCTCACTGCCTGAACTCTTATCCTATGACTAGTTGATCTCGGCTGGTGTGCTTCTTGTATGGAAAATCGCCACCGTTTCTAGGCTGAATGTTATTCCAATGTATTTGTATAGATGTAGAAATGCTTAGTTTGATCAAAAGCAGCTCAGATTAATTTTCGTTTCAGTTCGTCTGTCCCCTAACAAATTATGAAATCAAAGATCTTTACCATTTAGGTGACGCGCACACATTCAAATATCGTTCCAAAACAACACGCCCATCACTACTCATATACCAATCCTCCAAGCACATTGTGGTACAATTCTCCCATTAGATCAAGCAGAATCATCTTATTCAAGAGGTCAGGCGGAGATGGATATTTACAACCAGCCAGTGGTCATAGATAATGGATCCGGCAACATCAAAGCTGGGTTCGCAGGGGAAGATACCCCAAAGACATATGGGTCAGCTATTATAGGCAGACCAAAATACCAAAAGGTCATGGCAGGCTCATTGTTAGCTACCAGTGGTGTTAGTGGTGGAGGTAGTGCAACAGGATCTACTACTCATGATCAAAAGCATGGTGACGATACCTTTATAGGAGATTTGGCTCAAACAAATCGAGGAATCCTTCGTCTTTCATATCCCATTGAGCACGGCATTGTGAAAAACTGGAGCGACATGGAGAAACTCTGGTACCACACTTATACTCAAGATCTCAAGATCAACTCAGAGGATCACCCCCTTCTCATCACCGAAGCCCCATTGAATCCAAAATCAAACCGTGATAAGATGTCTCAGGTATTGTTTGAGCTGTTCAATGTCCCTAGTTTGTACATTGCGATCCAGGCAGTTTTATCGTTATATGCATCAGGCAGAACAACTGGAGTGGTTGTTGACAGTGGTGATGGGGTAAGTCATGTTGTTCCTATTTACGAAGGGTTTTCGTTACCTACATCAATCAAACGTTTGGACATTGCTGGAAGAGATATCACTCACCAGCTTGCATACAACTTAAGACGTATGTCAGGACTTTGCTTGCAAAGCAGCTCAGAACTTGAAATTGTGCGGCTTATTAAGGAGAAGGCATGTTTTATTTCTAAGGATCCTGTTCGAGATGAAAAATTATACTCGAATTTTTACAGTAATGATGAGGGATTGTACCTGACCTTTAAATTACCAGACGGGCATGAAATAAAGCTTGGTAGCGAGCAATTTCGTTCAACAGAAATTTTGTTTAATCCTTTATTAATTGGAGAAGAATCACCTGGTCTTCATGAATTAACGAGTTTGGCCATTTCTAAAACCGATTTAGATTTACGTCCAATATTGTATCAAAATATCATTCTTTCTGGTGGAAATACTTTGTTGAGAAACTTCGGAGACCGTATGTTGAACGAGTTGAAAAATATGCAACAATCCAACGAAACTTCAAGTGTATGGACCAATAAATCTGATTCGTATAATACAAAGATGAAAGTGAAGATATTTGCTCCTCCTGAAAGGAAGTACTCTACGTGGATCGGAGGAAGTATTTTAGCAGGTTTGAGTACTTTCAAAAAGATGTGGATAACTTCATCCGAGTATATGGAGGATCCCGAAATTGTGCATAGAAAATACATGTAATTATAGATTCGTCGTGGACATAGTCTAATCGAATGATGATAGAACAAGGAAAAATTGTTGAACTGAACCAATTGTAATTCCATCTACATTCAATCTAGGCATCATAATGACTGTTCTTCTGTAACACCTATGGTCAAAGGTACTTTTTTTAGGGTATAGTGGTAGCTGTTTACACAATTCGTATGATTCTCTACTTTCTGCAAAACCGAAACGGAATTGTCGATGAATAACTAGTTTTACGGTATTTATCGTGCATACGTGCCATTAAAATTATAACTGTTTAAATACAGTAGTATCTGTCACCGAAATCTCCAAGACCTGGGACAATGTACTTGTCTTCATCCAACTTCTCATCGATACCACCAGTGATGATCTTGACTTGTGGGTATTTGTCCTGGAAAGCCTTGATACCCTCTGGAGCGGCCAACAAATTCAAGAAGAAAATACGGTCCATTTGGACACCTCTGGATAACAAAACCTCCACAGCCATCATTGCACTACCACCAGTGGCCAACATTGGATCCAACAAGAAAACGTATCTTTCGCTGATATCCTCGGGTAACTTCTCGTAGAATAACTTGGGCAATGCTGTTTCTTCATCTCTTTGGATCAAAATCTTACCGATTCTCACTGATCTACAGCAATCTCTCAAGCCCATTTCCATAGATTCACCGGCTCTGACAATTGAAACACCACAAATCTTACCCAAGAAACGAGCACCCTGATATTCATGGCCACCGTGACATGCAATGGTGGTTGTTTCGACTGGAAGTTGATTCAAACCTTCTTCCACCAACAAACGGATAATTCTGTCTGAGTAGAAAACAAAGTCTCCCCTTTTGGTTTTTTGGTCACGGATAATGGAGTACAATCCAATCAACTGATTGGTTTGAGGAAGCAAAATCACGTTCTTGTTAACTTCTTGAGATGACGACATGTTGCGATGAGTTAATCTTTGGTCTTGTTTCGCAGATTTAAATGAACACTGCGAATTCCTTAGATAGTGCGGAATGCCCATTTAGGACATTTTTCATTCCCAAAGCCGACATAGATATCGGACAATTGATCGGGAGTGAAGTAACTACATGAATAAACTAGCAGTTGTATTTTGGAGTTGAGAAGTGCTTGAAACAGCGCAATGGCGAAGCACATATGCTTGATGTATTCGTAGTCTGCTCCCCTTTGATGTTTTGATGTATACCTAAAAGAATTCTGCACTGTCCTGTGAGTGCATGCAGTTTGGTTATTATGCTTATCATGCTATGCTTTTCTTTTTCTTGTTAAACGATCCTACACTAAGTTTATAGTTGAAGATCAAAAGAATCGCCAACGAATATTTTTGGTTAATTACTGGTCTATACCAATATCCATTTTGCAGAATTACATGCACAAGAGGAGTGTCATAAGCAAGTCTGCTAAGACCGTACACATTTTATAGCACAATATAATAGCATCAATAATATTGGTATGGAGTATGGATACCACGCGCTGAGTAAGTATTATTCCTCTAGTTGGTTCATGATTTTAACCAACAAGGATTGAAGTCAACAAATTTACCAATTTTTTTTCTAGATTATTAAAGTATGAGTCTATTGAACAAATCCACAACGGATTCTAATTATCATGACATTTTCTCTACATTTGTATTTCCTACCGTGTATTAGGGTGAGATCACCGGTCTATAATACAGTGCTCCTTGAAGCATTTTACTCTTGAACAGCGATAAAAGGATTCTCGATGGATTCACTTCCGTCCAAAGGTGATATGGTTAATAATGAAGTACATCTAACAACTGCTAATCCTAAATGACGGGTAGCTGAAGTAAATCTGGTTTCATCTTCTGGGTCTGTATGTTAGTATTTGATGAAAAATCAAAATCTCGGTTTTAGTGAAACGTACCTCTGATACTCTCTTGAACTTCTTCCAACACCAAGTTCATCAATTGGTCAAATCCTTTCAATGTACCCACAATCTCTCTTCCTCCAATGAAGTTTACTCTGATCTTTTGGTCCTTATACTTGTTCAAGTCCAAGATTGCCTCTCTCTTTGGACCTTCTTGCTTGGTGGCTCCTCCCGAGGAGTTGTTGTACCTTCTGCGGTTATTATGTCTCTGTGGCGTTAGTGATGTGTTGAAATATTGAAATATGCCTGAATCTGGGGTACGTACGTTGTCACTCATTGATGCTGTGGTGATGTATCTGTTGGTTGGTAAGGCCTTTTTTTATCATCAAAGTCGTGCGAGGTCCAATTGTTTACCAAATTGGCGGGTTTGAGTGTCGCAAATGCACGAAGTACAGCGGTTGTTATGTGAATAATTAAGGAACGAAGTTGGTGATCTTCGTGAAATGATGAAATACCATTCATTTTAGTTATAATTTCAAGCATTCTTGTGTTTACGTGGAATTCCTATTTCACATTTCTGTGGTGTTGTGGATTGATTTTGGCCAGTTGGTTTAAAAACTTAGAACGCTTACGCAATTGTCAAAGGTCCAGGTATTTCTTGAGATTTGGTACCATACAGTCAGCTCTGTTTCAACTGGAAAGAAGCTTATTCAAGGCGTAAAGAACACAACCACAGAATTTTTTACAAAATTGAAACTTCTGTATGAGATTTTAAACTGCAGTTTCCACAAAAATTGATCAGTCTACAACAATCTATTATTTCGTTATTACTCTATGTACAAGTTAAAATTCACCTCTCAACCACAATTGAGTTCTCTTTTTCATTTCAGATCTTCTCAAAAGTTGTTTCTCGTTCAAGCCCTCCACCTTCTTCTTCTTCAAGGAACCGGTGAAAACATTAACCTTTCTTTGGTCGATGTTGAATTCCTTACTAAGCTTGCTGATGGTCCACACTTCGGGGTCTTTGTTTCTTAATGCAATTAATTTTTCAACCGTTTCTGGTGTGACCTCATAGCTTCTTTGGCTTTGAGGATCGTACCTGTTGATGATTGGATAGTTTTCCAATTGTTCCTTGGTGTACACTTGGGAGCTTGGAAGGCTGCGTCTAGGGTCGGACTCTGGCAAAAATGCCTTAGGAGTCTTGATCGATGGCTTGGAGATGGAAGCTGGAGGATTATGCACAAGGCCTTGAGTACGCTTAGGTTTGATATTAAAGGCGGATCTTGATTGGTTGTATAAGTTTCTGGGCACAGGCTCGTGCTTCAAGGATGCCACAGCACTCCTGGAGAACTGGCGTAAGCTACTTTTCAACATGGAGACTATTGGTGTAGTGTATTAGAAAACTTTTCAACAAATTCGTGTGAGTATTGGGGTCACATGACATAAATGATCACGTGATACTATCAAATGTTCTTTGGTGTTTGTTAATGTAAGGTGGAAATGTAATGCATTGAATTAGAGAGTTCAAAATGGGGATTTTTATGAGTTTTAGGAAATTTGGGTGCTCTAGTTTGGTCTGTATTTGGATTGGCTTCTTATTTGACAATAGTGGCAATATGGCGAAGGATATTGCGCTACATAGCAAAAATTCAGTGACATGAGATGTTTTTTTTAATCGTGAAAGGGAATTAATAAGAGGAACGGGATTGAATTTTGAAGGCATAAATGACTCAGGATATTTTTCTTTCACTGATTTTGGAAGGTTCTAGAGGATGATCGTGTGATCAAAAAGCTTCAAAATTCCCACGTGAGTGATGGCTATATTCAGGAATATCGAGGCTATTAGAACCACCAAAATTGTCATTAAAACAATCACGTGTGGTTATCGATGATTGACGTGATGGAGTCATTAGTATTGCTGCAATGTTGACGATACCACGGCAGAAATAGCCAACTACAAAAGATAGCCCGGGGTGAGCTCCAGCAACTAAAAATATGCAACTTCCTGCCGAAGCTAAATGTTGTATTTTATTAGAATTTCGTTAATTTGTACATAATATGCAAACGCTTGGCTTACAGCAACTGGCATCAGCTAAAATTACATAACCATAAATAAGGTTTAATTAGCTCTGATTAAGGTTTGATTGTTACAATCAATAAAGAAGTCATTACCGAGCCAATCTAATCCACATTGAAGGGTCCTCGAGATACCTGGTTCCAAGGTAATGACCGACGGGTTAAGCGAAGCTGACCTTACAACACGATACAAGAATATTTCTTCGGCAGTTGCAGTAACTTTCCAATATTCAACCTCGCAATTTCGGAAAGGTCCTCTCCGGCTCTACCAATATGGCAAAAAGCTCCACATTCCATTCCATTCCCCACTGCTCTAAATCTAGGCTTGGGCGATGTTAAATCATTCTTGTTGACTGCACCCAACAGTGCCCTTGCACTCGCTAAGCTAAGTCCCGATTGGGGTCAAAACTCGCCAATACTTTCTCTGATTTCACTAACTTGGTTTATCTATGTGAAAGCAAATATACCAATTGCTTTTCCAGACATCCGCCAATTTCCTCAAGATCACAAATTTCCACCAGCAACTACTTCATCTCCTCTGTTGTCCATGCATGTCTAATCAGAGCTACAAATTTACTAGAGGGAGCAACGTGGATGCGCCGATTAGCTCCTAATCCGAATATTGGAAATCAGCTGGCACGGTTATGTTACTATAGATTGAAATGATTTGATTTGGAGATTATCCAAGCAAGAACAAGTGGAGAACAAGTGGAGGTGGATGGATTTGAGCTGAACATAGAACGTGTTCATCTATCACGAGACCCCTAACCATACATGGGTCCCGATACCGCTTGCATGCGTCAAAGTCCACATCAATAGATGTCAACCTCACAAGGTGTTGCTGGGACGATGGCTATTCTTGATAGATCAGCGCCGACTGTAGGGAAAAGTGGCATGCCAATGTCGATCTGGAAAATTTGGAAGGATTGACACCACAAAACAATACCCAATTAGATGCTCGATGTCAAACATACTTGGTGGAAACATCCAGGCAATTTTTACGAATGTAATTATTATTGTCCAGATCCAAGGATCTGATAATTCTTTCTTGAAACACTTAGACAGAAAGCTAGACTAGAATAAGCAGCATGCCATAACATCAACAATAATCCGATATAGTGTAACGGCTAGCACGGTTCGCTTTCACCGAGCAGACCCGGGTTCGACTCCCGGTATCGGAATAATTTTTATTTTTTGGTTTGTCTGCCCTGAGGCTCTATAATCACTATTGTGAGGACAATAGAAATGACATCTAGGGTAGGGGAGGCGCGGTAAAATATTATTCATGGATTAATTGGTTTGAGATTATGTGGATTGGTCCGGAGGATGATATAGGGGAAATTAGAAACCGAAACAGATGAGTTTAACTACTTATGGGTTTACAATTACGATATTGCCTCAAATCAGGCAAGGATCTGTACCCCAATTGACAAGCCAAATTCGTAAATTGTGCAAAATGTGTTAATTGCACCAAATGCACCAATCAAAGCAATTGAGTCAATTGCACAAATAAACAATTTTGGAAATGATAATTGAAATTGAACAACTGCGAAAATTGTCTTACCCTGAAAATGCCATTTTCGACCAATTGGGTAAAGTAGGTACGTTGCGTTTTGTCAGGGTGTAGTGGTAGTATAGTAGTAGTAGATTGGCGCCTCTTGATCAACCCACACCCGAGACGTTTTAATAACTGGAACCACAAGAAAATATCACCAGATAATTATCACCAACTCTGGGAAGTGGGTAGAAGATTAGCGTTCGATGATTAGCGAACGGTTGTCCAGGAAGCTTCCCCTGCTGGAGGAATATCAGTCCACCTCAGGCAAGTTCATGCACAGGAAATCGATTGTGGGTGAAGGAAGTGAATGTCGGCCACCTCACGCGTGTCGAGGCATGGAAGTCTGTGAACACTGCCATTTAGTGAGGTTGTGGAAACCTGTGGGAGGTTAGGACATCCCGTGACGAAAGTGTACAGATGCATGTAGCGTAAACAGCGTCAGTAGCGTCAGTAGCGTCAGTAGCATCAGTATCGGATGTAGCATTGGAGCACATCACCACAAATCACCACAAATTGCATTGTTGGTGAAAAATTATTGATGCGGCGTCAGCTATTGCCCAAAGCAGCAACGGTTTGGCCCCAAACACGCCACCTATGTGGAAGGAATTAGGGGAACCAAAGGGCCGGAGATTTGGAGGTGGTTCTTTGGTTGTTTAGCAGTTTGGTTGTTTGGTTGTTTGGTTGTTTGGTCGTTTGGTTGTTTGACAGTATGGCGGTGGTGTGGCAAGTTCCCCGGACCCAGGTACAAGTAAGTTTAGGCGATGGGGCAGCCGCGGGCGTTGAAATAATTGTCACTGATAACAGCCAGGCAACCAGGCAGGCATGTTGCATGGTTTGCGCTTGGGATTGTGTAATCCGGAGCTGGTAGGTTTGAAGGACATGTCAGGCACCTGCAATGACGTGGAGGTGCGATATGTGCGAGGTACGACAGAGATGCCGAGGACAAACCACGCCCATGCAAGCTGGCCGGATAATTATGGGCCATGGCAGCGGCCACTGGGGCATTTGGCGAAGAAAATACCGTGGACGATACGATCTCATGTCAGTGGATGATGCGGCACCGAGCACCACCAGGGGAGCCAGTCTCGGATAGGAGGAACCTGTGGAATGAAATCGAGGGCCCAAATCAAGGTTGGTGAAGTTCCATCCTCGAGCGCATCTGCCATGGAATTGGGCAATCCTTCACTTGTTCAGGGACTTTCATGTTGGTCTACGCCTCCACAGGCATCAACTTCGCGGCATTCATGATGTCAAGCGACTGCACCGTGGGAACCAACAATAAGGCATACGACGGCGATCCCATCGCCGTCTTTGTAAGGGCATCTTTCATCCACATACATACCTGTGCAATGGGCTCCGCTGCCGCCCCATGGCCACCGGCATCTCCTACCCCAGAATCCCCGGATGCCCAGACCAGCGAATAGCTAAAACTAAACCCATCCCAGACATCTCCCGTACCTTGGCACACCCAATGGCGACGCCGTAGGTAGCCATTGTAAGGAATGGGCAAGCCCCCCACCAGCCCCGGTCTTCGAGTGAAATCTGCCTTTTGCATCTTCTCCAACGTCCCATCAATTGGTGATACTCCCAGTCCCAATCGGGAACAGGAACCATGCATCCCTCCACGACATGCGGCATAGCGTAGGAGGCCCTGCCATGGATTGTCTGCGCCTTGGAATGGCCACACGCGTCGGTAGGGCTTCCCTGCAATCCATTCCAACCTGTTGGTTGCACCCATTCACTGTGATGATACGCCTCGGCCAAAGGTTTCATATGGACGGGCGGTTGCGGACGATCCAGCTGGCAACTCAAAACCGTAGGACGTGGCAGGCCTTTGCCCACGGCATTGGCCCCACGGATAGAAGGTACCCAGGCACAGATGAAGCCTGGACCGTAGCCTCAGGCACCCCTGTCCGTATTCGCAGGTTATGCTCCATTAACCTGCCAGTTAACCCCGACCAACAGTTACAATTGGCCAAAGTTTCTTTTGTCCAACGGCCTATTGTCAGGTCTCTATTGTAACCAACTATATCGCGTATGTGTCGGTGGAGAAGCCAAAGCCTTAGGAGTTGCAGATGCCAATGATGGCACTCACTCCTGTAGTGCATGGAAGTGCATGGTGGTACAGCTAGCTACATATCGCTGCAGGTTGGTGCATGGTAGTACCAGTGGCCGCCGACTGTGTGCAGGATGACGGTGGGTGAAAAATACAGGGCTGCAGCCTATACCCTGTTTGATTAGACGAACGCCATCTACTGCTTTCCAACGCCATCTACTGCCACTATCCCTAGGCGCTCCTTCTGGATTGCCCCCGGCGTCAGAAAATATCCCTGCCCCAGATGCAATGTGAAATTCCCCGTCCTTACCCAGTCAGGCCCAACACGCCCGTTATTATCTGTGTCTCCAGTTTGCAATATGTAATTTTGCCAATGCATGTGGTTATTGTTTCACGATGGTCGGATCTCCTGGTTGGTGCAACTCCTCCAATATAAATCCCCGATCTCCGTATATATAGCTCATAACGGCCCATTTTCCATCACTTCGCCTGGGGGTCAACCATTTGCAAGTACCATCCATGTCTGCCTTCATCCTTATCCAGAGCAATGCTACGGCCAAACGTATCGAACGAGACAAGAAGATGGTCAAGAAGAAGGTCCGTTCTGATTCCCAGTCGCTAAGATCTGGTTCATCAAGCGATGGCTCCACTCGTTCTTCTCACCGTGCTTCTCGTGCCTCCACTCAACCAAAGTTATCTGTTTCCCTGGGTCAATCCACAGTCCATAGACCTTCACAGAATTCTGTCACCAGTTCAGAGACATATATTCCTCTTCATGAACGTAAGAAAAAGGTCTATGACCTCGACACTGACAGCTATGTCCTCAGACCAGTTCCATTGCTGCCATTGGTGCAAAAAATAAGTGAATTCGAACAGGACTTCGAATCCTTGACTAATGAAAACAGGTTCCACTCCATGAATGAAAGTTTGAACAAGTACCGTAAGGATACCGGTGAATTGTTATTTTCCATTCGCAATATTCATATCTTGAGGTACAGTTACTTTGAAGATTTCATTCATGACTATCAATTAATCCAATTGAAAGCAAGTCAACTCCGTCGAAATGGAGTCCACAGGTTAAAGTACATGAGAAAAATAGCAAAAATCACCAAAAAAGGAACCGAAGTAAATGGGTTTCCATCAATGTTATCACCAGACTCGCAAGATGACTTGAAAACAGACTCTGAGTCGGATGGTGATGATGAAGATGACATAGATATGATGTATCGTTTAAACAAATTCAGTTTGACCGAGCAAAAACCCAGTAATGCCAACCAAAACCACACTAAGGTCAATATAAGGGAATTATTGAAGTCTAACCGTTTCTGGACCAATGTTTATCAAGACATTAAATTCGATTCCATCCAAGTGAAGTCCAGCTTCAACTACTTCGAATACTTGCCTCCTATCAACCAAACGCGGAACTTTTTCGGAGAGTTGGTGGACTATTTGCTCTACAACTTGTGCATTCTTTCGGGAGACCCCACCAACTTGGAATCGCTCGCGGATGTACAAGCCATCCAGAACTACAATTTCTTCTACTACAAGGACTTCAACTATGAATATATCAACTTGATGAGAAATGAGCACTTCAGGATGTACCAGACGCAAAGCACCATCAATGGTAACTTCAATCCTAGAAGCAAGCGCCAGGGAAGCCCCGAGTTCAATGACGAGCTAGACATGAACGACCATCGCATATTGTTGACCAAATTGATTGAAACGATTGTGGAGAACATCAAGACTTCCACATCGATTGACCATTCGAAATCTAACGTGCAACAGTTCGACGATCTCTTTGGCTTGTGGGAAAACCTCTTCAGGTACATCATTTTCGAGTTGATCATCAGCCCAATGCCACAAGAGCGGCTTCAAGTACCGGAGGAGTTGGAGACGGTTTCTGAACGCGAGGACGACGTTAACGATGCCACCAGTAGCATATTCCGGTACTACGACATGAACAGCTCGCGATCCAAGGGATCGCGGGCCAAACGCACTGGCAGCATCAGCTCCAAGAGCACCAACCAGTCGATCATGTCTACGCCCCGGTTTGACTCATTTGCTTCCAGTGTTTCCTCCACCAACTATCCGGTGAGTGAGCCTCAAGGATTGGTGGCTCCGGGGATCACCAGCATCGAGGAGTCGGAGGACCCATTTACACCATTGACTCCGTCGGCGGAAGGGTCCATGACGCCATTGTCCGGCCCAGGTTCGTTTTCGCCCCAATCACCCGAGAGCATGGCAACATTCAACTCCCCCACCATTCCGCTCTGCACCAAGAAATCCAAACGTCTGATTTTCAGTAGATTCAAAAAGTCCGACAAATAATGTACTACTACCTGGCATGTTCACGTTGGTTCACGTGACCTTTAGTTCTGTTTGCAATGGCTCGTGGGTGTTGCACCCACGGGCTGTTTCTTTTCGTTATTGTTAATTATACAAATGTTCACCAATTGTAGATCAGGTACAGGAGCCCAGAAAATATTCGCGATGCTGGCTGTGGCGACGTCATATGTGTGGCTGGCGCCAGGGCTCATACACCGTGCAGGGATGGGGAGGAAAGGGGAACTCGGCAATTTCAAACCCTGTGATTGTTGCGAAGAGGACGACAGAACGTTGTAGCTGATAGTACAATAGCGCCGAAAGGGGCCGGCGAAGATAACGGCGCGGGTTTCGAAGCCGGTGGTCGAACATGCTGAAGTGACCCTGTGCTAGGGCCTGTGGTGCAGCTGGTGGCCGTGGTTACCATGTGGCATCGGAGGTCGTGTCCATTCCTGGCCATGTACACGACGCTTCTTTTGCTAGTGTTTACGGCGGTAGTGTGGTCATCGCACACCACTGCTTACGTAAACAGACGCAGCCGTTGCAGGTTGCACCGTGGGCAGATTAGTGCAGTGTAATCAAGCTGCTAATTATATCCACGCACACATTCAGGGGAGTCAACCAGCAAAAGACCAATGACCGCCCCACCTCCCCAATACCGCAACACCAGCTCCCCATGTGTAGTGTGGGAAGCACGATCAAAACAAATTAATTCACAACAAACACACCAAAATACCACCATCGTATTCCACGCATGTTCATGGCTCTCCCGTCCATCGCCAACATCTTATCAATGGCAGCCTCTCCGGTCCTCCCGTCCATCGCCTTCGCATCGCATTAGCCTCCCCGATTTCGTACATGCAATGTTCCTTTTCCGTCTGTTTATGGGAATGATGACATTTTTATCTGCACATCATTTGCATGCGCATCCTTGCTATTATGCAGCCTTTTTTAGACATGAGGCCCCTACCACATCTTGCTATATATAACCGGCATCTCTTGTCACAACAAATAACAATATATATAGAGCGTTATAGCCAGCTCCAGATCAACACATCTCAAATTCTATCCACCACATTTCACTCGCTACCATGGTTCCATTACCCACTACCGACTCCGCTTTGTTAAGAGAGCATGCCTTCTATGAGACCGGCAATATCAAGCACATCTTACCCTTCATCAAGTTCCAGAACTACGAGCTCACCCTCAAGACCCACAATCACGCCCATCCCCAGAGTTATGGATCGTTGTCGTTGTTTTCCGACTCGCTGTTGTCCGCATCCTCCTTGCTCCTAATGGTATTAGCCTTGATGGTGTTTTATGTGGCTTCGGTATCGATTGCAAAGATGCGTTCCTCGCATGCCCTGACCCTGAAACTGGCTCAAAGCATGGTATAAACACACCAACAACACTTCAATAGTGCCTGTCCTCCATCCCCGGTGATTTAGTCCACCAACTCGCCAATCGCCTATCCCTCGCTTATAGTGGACTATCTCCTATTCTCACCTCTTCAGTGGACCCCACGCTATTGTCCACTCTCATTATGATTCACATTCGTGCCTGCAATTGACACAGTCATGTCGATGACTCCGGATATTACTGGTCGTTTGTCTTCTCATCCGTCTACGTTTGCATTAATTATTCCTTTCAACATACCTACTCGTTCAATCCTTTCCATACAGAGGTCCCGTGTCTAATGGATACGGTGCAGTTTCCACGATCTCTGGGTGTTTATCCCGCTGCTACCGCTACAGACCAAACACCAAATAGAAAGGTCAATTACTCGTCATTTACACTATTTTATGTGTTTTAGCATTTCTCCTTGGGTCTTCTACATACCCCTCCTTAGCATGGTGCATTGCACCCTTCATTTCACGACCCCTTCTTAGGTTTCACTACCTTTTCATTTTCTAATATATTAATATGCTGCAGAACCCTTTCGAATCTGTCTAGCTTGTTTTATTTAGCTCTCCGAGCTTGGTTAATTCTATATCCCAAATATTCCAATCGAACCAAATTATCGTAGGAAATATCGTAAATAAATGCCATACGCTATGAGCATCAATCAATTGCCCGATTGGCTCGAACTCAAATGCCTCGAACAGCATTCCCATCATCAACCACACATTTAACAAGATGGGAATATACGGTATCAATCTTGTTTGTGACATAGAGAGCATATTCAACTTGGTAAGAATCTTGGTCTCAAATGGAAGCAATTGGATAGAGTTATTGTACAAAATATAGTTCTCCTTATACTTCTTGTTGATACGAAGTGAATGAGCAATCCACAACCCAATTGATCCGAACCCCACCAATAGATTAATCGTGCCGTTATAGCCGTAATCCCAATTATTTAAAAGTTTGAGGCAATGGCATACATATACCATCACCATGACGATTTGCCATAAGATTAACTTTCTCGCATCTTTAAATAATTCAAAGTACCTCACAGATATGCAGTTGAAATTGGACAAAACGATGGCAAACGCTCCGAAATAATCCATGGTCTCCGTGATATTATTGTCACGAATATGGAATAATGTACTGAATGACCATCCGATCAAGGATACAATTAGAAAATTCACATACTGTTTGTACATCACATGGTACCTGTCGTTGGGATCTTTACGATTCTTATTATATTGATGAAGTACTTTGAACAAGTTGATGTAGTTGACGTAGAAGTTCATAATAGAAAAAATGACCAGGAAAAATTCCTGGATACCAAACACCCGATGAAATGGCCATTTTCCAAAGAATTGAACCATTGGAAGTCCTGCCAATTTTCTTCTATCGGTGATCAAGTGCTGGCATTTGTAACTGCAATCGTCATCACAGCCCCATAAAAATTGTGTTATTGGAGAAAGTCGGTTCTTCTGAGTGAAATCCTCTTCAGTAAATGGAATGCTTCGACGTGTTATTCCATCTGGATACCTATCTGCTTCGATCTCAGCAAAAATATTCTGGTACCGACAGTGCATAACATGCACACACTTTTTGAAACAATCTTGAAATTCAGGTAGTCTATCTCCTACAGAGGCTGTAACATGGCCCTGGAATGACGCTATTAAGACCACTATGGTTAAGGGTCTCATGTTAAGAACAGTTGAACGAGTGGTTGTTTTTTTGATTTCAGATACTGCACACAGTAGTGGCATTGATAGAAGCTATACTGCATATGCGAAAATCTGAAACCTTAGGGATGGTACCATATTAGATAGCATTTAAGGACAAAGGGGCAATAGAATAATGCCAAAACAATGCCTTTTTGATGAGTCATTAAATGTTATCAGAGAATGCTAAGAAAGAACTCGTAAGAAGGACCTCTTCAATGCATTGATTTTCCAGGTAATAATCAAGTTATAGCCTTCACAAGATTCATTATAATGTTTAGTAATGAAGTTAAGGGGCCATAATTACATTGATACCGCTATAATAATTTAACAATATGCATCCAGATAGATTCCAGCCTACATACCAATTTTAATTGATAAGAAAATGTCTTTATCTAGATTTATGTGTATATTATACACACAGCCTTTTTAATTTATACGTTTATGTAGAGTATTGTTTTGGAATAATTTTCGAGCACATGGTTACCATTTTTATGATTATATTGATCTAGGTTTCCGTTAGCTAGCATGCTACAGCTTTATGCACCATCTAACGATTTTCACCTAATTCATGCGGATACTACCCTTCTTTTAGTGTTATGAAACACTTGAGCTTGGACCCTGACGTATCCGACAGTTGCCAAACCAATGATCACTGTCAGCAAAACCAAAAACGAATTTACTGGCAACGGGTTCATATCAAAAGTTGTGTGAGTTAATTTGTCCAAAAGACTTTGACCAAAATTGAATAAGCCGGATACACTAATGAGGAACCCATATACCGTTCCGAATGTATCAAAACCAAACACCATTCCACAGTAGTCACTAACTACGGTGTAGAACAATGGTCTGAATACAACAAAGAGACAGATATTGATCAAACCGGCGTAGTAGTTACCAATCAATCCGAAAACTCCAATGGTAAGAGAAATCACCAAAGTAGTAGTCAACACGAAAACAGAAGAACATGTATCCAAGAAAATACCAATAAAAGGAACGGAGATGAGTCCTCCCATTGGCAATGCGACGTCAAACAACTTGTTCAATGCCTTGGCTTGATCCAAATCAATCATATAGGCGTATTGTGAGCCGATGGTTGCGACAAAATAGTTCAATCTTAACATCAGGACGGTGGTGAATAAGCACATAAGATAAAACCATGGGGTGGATAATTGGAATTTTGCAGTGTGCCCATGAAGCACACCAAAGATACCTCCGGCGTGTTTCTCCAATTGCTCTTGTCCTTCCTCTTCATAGGGCTGTCTCAAAGCATCACCAATAGAATCTCTTCTTTTAAGAACTGGAGTATCTTGGTGAGTGGTTTCAGGTTCCAACAAGGGTGAAGACTCATCAATGGTGACGTTAATGTGTTCTGCGGTGGCCTTGTATGATTCACTGGGCATGATGGTGATTTGAGCCAATGTGATGAAAAGCGGAACAATCAAGTACAACTTGAAGAATTTCTCTATGGTGAAACTGCCCTCTGTTTTCAAATAGATGAGCTTGTATACCAAAAATACTGCAGAAGAGGCATCGAAAGCTCCTGTGATTATGGCCAAAATGACACCACTCTTCTTGGGGAAAGCATTTGAGAGCTGGAAGGAAGAAATGAATGCAAATGGACCACCCAAGGACATGAAGGCATAACCCAAGAGGTATGGGTCAAGGAAGGTGGAGTTAACAATTTCACTTGAATAAATAAACACAAAGCATGCCAAGTAGAGGAAAGCTGCACCCAACAATCCACAAACCTTGGGTCCGTAAACATCCAAGATACGACCAATCATCAATGCAGAAACGTTGGTCACCATAGCGGCCACGGTGAACATCATGTTCAATTTCAAGTCCTGGTTTGTGCACATGGCAGCAGATTCCGAGCTGACCACAAATTGGGCTGGTTTGGCGAAGATTCGGGCTGCTTGCATTGACATGGAAGTGGACGAGACGTCACAGGCAGACTCATACACATGTTCTTTGATGAGAATCGGCTTCAACGCAGCAAATCCAAACACTGGACCTCCGGAAACAAGACACCACGCCACTGCACAAATGCATTGGGCCAAACGGCGAGTCAGAGATACCTCAGACATGGAGATTTTGGGAATTGTAAGGTGAAAGGTGGAAGGTGGTACCTCAAAGAGTAGTGGTGAGGGTTACCAAAGGAAGGAATGCGGTGAAAATTGCCAATGTGAGGCTTTTATAATAAGAAAAGGGGGGATGGAAGATAACAAGCGATCACTGTAAGACACTGATTAACTAAAAGGGTACACACCGTAGAAAATATTGAGTTTGAGAGGAGGAATGGACGGAAGTATTGATAAGGCGAAGAGGAAATGACTGCTTCCACACGTGAACCAAGATTCTTCCGCTTGGGCCAGGGCTCCCAATATAGAATGGCCCCACGATAAGCGGCGGAAGTTGTATGGAAGAGTAATACAGGGTGCATGTATTCACCCAATATTGGACTTGGGCTCGAACGCATGAACATAAAGCTCCAGCTTTGTTTTGCATCGTTTCAACGGGATGCAAACTCTTGTTTATTGGTATTGAATTGGTCTCCTACTGGCCATAATTGGCCAATGAAAAGTTGTCCATAAATAGAAACAAGTTTGCGAATGGTTTCTGGTACAATGCGGTAGAAAGAGAACTTTTTTGGGTCTGGTATCAAAACTGGCAGTTCACGTTAAATTGGATGAGATGGCTAGAAAGCCCATACTACATCACTATGGCTGTCTTGATAAGATGCTGTTGTGTGATATGTTATTGGCATAGAACATGGAAACTGGGCAACATTAGTTTTGGTATAATCTTTTAATTTGTGTGGGAAGACACGGAATGAAGATCGTTTCTCTATCACTCCAGATATCACTACCACCAAATGGTTTGAAACCACGCATCAATCGGAAAAATTAGCTATTAACCAGGTACTAATTAGGTATTCATTATTGTTACTATTGCTACAATCTATAAGTCTATACAGTATCGTCCTTTTTGATAGGATCATCAAGTGAGCCGTAGTTGGATACGATCTCAGTAGAATCGGTTTCCACCACCTCTGGTCTATCCAATGCCCTGAATTGCTTACCGGTAGACCTGCAGTAGAGGTAAATGGCTCCAATTCTCAATGCTGCAGCTGCGAAAGTGATGAGAACACCACCAACTGGTGTAATAACAAATGCACCAAATGCACCCCAATCTTCTGGGTCATAGATACCGTTCCAAACCAACAACAACTTTCCACCCTCCTTAGCACTGCCATAGTACACGGTTCCGAAAATGAAAACCCCCAACAAGGCACCGAAACCTCCACACATCACGTCAAAGCCTCTGATGAACCAGAAAAAGTGGTCGTTCAACCCCAAGAACACCGCAGGGATAATGGCAGCGGAAACCAAGTCTGCAATCAAGTAGATCTGCATGATATTGTTTGCAACCAAAACCGCCAAAACCACAATTGGAGCCATCACAAGAATCACCATTGCTCTAGTATAGATGATGGGCAACTTGTTTCTGAACACATCGTTGGAAACGGTGGAAACCATGGCAGATTGCAAAGAGTCAAATGTACAAGTGGACAAGCAGATACAAAAGATCAACACGAAGGCCACGAGCCAACGAGGCATCTTTTCCAACAAGATGAAAAAAGCATTTCCACCGTTAGGGTCCAGTACAGTCAAGTCTCCGGACCACACTGCCAACATACCTGGAACACCGACAAGGGTTGTAATGACAAATACAACAAAGGCAGCAATGGAGGTTCCGATGTACAAATCCTTGTTGGTCTTAGAGGCGAAAGTACGCAACCAGAATCCGGCCATGAAACAGTCGTTGGTCAAGATGGCCACGAACAAGATGTACACCAATTGCCAACCTAATTTGTTGGACTTGAGCAATCCACTTTCTGCGATTTTGGAGGTGTCTATGTGGATGTAGGAGCCCATTCCACAAGCACAGATAATAAGTAAGAGAACCACCAAGGCACCTTGGAAATTATCTGTGATGAAACTGACATGGAATCCACCGTAGGAGGTATAGATGGAGGTGACCACACATTCCACGATCACTGCTCCCAAAGCGTTCAATCCGGTCAAAGTCTCGATGACCCCACGAATGGCTGAAAGTTCACCGATCATGAACAAGAACATGGTTAAACAGGTGAAAAACGACAAGTAGAGACTGGTGACAACACCGTATCTTTGTCTGACCCATTCTGTGAAGATGAAGCCTTCAGGACACTTTTTACGGATCACAGGGCCGATCAATCCAAAACCCAAGATGGGGATGGCCCCGCAGATGGTGTAGACCAACAATCCATGTAAACCTGCCTGATTAGCGATTTGTGAGTAGGTGGAAATGATCCCCACACCCATGGCTATAGGTTAGTAAGGTTCATGTTAACAGTCCTCACGCAAGCATCAACTTGATCGAGTTCGTACGGTATGATCTCAGTCCCGGAGCTTCTAAGGAGAAGCAACAGGACACCCGTGTTAACACACTACACTTGACTGAAATCGACGATGATTCTTTTAGAGAATCTATTTTGGAACGTACCAGATGCAATGAAATTCAAGGCTAAGGGGATGCCTCTTTGGGTGCCGTTTGAGGACAAAAACGTTGCCAGGGATGAGTATTTCCAAGCCAAAAACAACCCGGTGAATAGCAAGAACACATAACTCATGTATATGATGGCATTATTGCCTTGAGAAGATAGTTGAGACATGATTTGAACGACGATGAGGTGGGCTTAGGTTGTTTTATATGGGAGCCAGGGACAGATGGAATTTCATGCGCTTACAGGGGTGCGCACACATTTGACATCATTAGGAAGTATGAGGGTAATTTTAGACCAGGGGAGCTATGTGGTGTTTGGGAGATGGTAAGATAGCAGAATTGACAGGGAAACGGCACTAATTATCAGGGAAACGACACTAATGGAGGCCGAGTGTTCATGGGAATGCCGTTGGTGGGACAATTGTGTTTGGGAGGTTGGGTGGGGCATTTTTCACAATAGCTGAAACCACGAGCGAACAAAGACTTCAGATAGGGCAAGACCCTAGTTTAAAGAACAAGTGTCAAAGGCGGTCACCACCCACCACAATAAGCAAGCGATATTTTGCAAGGTTGCGACCATGTACTGACATGGCAAGTAACGGGTTGGAAAATGCCGGTATTCTCTTACAGAACCAGAAAACCCATACTGCATATGGATGGGAATATTACTGTTGCGTGCCCGGTCCTAAACCAGTTATCGATAGTGCGAACAGATCAGACTCAACATTACATAACATATACACAGCACATTTCATCGTCATGTTACATAACAATACCGGAAACATTACATAACATATTAAATAGCCACACTCTTACATAACATGTTACAGAACACACAGAGCACATAACCCAGACCATCTTACATAAGCCATTACATAACAAGGGAACCAACTCCGTTCCGCGCTATGTGACAGATAGGCAAGAAACATGAAACAAATTGACGATCTTCGGGCCCCCTCGGATCCATCAAGTGGCCCTGTTACTGCACGTGCAGTGGTCCCAAATCGTCCTCCCAACCCATCAACTGACATCCCCCCTGTACGAAGGCCAAAGCCGCCCTAGCGTCTGTTTCATCGCTGCAATTCCCTCCACCGGGACAGTTAGCCGGATTCTTGCCAATACCCTTCCCTTGACACATATCCGTTAGTCTCGTTATGCATTGGATCATCTTGACCACCCGCTGCTCCCCTGCGCCCGTTCCTGCCGTCCTGCCGTCCAAGCGCCTCCGATTCCCCATGCAGCTCGTCTAGCGGAGCTTGGCCTAGCATGGATGGGTTTCCAGGGTACGGTTTTGTCCACATTGGCCAATTTCCAAAATTGAAAAATTGCCAAATTGCCAAAATGCCAAAATCTCCACTGGGCAAAATTGACCCAGCAATTCCCACTACATTGGCCCAAATGGCCTAATGGTGCCGAACCATCGGCCTGTTGCCCCTCAATTGTGAAACAATTCGTGGGTACGGTTGTTAGCAGCAGTTGAGCCCTCAGATCCTCGAATAAGCCGGCAAAGTCCACATTGAGCCTCGACGATTCCCCTTCCATCGCACCACTACTGGGCTGATCCCTCTTGTGTAATGTTGATGTCGCGTTACAAATGCAAGGCACGCATTGTTCTCGCCAGTGGCCAACTGTCGTCTTGACGGCTGCGTCGTCTAGTGGCAACAACACCATCTGATCAATGCTGGCCCACCGCTGGGAGTATCTCAGCACTATTGTGAGGTCAATGCATTAGCATTGTGCGCGTGATCCACCAGGCGACCTATCCGCCTCGTTGTTGTATCTGATGGTTGGCTTGTATCACCTCCCACTACGGGATGAGGACGCGCCTCGTCTACCCCAGGGACATCGATTACGTAAGCAGGCTCCACCAATCGCCTAATAATGTTGTTTGGCTCCCTAATTCTTCAAACAACCTGTGTTTTTCAAGGTGTTGTTAGGGCTGTCCGTGTATGTGTGTATAAGGGACTGTCGGATCCATTGAAACCGTCTGCTCATCTACCTCCTGGCACCCGTGGCCTCTGCCTTCCTCCGCCGCCCGTTTCTACTGCAATTTCCACCAAACTCTCCATGTCGGAAGCCTCTAGTCCTAGCTACCGCAAGCTGATGGAAGACACTTCCATCACCCTGTTCGACGACGAAATCTCCAATGAAAAGGTCAGACCCCCTTTGACCTCCCCGTTCAACCCCCAGAACTCCTCTTTCGTGGCTGCTGACCACCCGGCTCTTGTCACCTCCACCTCCAACAACAATATCAAAGTCATCTGTCGTTTCAGACCCGAGGATGATTCCGAACTCAACAGGGGCCATGTCATCGTGTCATTCCCCGACGACTCCACCGTCTCGGTCGAAGGCAAGGACGGCACTACCGCCTTCACCTTTGATCGGGTATTTCCTGCAACCTCCACCCAAAATGAAATTTACAAGTTCTCCATATTGAAAACCGTCGACGACTTGTTCAATGGTTACAACGGAACTGTCCTTGCATACGGTCAAACCGGCTCCGGTAAGTCCTACACCATGATGGGATTATCCGTGGATGATGATGTTCATAAGGGTGTAATCCCTAGAATATCCCATGAAATTTTCTCCCGTATTCAGAACGGTTCTTCCGAAGTGGAGTTCACCGTTGGTGTCTCCTTCATGGAACTTCATTTGGAACAGATCAATGATTTGCTTGACCCTTCCAACAATAACCAACCAGATAACAAATTTTCCATACATTCAGATAAGTCGAACGGCATTTATGTACGTGGATTGTCCCAGGCCTTTGTTTCTTCCGTTGAAGAATTAGATTCCATTTTGACTCAAGGTTTGAAATCACGTACCTCCGTGGCCACAAACATGAATATTGAGTCATCCCGTTCACATGCAATTTTCCAGGTCAAGTTGACCCAGAAGCATATCCTGTCCGGTATCATGAAAAGAAGTCACCTTTTCTTGGTAGACCTTGCAGGAAGTGAAAAAGTTGATAAAACCGGTGCACAAGGCCAAACTTTAGAAGAAGCAAAAAAAATCAACAGCTCACTCTCCACATTAGGAAATGTCATAAATTCTTTGACCGATGGAAAATCTACCCACATCCCATATCGTGATTCGAAGCTCACAAGGATCCTTCAAGAATCGCTTGGGGGTAACTCCAGAACCTCACTTATAATCAACTGTTCTCCTTCATCACTAAATGAATTGGAGACACTCTCAACTCTTCGTTTCGGAAGTAGAGCGAAGAATATTAAGAACACTGCACACATCAACACAGAGTTGAGCGCTAGCACATTGAGACAGAAGCTTGTACAATTAGAGAAAACCAATGAAAATAATCAAGTGTATATCAAACAACTTGAGTTAGAATTATCCCAGTGGAGAAATGGCGAAAAGGAAAGAAAAATACATTTATCTCAGTCACAATCCCAACTGCCACGCTCTTCATCAATACCCATGGGGTCTAACATTCCTAATAGTGTTAGAAACTCTATGATGTCACCACGTACCCCTACCAAAGACTTCCAGTCTAAATTACCGGTACCAGTAGGATCAGTTTCAGGGACTGGATCTGCTTCTACCAGTGCTCCAGGTACCCACTCTAGAATACCCTCAGGTGGAATTATTCCAATTCAAGCATCATCTCCTTTAGCATCTACAAAGTCGTCATTCCAAATAAGTGAAGAAATAGAAAGAAGAGATAAAAAGATCGGTGAATTAGAGAATGTTTTGCTTGGCATGAAAATGAATAACCTTAGAAATAGTCATGCGGAAGAGTCAAAGTTATTTGCACTTGAAAATTCGCTTTATAAGTTGAACAATAAACTCAACGATGTTGAATCCATAAATGATAACTTGCGGAAACATTTATTGATATCCGAAAAGATCATTGAAAGTCGCGATCTCAAGATAGGAAAATTGAAAGGTGCCTTAAAAGAACAACAGATCTTGATCTCTAGGGAGACTTTAGGTTTCCGCAGTAAGTTGGGAGATATCCAACAAAAATTGGATATATTAAATAAAGAAAAACAAGAGGAAATTTATTCCCAAGCAAGGGAAAGCATCATGAGAGAAAGTTTATACTCAGTGGACAGTAAAGCCAGAGACAGCTTGTTCTACTTGGATAACAAGACTAAGGAAACATTCCTCGATATGGATCAAAGATCATTTATGGAAGAGCAATTAAACGCTCGTAAGAATGCTAGTATGATTCTTAGACACAAT
This sequence comes from Suhomyces emberorum, assembly GCA_003707835.3. Classification (NCBI taxonomy): domain Eukaryota; kingdom Fungi; phylum Ascomycota; class Pichiomycetes; order Serinales; family Debaryomycetaceae; genus Suhomyces; species Suhomyces emberorum. The sequence goes on from PPLQ03000012.1 coordinate 387,834, forward strand.
GAAAGTAAATCCATTCATCTGACTTCTTCAGCTGAGGCCCAAAGTGTTAAAGATGTTGCCACATTCTCTTCTGAGATACCAGTTACTAATGACAGGTTATCATCAGCTGAACATTATCCTGCTGAGGCCAGACAATCTATCAAGTCAAACAGATCCTTAGAAGGACACAGAATTTTCAGAACTCCTGTGCTTCCTCAAAGGGGCTTTGAATTTGACAAGAAAGGTAATTTGAAAAATCAAAAATTGATCGAGGATGATGAGCTTCCAGAATGCGACCTTGAAGATGTACAATTACCAGAAAGCAACATTACCATGGATGATGATTATTCGGCAAACGAGGAAAAAGATGATTATTCCGCAAACGAGGAGAAAGATGATTTTTCTGCAAATGATGAGAAAGAGAGCAACTCAGATACATTAGCAAGCAACAGTGAAGACTCTAAAATAAACTTAAAGAGATTCTCTTTGATTGCGACTAAGAAGAGGGATTCTAGTGCAGAATCAAATGATAGAACGATGACAAATGGCAGCGTTTCTCTCATAGAACAGGATAGTAACATTCTCAATTTTCATCAAGAGTATCTCTCAATTGGCGAGTTTTTAGCTGAGAGCAAAAGCAAAACTGGCTTTATCGATACCATAAGGAATTCGATGAGCGAATTTGGTGAAACAGAAACCTCAGAAACATCCGGCATGTTTGATGATCCACCCAACTCTCCCAAAGCTGGTCTTAATTTGCGCATTGTGAAACCTTTACGTGGAGGAAATAATTTTATTCAGAAGATGAACTTATTTCAATAGTCATCTTATAAACCTATGGAACAAAATATCCAATTTACTTTACACGAATTGATACGGCTTTTGAATCAATTCCATTTTGAAATTTTGTAAATAATTGTTTTAATATCTTCAATACACTCATTTCGGTTTACCAATATTTAATGAACATTTATAAATTCATTAAAAGAAAGTATAATATGTTAGGATTCAAAAATAAATGTACTTTTAGAATTACAACACAGTTTTAAGAAATTATAATGTAATACATTTTTATTTTGTAACTTACTGGTCAAAAATCGGAGTAGTACTCATGTGGTAGCAGGGGCTCAGTCCGATTTCCTCAGTTTATTATTTGCTCACGCACATATAAAACACACAAATAATCCTTCCTTGAATCCTTCAGCATGCAGATTTCAGAAGATAGGAAAGCAAGACTTTCAGAGCTCAACAGCCAATTGTGGCAGGCAGGATTCACAGGCATGCTTCAAGGAAGCATTTTTGCCTTGGTCTCAGGGTTTCTCATTAGCCGTCAATACAACCATGGACCTAACACCAGATTCTTCAAAACTCCTCACAAAATCTGGTGGTTGATAAGTTGTAACGTTGCAGGTATCATCTTTGCTACTGATATTGCAAAACACAAGATATTACGGAGAATTGCGGTGGAAGATGAAATCAGACGTAATGAGTACCTTCAAGATGACATGGCAAAACTTCACAAGTAGTCCCTTCACTCTTATATGAAAGTTGTTCTACCTAACAATAATAGCGCAGGAGTTTTACTCTTCTGTGATTAGTACCGGCAAGTCCGATATAGCACAATTTTTGTTGATCCATATAGTCGAAATTAAAAAGGCTCTTTCATCTGAGTCCTACGAACAGTTACGAAAATTACATTATTTATGGAGGTATATTATATATCAGCTAGGTCATGATTCATTAAAATTATCACCGTTAATCAGACGTTGAATGCCTCTTCGTGAAATTTCAAACCATACTCTTTTGCCCAAACCTTAACATTTTGAACGAGGCCCTGAGGTCCAGCAGATATCACCCATATTTTCTCAGCATTGATATCTGACTGCTGGACTTTATTTTTTGGTAGGTCTCGGCAGCACACTAAATTGTTAGACTCATCATGGACGGGTCCAGAACATTGGGTGAATCCTTCGTTGATACACCAGTTGTAATATTTGTAATTCAATGTGGGTCTTCCTTTGTAAACTCTATGTTCAATATTCAATTGTTTGACACAAGATTTAAATTGCTGTACATGATACTTAGAAGATTCGGATGCATTTTCACCTAATATTGGAATAAATTGGTCATTCACACTCATGTAAGTTTTGTTAGTTTGAACTCTGCTTAGTGGCTCTCCTTCAAAGTCATCATACTCATTCTCAGACTCTTCCCCGGAGCTTTCTTCCACAGGCGGTGAGAAATGTGAGTTATGAGAACGTAATGTTTGATCTTGTGCAGCACACTCATCGTCATCCCACTCTTCATGATCAATGGCATCAACCGAAATGTCAACATTCTCAACTTGATTCTCATAGTTCAAACTGTTAGACTCATAGTCTTCTTCATCATAACCCAATAATGGGGAAGTTTCATCTTGAAATTTGGAGGAGGTACTGAACTTGGATAAAATAGATACAATACTTTTTCTTGGTCTGATTTTTGCTTCCACATCATCTTCTTTTAATTCAGAATCTCCTGTTATGAAAATTTCGAAGTCTTCACCATGTATATAGCCATCAAAGTACTTCAAAATATTAACGTCTCGGAAATCTTTAATAACCCATACAATCTTTACTGGTATTCCATGGTAATTCATGACTCTGAGGATAGGTAATGCAAATGAAATGGCAGATCCGCCAATAACAATCAAAATTCTCTTAGCATTTATCAGCAATTTGCTGATGGAGAACTTATTCGATGTTGTATTTTTTGATTCAATGAAGTATAGATGTGGGTCGAAAGACCCACATATAAGGTACTTGCGATTATTCAATATTTGAAAGGTGCTTGTTCTTATGATGAGTTTTTGAATATTATCATGTGGTAAAGTTGCTAAAGTGTAAGGATGATATTCAGGAATGATTTGCTTGTACATACGCATGATGAATGATGAATGATATTCTGCAAGTCTTATGTGAGCTCCAGGGTTGTTTGCACGCTTGGATAGAAGGTTGTTTGGGAACTCGACTAGTAAAAAGTTTGGGGAAACATTCACAACTTTAAGATCCAATTTACTAGGGGTAACAATAGTCAAATATAATCTATAAGCAATTTGTCCGGCAAGAATGGTTATATTTGCTATTGTCCATGGAGTGAATTTTGTTGGTCTAATATGAAACTGTAAACAAATTACTATAATCCATGACCACACATAGTGATTGATATAGAATAACTTATAGAACCTATCTTTAAGTTTCAGTAATGATGTGATGGTAATGATGAGAAAACCCAAGAGTCCTACCCAACCGTAAATGTTTTCTTTTTTGTATGCCTTAGGCCACGTATTTTTCTTCTGGAAATACCCCAAATAGACAATAGTATGAAGTACAGATTGTAGTACTGTAAGTCTTGCAAGCCACTTGTGAATAGGCAATAAGCTCAAATATAAAGTTTTGGGTAATGGTGACGGTCTAAGACTGAGAAATAGGATTGTTGGCAAACTGACAGCAGTGATCTTACCCAATCTTTTGGCTAAAAAGATCAAGTCACCATGGTAAATCTCCGCTAAATTGAGTGCAGATAAAAGTGTTACCCAAAATACCACTTGTATAATAGAATTTGCATGGTAAGTCAACTTAAAGATCAACGATTTGGATGCAGACGCCACCGAAGTTTGGAAGCGGGAAAAATATGGTCTTTTGATCCTCAAGTTTTCACTGGGGTAAATGTATGCATTGAGCTTGTGATTAATACGACGAAGAATGGAGATTTGTCGTAATGGCCCATGTATATTGATGTAATTGTACACTGGAATGAGTAGCACCACAACTAACAACACTGCGGTGGCGATTAAGCCATATCGATCTGTAGTTGACTTACGAAGTCTGGCATACTCACGGGTCTTTGAGATTGGATAATGAAAGTAGTCTAGGAAGAAGTTTAGGACTTCCATGGTCATGAATGGCACTAGCCGAAGGTGATCAATGCAAACACAGATGTGCCTCAAATCTGATATCGGGCCACGTTCGATCAATCAAGGACAAGTGGTTGACGAGAAATCGATGCAAGCGGACTTGTAGTCACAATACGTATACTGAAGTGTATAAAACAGTACCGTGGAGACTATGGTGGGCGGCTTAAGTGTATTTTATAGTGCGTGCGATGTTGGTTATGGTTATGAAAGATCAAAAAGATAACGGTTGGGGGTCCAGTTTACTACGAGGCCACAATTTGCGTCAAGCCAGGGAAAGAACGGCCATGGATACCTTCTCTTGGCCAGAAAAAGCAGCCAATTGTAGGCTTTCTTGATAATTGAAGCCTCCTTGATAAGACCTGAATTAAGATACGATTCAAATATGAAGCCCCACATGGTTTTGGTGGTCCATACAGGCAACAAATAAACTTGATCTGATGTGGACTTAGCGAGGGCTTACTGATGTGGAGCGAGAATTTACCGAAAAGTGAGAATACCATTCTCCCTACGAAATTGAACCCTCTCACTAAAATTAACAGAAAATTACTGGCAAGCGTGTGAAAGGTCACAGAATTTGCGCTGCGCTTTGTGAAATTTTCGGTTTGTAAGCACTTAGTGATTATTACATATTTGGCAACCTAGAGGTTGCTTAGTATTGCGGAAATGCAGTATTTTGGTATGACATAAATTGTAGGTGTGGATGACAATGCCTTAGAAATTGCCTTGAAGGCAAATCTAAAGTGCATGGAAAGATCCGTGCTAGAATGGGCGAATTGGTAAAATGGTAAATTGGTGACAGAATTGGTGACAGAATTGGTGACAGAATAGGTGATGGGGGCTAGCACCTGAGGGCTGAAACTTTGATTTTTCAATTTGTCACACAAGACCTCAAAAATAATTAGATTGGGATTACTACCATCACAGATTAACATGTGACAGTTTTGTAGATATTCTTGATGAAGAATGAGAACTTTGTTGCAGAATATTAAAATTTGTACCAATAATAGCTCTGATCTTTGCAAGGAAGTACTTTCGCTAACATTCTCAAAAAATGTATTTCAAAAGGTTTGATCCGGTCTAGTTTGTCATATATTGCCTCTTAGGGAATTTAATATTTTAAATCCAAGATTTGGTATTTCTTCAACGTTCACTACACATATTTATGGATATCTCGTAAAATCGAAGATATTTGATGTTCTATATTTAATCTATGTTGCGTGGATCCAGGTATATCTATGGTTAGTAAATCTGTCTTTAGTTAAACAATTTTTTCGAATCAAATAGGGATACTATTGGTATTTTAGTCTCAGTACAAATTCCTTATGCTTTTTGACTTTTTCTTTGATTTTTCAATCATACCTGATCTGGTAGGTTTGGATTTGCGTGACGATTGGTTAGAATTCGAATAGTTTCTATTTCCATATTGCTTGTAATTCAGCGTAAAGCTATCACCCTGATTCTGATTTTGACCGCCGAAACTTTGGAAATTCTGGCCCTTTCTGCTAAAATCACGATCTCCAAATCCATTTCTGAAATCACGATTATTATTTCCTCCATTTCTTATGAACCCTGATCTCGTAGGCTGTTGTTTTGTCTCATAGTTCTTGAAGCTTACAGGTGCTGGTTTTGGAGGTAAGTTACCGGACTTATACGAGGAATTATTTCCAGAGGATCCATAGTAGTCTCTTCTGCTTCCTTGTGATTGCTGAAGTCTTAAAAAGTATAATGGCCTCACTTTTTTTGGAAGGTTGCTTCCACTGAATGCACTGCCAAAATTGGGTACTCTAGAGGTTCTTGTTTCCGGACATTCGTCTCCATAGTGTTCAGAACTGGCACAGTTATAGCATGATATTATAGGAAGTACCAGACTCTCAGAATCATCATTGTTTGAGCTGGCTTTGGTTAAATATGATCTCCAAATAGAGGGACAATTATCCGACCCATGGCTGAATGTATCACAATCACGACAGTATTGCCTCTTTCTGGTCTTGCTGGTACACGAAGCTGTATTGTGTCCCTTTTCACCACATCTAGAACAAATCATCGTGGTAGGACAGTGTGTTTCGTAATGGTCTCCCACAACACCACACTTATGACAAACAACTGTCTTACATTTAGCACGGATATGTCCTCTCATATGACAGTTGGCACATAATGGTCCCAAACTTTGTTGTGAATTAATAGTTGTTCCAGAAGATGGGTCTGTGACACCAAAATACCGGCCTTCTCCTCTCAACTCTATCAACTCATCGGCATCGTTGTTGACTTGCTCGAATGAGAGTGAAGTTATGGTATGCTTGTCCTGTTTCTCCGGTTCTTTTGAGCTCTCTTTGGTCTTCTTCACATTCAGAACTTCCTTCACTTCTTTTTCCTGTGTTACCTCATTCTTTTCGGCCGTGCTGGCCTTGTAAGGTTCCACTTCAGACATGATGTAAGATAAAATTTTTGGAATGCGGATGGCTGCGATATGCACCATCAACTAAAGACTATCTGTACAAGAATGAAGCGATTACCAAGAACAGTTTAAATCTTTGCCAGAGCATCCATGATTATTACGAAAGTAAATGCAATGACTTTGCTACGTTTTTTTTTTGAATGTTTTTGAAAACTTCCCATAATCACTTGACCCTCTGTTATGATAAGTAGGAAAACATCCGCAAATATCTTTTCAAGAGATAAAGACCTCTAGAAATGGTTCTGAGACTTACTTATTGAATTGATTATTGGTTGAAAGTTTCTGATAATAATCTAGTTGCTCAACAAACAATACAAAATTCGGCTTAATTTTAAAAAATGACTACATTTCCCCTAATATACATACATTCAATTAAAGATTACAAGACATTTCTGACCACATGTTCACCCACTTGTCCTTGGATAGAGTCACCTGCACCAGCACCAGTTTGAAGGGAACTCTTCATGTACTCTTGGTTTTTGAAGTAGGCCAAAGCATAACAAGAACTAGCAAGCAAGAAAAACACAGCTACCACAATCAAACTGGTTACTTGCAAGGTCAATGAAACCCATTGGATCACACTCATCATTAAGTAGAATCCACATCTTGGTAAGTTGTCATCGAAATTACGTATGAAGTTGGTGAACTTGTCGGTCAATGGGCAGATTCTTAACAAGAAAGGAATCTCAACGAATACAACTATTAACCCTTGAACGATACAAATGATCGAAAACACGATGACAAGTGAAGCATGGAAGATGTTAGCCACTCCAAGGGCCAAACAAAGGAACACAGTTATTATACTTATCCATTGGCCATACAACGAGAAATTTTTCTTCTTGAAATCGGAGGAAAGTCTTCCGAAAATATTGTTGGAGATGGTTTCAGCAAGGGACATTTTGGACAGTCAATTGATTCTGATAACCCAATATTAGAAAGGAGTTAGTGGCAACCGTGTTAAAATCAACAAGAGAAAAGTAGTGGCACTTCCAAAACCGGAGTATGAGCATCACCATAGCCAAGCTTTGTGAAAAATCATAGACATCCGAAGACTTGAACTACTGTGCACGCCCTCTTTGGCCCAGAATAACGAAAAAAGGGTGAAAATCAACCACTGGAACATAGAAACTTGAGGGAAGTTTAAAAATGGGTAGAGAAACCGTAATTGCCCTCGTGGGCAAGCCATCAAGTGGAAAATCCACTACTTTAAATGCTTTAACTGATGCAAATGCTAAGGTGGGTGCCTTTCCTTTCACAACTATTGATCCAAATAAGGCCACTGGATACTTAGAAGTGGACTGTGCATGTGCTAGAATGAAACTCCAATCTTCGTGCAAACCAAACTACGGATATTGTAGAGATGGTAAGCGTGGAGTTCCAATCATGTTATTGGATGTGGCTGGATTAGTGCCAAATGCTCACTTGGGACGTGGTTTGGGAAATAAATTCTTGGGAGATTTAACTGAAGCCGACTGCTTGATTCATATCGTCGATGCTAGTGGTACCACTAACGCAGAGGGTAAAGCTACAAGAGGATATGATCCACTAGCAGATATCGAATGGTTGCAGGATGAGATTTTCAGATGGATCTTGGGAAATCTTACTGAAAGATGGGGTTCAGTGGTCAGAAGACACACTGCAACCAAATCAACCACATTGGAAACTTTGAGAGCTCAACTTGGTGGTTATTCAGCAAACAAACAATTAATTGGAAAAGCTTTGGATCTTTTGCCAGGTTTGCCTCGGTTAGAAGAATGGGATAACGAGACCATCGAAAAGGTCGTTAAAGCTTTTATGAGTGTCAAGTTCCCCACTATTTTAGCTTTAAACAAAATGGACCACCCTGACTCGGATAAGAATGTATCCAAGATCATCTTGAAATATCCTGAACTGAAGGCTATTTTAACCTCGTCTATTACTGAAGTTTTCTTAAGAAAATTGGCGAACCAAGGTTATATTAAATACGACTCTGGTACTGAATTTATAGATACCATCGAAGATGGCGTACCAGGATTGAAAGAATTGGACGACAAGATTAGAAATAGAATTGAAAACATCAGAGACTTGGTGCTTTACAGGTTTGGATCAACAGGTGTGGTTCAATTACTCCAGGCAGCTGCCGACCAATTGGATCTCATACCGTTCTATCCTGTTAGAACTATGAACTTCAATGGAGAAGTTTTTAGAGATTGTGTTTTGGTGAAGAGAGGCACACCAGTTATATCTGTGGCCAGAAAAATTATGGGAGATGTGACAATTGCATCTATTGAAGGTGTCGATGGTACCCGCGTGGCCGAAGAAGATACCGTAGATGTTGGTAAGAATGATATTTTGTCCTTCAAGTTGGTTCCCGGTGCCAGATAATATGAACACTTTGCAAAATCAACCTATTCACCCAAAATATATTACCTCTGCAAGCTTCATTTGAAAGATTCTGTCAACTATCCAATGTTCATGAAATGAAGTTCACTTGCAATATATCAGTAAGTTAACCATATTGTCGATAGTCGAATACAGTTATGATTCACACTCAGAGATTTCTCAACGGTGCTGGCACCTTCCTGCACTTGTTCCCATGCTCACATAATCTATAGAATGTATATATTTTTGTATTACCGATACGGACATCAATGTCACAACCATCAGAAACGACTGAAAAGCCCACAAAGGATACTGGAGTAGCAGCTTCTGTAAAACTGGTAAAGGAATCTATCAAGAGTACTAAAATTACGGATGAACAGGCCAAAAAACTTGCCCAATTGATCACATCACTTCCTTCCATCTTGAAACAAGTGGAAAATGACGAGTATGACGAGATTTTCGGATGGCGAATCAATGAAGAAGGCAAAGAGCACGTCAATGTTGACATTCGTAATGAAATCATCTTGAAGTTTTTGATAGCAGATGAGTACAACGTGGAAGCTGCTCAAAAACGTCTCATCAAGACATTCAACTGGAGAAACAAGTTTCAGCCATTGAGCGCTGCCTTCGATGAGGTCTTTGATAAGGAATTGGCCGACCTAGGAGTCATCACGCATTTTAAGGATATCATCAAACCTAACTTAAAAGTGGCCACTTGGAACTTATACGGAAACCTCAAAAGTCCAAAGAAGATTTTTGAAAAGTTTGGTGATGGGACCAGTGCTGAAGACGAACTGCGCCCAGGTTCACAATTTTTAAGGTGGAGGATCGGACTCATGGAGCGTTCTTTGCAATTGATTGACTTCTCAGATCCTCAAAACTCCAAAATTGGTCAGATTCATGATTACAATGGTGTTTCTGTATTTAAAGTAGACCCTGGAATGAAGGCTGCCACTAAACAGATAGTTAGCATTTTTGGGGAGAACTATCCAGAATTGTTATCTACAAAATTCTTTGTCAATGTTCCAACTTTGATGGGTTGGGTATTTTCATTCTTCAAAAAAATAGGTATCATCAGTGAAGAGACATTGAAGAAATTCCAAGTCATGAATGGTGGTGATTTATCTTCATTTTTCGGTAAAGAATATCTTCCAAAGGAGTATGGAGGAACTAATACCAATGTAAAACTGATTTTCGACTTGGAAGCTGCTAAGAATGTTAAAACTACTACATATGGGGAAGAATTATTGCGGAAATTGGGTGATAAGCAAATTGCAAACAACGACAACGAAGTTGAGTGAAAATGTACTCAATAGAGTATCAACAGGAACCAGAATATACGCTTATTGTTCCTGCCTCCTAGTGATTAAAATATCATTATAATACCGAGGGCCAAAATCTAATTTCTAATATTTAATACACCTTCTATATGAATACAACTTAATTAAGCATTATTAAATAATTTAAGGACCAGTTGTTTATCGTAAATTCAGCTTGAACACTATAGTTCATCGATTGAAGACGTTCAATAATAAGGAATTGATATTGTTATAAGAAAATACGTTAAGCCCAGACTTTGTCACCTTGTTAAGTTTTATTTTTAGTTTCCCCCCATTTAATGTCAAGAAACTTGTTTGAGGTCAGACAATGTTACTCAATTTACCCTTGGAGAAATTGGTATTGTGACTTCCATTCCTTTTAGGAAAGTCGGAAAAACGTCGAATCACAGACTAATAAAACGACCTGTAGGAATGGTAATGAGATTTCTACCCAGTTTCTACCGGAACAACTGATAGTTCTTGGCCCCTCAAAGCCACCGTGGAAGGTGAGAATCGGATAAAGTGGTCGCTAGAAATCTCGCGTACTGAAGTGCACCAGAAACATGCGATACAACTCTGGGGTACCTGCGTCTGGCATTGCACACTTCCCCATAACAAGCGTATATGCATCATGCAGGTAATTAAACCCCAAAATAGACACGGGGAACTGGAAAGGAGCTACCTCGATTACCTTCTACATCCCTTGGAACTTTTATCGGGCACGTTGACCCCTCACTAGTGCTAAGGATGTTAGGTCATTTTTACACTCAAGCGACAACACCTGATAACTGACCTTAGTGATGGGAGGGGGTGCTAAACCCCAGTGGTCAAAAGCACGCAAACCAGGACAACAAGAGCTTGGAGTCTTGGCCAGATTGGCAAAGTGACCTAACTTCAGTAGTTGAATTCTTGGCCAAAGTTTCAACGCTTGGTTCCTTATCCTACAATTAGCCTACAATTAGCGTTTCTGCCGAGCTTCAGCACCGAGGGTAAACCTCGCATATGGGGTTGTGTTATTAAATTCTCCCTCATAAAGATGTGGTGGGGTGGAAAAAATCTCCGACCTCATGCAGAAGACCACCTCGTAATTAAACGATCTTGTGGGGATAAGGCCTGAATTGTCACCCAGAACTAATTAGTTTAAGACACCGATCCACGTGCCAACTCCCGTAAAATGGTCCCCGGTAGACACATTGTATCATGCCATAAGGGTGCAAACCGAGTTTGTAGAGACTCAAATGGGCGAAAAACAGCAAGCCAAATGGCCAACAAACCCATCATATGCAGCAACAACTCAATACCCTGAGATGCCTGGCCAATTCCGCACCATAACGCTGAGGACCACCAAGCCTCTGGTGATGTGATACTATCCGTGACTACCGACAGTCTCCTTGCACCGTCCTCCATTCCCACTTTCGATAGCGGGGTGCACATGGCCAACGTAAACCCTCCGAAAGAATTTCCTTTTCTCTACGTCCCTCATCAAAGGCAGGACTGATCAGATGACAGAAGGTTCGAAACCGAGACCAATTTTACATGGATTGGATTAGTCGGGCTGCATTTTTATTGTAGCCCGCATTCACTAAGTGGGTGGGGCTATTTGCATTAATGGGCGATTTTTACACCAAATTGCTGGGCTTGCGGTGAATCTAACGTCTCAATGCACCAACACCTTAGCAGTACCTACTGATCGGACACCACCGATCAGAGATCAGCAGTTGGTGGTGGTTTTCACAGCCCGATCGACAGGTATTGGTAAGCAACCTTCAGTCGCATGGGCTTAGATGAGTAATTCCTGTGACGCATCCGGCCCCGATTAGGATTATTCATCCCGCCAACTGGGTCACGAAACCAACATTTGCTTCGCTTAAACCACATTGTACACCAGGTGGTTTGGCGGGAAAATTTCTTGGGTGAGAAATTTAGCATCACTTACTTATCAACAGCCAATTTGTCTGGTCCCCGTGTCCCGTTACCATCTGTGGGGTGCCTGGGGTGGGAATTAATGCAATGTTCTGTAGTACAGTGTTCCTCAGTGATTGCGCTTTGCGTAGCGAGAATGCGGCTGCGGTGGCACAAATCTCGCGCTCCGGCTTCGGGGAGAAATTGGCATCAATAGCCTCCGGATCAAAGCCGATGGTTCCAGGTTTCACGTACAAAAGGCTATTTCAAACATTGATGACGTCCTTGCTGGTTAGCGTGCTACCACCGAAGTCCAGGCAATACCCAGGTGGCCTTCCAGGCCACCAGTGCATGATAGGGTGGTCACCACAATCTGGTGCTGGGTCCGGGGTCCGGGGTCGCGGTGGATCCCGCACCTCCACCATGCCACAACCACCACCAGCCTGCGGAGTTGGTAATCAACCTCCCCTGTAGTCCACCATCGTCTGCATCGTGTCAGCATCATATCATCTCGTATCAGCCTCTTCCCCCAATTTCATCTCACCTCACCTTACTGCTATACGGTTCCTCTCAACACCTAAGTCGCCTCTACACCACTTCACCACCGGGGTATCCGCACCACTCCCAATCCTCTCATTCCTCCCATTCCTACCACCTCCCGAATTGTAACTCTATTGTCCATAGCAACATTATCCCCAACCACCGCCACGCTGGCTATACACACTCCTTCCTACCATTCTCCGCCCCTCTGCGGAGTTGTGTTGATCCGTTGGCACTTGGCTTTATTCCTAAATCACCCGTGCACCCTAGTTTTCTTGTCTTTATCTTGGTGGTATTTTCTCCCACTCGCTGGTCTCCACTACTCCAACTTCATTTTCATTTTAATTTTGTTCTTAATCACGAACATTGTTCATCCAAGGGCTATTAACGTTAACTACCCACGCTAGGTTTCGAGCTATTCCCAGACTCATTCCTATCAACACATCCATCCTCCCTGTTTAACTCGTTCAAATCCCCACTAGTCGCCAGCTCTAGTACTAACTAAGGCTCTGGCACTCCATCAACGTTCTCAAGCCACCCATTCGCCGTGTTTCTCCACGCTGCATACCGCCCTCCGCCGCCGCCCTCTATGCCTCGTTCCTTTGGACTTGACAAGCTCAAGAACAAGGTGGGTCGAAGGTCCTCCGAACCCACGGTGCTCGACCCAAACCTGCTTAATGCAGACCGCAGAAATAGTGCATCCAACCCCATGATCGTGATATCGGAATCCAGCACTCGTTCACGGTCCGACGACCTTGACGGTCCCCATGCATACGCCTCTTTGACCCCCAACCCACGTCTTAGAGCTCAGTCTTTGTCTGTCATGAACCAAACATCCCGCTCGCGATCCAGATCCCAAACCCGTTCTTCCAGTGGCCAGTTGACTCTGATCTCGTCAAATTCCAAAAAGAATGTCAAGGAACTTATCAAACAAGAAACTTCTCAAATCATCCTGAAGAAGCTACAACACACGCTACAGGAGTTGGGACTCCAAAACCCCATTCCTTTGAAAACCATTAACGGAAGTGGTGGTTCGATTTCCAAAACAACCAAAATTTACGTTGCTAATTCGAATGATTGTATCTATCTTGGACCTTCTTCTTCGGCGAGTTTCACTTATGAAGATGTGGAAAATGGTGGGTCTAACGAGCACAACAGCAATATCACAGCAACAGACTTGTTGAACATGGAAAACGAATATAACTTCAACGACCAAGAAGAGGATCTGGCGATTCTTTCAGATGATGATGACCAATCGCCTCTTTCTGCTTTTGATGATCGGGTACGCCGCCATTCAAACAGTTTTGACAAGCAGATTACCGCAGACCCAAACTTGGAGAACACTCCTTCAAGATTACGCAGAAAGATGGAAAAGTTCTCGTCTCCAAATTATCTTTGTACCAAGATTGATTCAGATAAACCAATTCCTCACACGTTTGCAATAATTATTGATCTCCAAAAAGATACTAGGAACGTCAGAGACGTTAAGTTTGAATTTCAATCATTAACAAACATATTGTGGCCTACAGGTGATCCCTATAGCAAAGCCCATGTCCGCGAACGTTTCAAGATAGGTCAAATGGAATGGAACACAACATTAAAGGAAGCAGACTATTTCATCAACTCCACTAATTCAAATGATATGAAAATTTCAAAAGTTACACCTGAAGATCTCGCCAGAAGAACTAGAGAATATAAGTTACTAAACATTAAGAATTTGGCAAACGGAAACGACAACATAAATAAAGAAGATTTATCTCCGTCATCAACTGGTGGATCGGGTCCTACTAATCAAACCTCTTCCAACTCATCTAATGAAGTTAACAAAGCTGGTCTTTATGTTTTCCTTCTCCCTGTATTGTTACCTGAACATATTCCTGCTAGTATTGTTTCAATCAATGGTTCGTTGGATCACACTATGTCAGTTTCATTTTCAAAAACTAGTGACAAGATCAATCGAAAAGTGAGAGTCCATGCAAGCTATCAACTTCCAATGGTCAGAACACCACCTTCGTTTGCAAATTCAATTGCAGATAAACCAATCTATGTTAACAGGATATGGAACGATGCATTGCATTATATTATCACTTTTCCAAAGAAGTATGTTTCCTTGGGAGCAGAGCATGTCGTGAATGTCAAATTGGTACCCTTAGTCAAGGACGTTATCATCAAAAGAATCCGTTTCAATGTATTGGAAAGAATTACTTATGTTTCTAAAAATCTTTCGAAAGAATATGATTTTGATGGTGAAGATCCCTATTATCTCAGACCAATGAATGATGGAAAACCTAGGGAGAGGGTTGTTTCCTTATGTGAATTGAAAACTAAGCTGAAGTCTAGTAATTACTCAGGTAATGAACCATACAAGGAAGAAGTCATCAAATGCCCTGAAAATAATCTTTTGTTTGTCTGCTATGAACCTGACGACGATCTTGGAAATTTAAATTTGAACGACCCCTTGAGTAGAGGAAATAACAACCCCAATACTACTATTGCGTCACCCTTGGATATCAATATTGCTTTGCCATTCCTCACAACGAGGTCGGATAAGATTATGCTCACTGGTGAGGATGATAAGGAAAGATCACTCAGCTGTGGTTCTATTACACTGGATAGATTCTCAGTTGGCGACAAGAAAGGTTCTATTGAAGGTATCCATAGGAGACAGTCTCGTCCAGATCTTCATCCACAATCACCAGCAATCTCACCATCGTCACCTATTATTGGTGCATTGGAAACTAACATGAGTCATACACTTGGGAAACATGAGGTAAAGAATTCAACTAATGATTTTTTCACACCTGATTCATCTGCATATATCAATGACGATCATAGCTCTTCATCATCACCAAATGAGAATGTTCAACTTGGATTTACTAGTATTTCCAAAGCGTTGTATCCGGACTCTAATTTTAGACACATTCAGGTACATCATAGATTACAAGTTTGTTTCAGAATTTCCAAACCTGATCCCAAGGATGATTACAGGATGCATCATTATGAAGTGGTTGTTGACACACCATTAATTTTGACTAGTTCTAAATGTACTGAAGAGTCTATTCAACTTCCAGAATATGATGAGCTTTTCAATGCTGCACCACCCCCAATTTCAAGGCCAGCTGTTAATACTAGGCCATCTTTCAGAACACCTAATTTTGGCAACCCAACTTATGATAAAAATGGTGTTTCTATCAGACAGTTGAATGACCAAGGTGATGAAAAGTTGCCTTCATTTGAGGAAGCTATCTTAGCGCCTTCATCTCCTGTCATGAGAACATTCTCTGTTGCAGAAGATCCTTTAAGCAGAAATCCTTCAATCACTCCAGAGTTCAATTCCCTTAATCTACCAAACGAACCTGCTCCTGCTTATGAAGTTTCGACTTCTAGGAGTACAAACACTGAGCCCCTTAATATCGATCAAGTTGTCAATCGCAATCCAGAGGCGTCTAATACTGTGTACACTTCTTCACGTCTTCGGTCATCTCTTGTTAATTCATTTGCGCCCGTACCATCCACATCAAATGAGCCATCTATCAGTTTTGCACAAGTGGGAAGAAGCAACGGTAATGTTTCTTCCGAAAGCAATGATGCAGTGAACGACAGTAGTAGCTTGACCAGCCATGGACTCAATTCGACTTCTTCGAGCTCATCCATCGAGCCACAACCTTCATCAATGGAGATTTTAAGTACTCCATCCTCTTCCATAACAGCACCAGAAGTTCCACCTAAAGATCGAATTTTATCTAATCCAAATGATCTTTCAAAGTCTTCCACAAACGAATCACCAAAAGGAACGGTAGTGGAGAACATTGGAAATTCAGAGGAAGCTGCTTCTCCTGTGGAGCTTGCCGATGAAACCTTTACTACCGCTCAAGACCCTGACATTGAAGATAGAAGTCTGACATTTTCTGAAGACTTTGAAGAAGGAAAGGGCCAAATTTTGACTGATATAGAAGGCGGAGATGAAGCACAACTAGTAGGTAATGAAGATGAAGAATCCGTACTCGAAAATGAGAGTTTGTTGGCTCAAGAAACAAATTTCTCTCAAAGGTTACCCTTGTTGCACTTTGTTAGCTCTGAGACTATCACCACCAGAAAACAATTGAATCGGTCATTGACTTCCAGTACCAATCCTTTAGGACCCACGAGGGAAGATGAAGAGCATGAGACCACCACTTACCAAGCCAACAATGATTCAACCATTTCTTTGGGCAACACTGGGAAACCCCCAGTTGCCCAGGGCATACAAACTTATTTATAGAGTTTAAGATTAACCACTAATTAATCATTATTTGTACTTTAGTTTGTTCAGAATTTATTTGTAACATATTGATCGATCAATACATAGCTCTTGGACAACATAATAATATTAGTTTATTTGAAACCTTCGTTATCTTTATAGTTGACTTTTTGCATAACAGTGGATCATGCAATAACTGAAGTCTACAAAGATGAATTCAAATCGAGATTTATTCAGCATATATATATATCCAGTTGTAGTAATTCATGTGAAATAATCTTGACTAACTTACAGTATATAATCCAGTGTTTGATTACGTAATATGTACAATCACGAAGTATTCATTGGTTCTGCAGTCCAGTAATCAACTGATTCAACAACACTTTTGTTATGACGCTTCCTGTTCCTCGTAATGGCAAGGTAGCCGTTATTGGAGCTGGTGTGTCAGGATTATCTTATGCATACTTTCTCAATAAGATACGTCCCGATATCGATATTCACATCTTCGAAAAGCAACATCGCACCGGAGGTTGGATCAACTCATTAGCATTGAAAACCAAAGAAGGAAAGTCCATTATATTAGAAAAGGGACCACGTACCCTTCGTGGTGTTAGTGATGGTGCACTTTTAATTGTGGACATATTGAAAAAATTGGGTCTGGCAGACCTGATCGAAGTGATCGAATCATCTTCGGTTGCAAATAAGAAGTACTTACTTGATCAAAATCGAAAGCTACTTCAAGTTCCTGATAGTGTTACCTCCGGTGCAAAGTTCCTCTCTGGAAGTGGAATATTGAAGCCGGCATTCTTTTCTGGATTGATCAGGGAACCTCTTGTCAAGCCTAAATCTGGAGTATATGACGAATCAATTGAGTCCTACTTTCAACGGAGATTTGGTTCGAAAATCCTCACTAACAACGTTTTGAGTGCTATAATACATGGAATATATGCTGGGGATGTTGGAAAACTCAGTGTCAATTCGGTTTTACCCAGGTTGGTAACCATGGAAAAAGAATCGGGTTCAATTTTCAAGCATTTGTATGCCAAGTTTAGAAGTAAGGAAAAGAAGTCCAAAGAATTACCTCCCTCTTTGATTGAATACGAGTCCACTATATCACCCGATGCCAACTTGGCTGGATTGTCCGATTTGTTGAAGAAGTATCCTCTTCTCAAATTACTGCACGGGCTACAAGAATTGCCTTCAAAGTTGGAAAATTATTTGAAACATCAAAAACAGATCCATTTTCATATGGGGTCTACCATTGAGGAATTGAGCACTAAAGGTAGCGTTGTATTCGATGGATCTCAAACTCAATTATTTGATCATATCAGGTCTACAATTTATACACATGAATTGGCAGATGTATTACTGAATGGAGATATTAAAACAAAAGAACTCTTGCGTTCTTTAGACTACGTTAGTGTTTTCCTAGTGAATGTTTATTCTTCCAATATTGCATTGAAACCTCAAGGGAAGTCGGGTTTCGGATTCTTAGTTCCTAAGGGAGAAGGGTCATCAATCGAGAAAAACCCGGGGGCACTCTTAGGAGTTATCTTTGACTCCGATGTTGAGCAAAATGCTATCAAATTGCTTGGAAGTCAATCTATCGATCACGGACAGGGAAGCAAGATAACATTGATGATGGGGGGCCACTTTTATAATAAGATGCCGATTCCATCCAAAGGACTCAATATGAATATTGTAAAAGATATTCTTAGCAAGATATTGGGAGTTGATTTGTCTAATGCGAACATAATCATCCGTGACGAAGAAAACATCGCAAGTAAAGATATTGACGAATTAGCGGCCAATGACATCTTGATCTCCTACAATCTTCATAAGAATTGTATTCCTCAGTACAATGTCGGATACGGAGCCATTAAGGAGCAGGTGGAAGAATCAATGGAGAAACAGGGCGGTAGGCTCAGTTTCGGAGGTATGGCCTTTGGTAATGGGATTGGGGTGCCTGATTGCGTGCAAAATGCATTGGAAGGAGCATTAAAATGTAAGTAGAATGATAAATCGGATAAAGCTGTAAATCGCATCACATTATCACTGTATTAAGGGAAACCATTGAGGGTTGTTGCGGTTGCTGAATAGTGCCATGTAATTCAATTTTTCAAGGGCAGGTCCGTGGACCAACACCAACATGCAAAGGGGCATGGATGTATTCCAATTCTACTGGTGGAGCCCGAGGTGGCGGGATGCACCGCATTCAGCTCTGGGCTTGTACCACCTCCTTCAATCTGGCGATGGTGTTGCTTTCATTGGCGGAGTACTGGATGACCAAGGACTTGTCGAAAAACGGCTCCGATTGCAAGCACTTCATCGCCAACCCAGCATTGACCACTGTGTCAAACACAATGTGCGCCTGGCCACGCTTCAGGTTGTGGATCTCCACCACATCGCCGTAGGTGGAGAATAACAAGTACAAGTGGTGCTTGATGGTGTTGGGGTGAACCTGGTCGTTGAGGTTCTTGAGATAGAGGGTCTGCGAAGGCTTGAGGTTGGTGGGGTCCAACCGGATCTTCTTGGCCGGGCTATCCAGCGTCACTTCCGACTGCGCTTCTTTGGCACGTTTGCTCATGGTCTCTGCTAGCAGGCTGCGCCGGTTGTCGTCAGGCAGTTTCGATGTCTTGATTTGACATTTATGAGCCTATCTGCCAGATGCCCCCGTCTGTGTGCAGGACGATCTATTGATGGTGCTGGAGGCGAGGGGCATTACGTCAGACCACAGCAAAAGTTGCCACTACCCGCCTACACCACGCCAGCGAATTTAAACGCCGAGGCTTAGCCAGCGAAGCAAACATGGCGCTATTTATTGCACAGCAACTGGTGGTTTACAATAAAGAACCACGGCACCATCGGAAGCCTGCGGGGGTGGTGGACTGGGGGTTTTCTTTGGTCATGTGATGCAGAATCACATGACCGGGTGACCTAGCCGACAGCAATACTTTTGGAAGCGACCCCCAGATGGTCCTTTGACACCACAACGACACCTTCTTAGACCGTTCACGACCAGTATCCACAAATCAGCTTCGGCAAGAACGTTCCCCATTCCAATCTCGTCGTTCCATGTCTTCTGCCCAGTTGAATGCCTCTCTTTTGAGGCTTAAACTCCTAGATGCTCTTAGAAGTGGTGATAACTCCAAAGTGGAGTCAATTCTTAAGGAATTGACCTCCACCAATGCCACCATCAAAAACACCGAAATCTTCCAGCTCCACCAGACCATGCTCCACTATGCGGTCCAGGTAGCGCCATTACCCACGCTCCAGTTCTTGGTCAACAACGCAGACAGGTTCAACCTCGACATCAATTCCCAAGACAGCGACGGCAACACCCCGTTGCACTTGGCCGCCATGTCCAGCCGGTTTGAGATCGTCAAGTACTTGCTCTCGTTGCCGGAGATCAACGACACCATCGTCAACTTGAACAAGAAACAGCCGGTGGAAGAATGTAAGGATCTCAATATTGCACAATTGATGCAGATCGAAAGAGCGAAGTTCGTCGAGCATTCCGCCAGCCAGTTGCGCCAGTTCTTCAGCAACCGCGACTTCGACAACTTGGAGAAGTTGTTGGTGTCGAATCCTCGTGCTTCGGAGTTACTCGACATCAACGGCGCTGATCCCGACACAGGAAACACCGTTTTGCACGAATTCATCAAAAAAGACGATATCCAGATGTGTGATTGGATCTTGAAACATGGTGGTGATCCTTTCAAGCGCGATAAGAGAGGTAAGTTGCCCATAGATTTGATCAACGGGAAAAATGATCCTTTGAAGAAATTGTTGAAAGTGGCTTCAAAGGACCAAAACATTATGGATCCTGTCGTAAACACCTCTAGTGCTATAAAAGCGGGTACCGCTCCAACATACAAGGGTTATTTGAGGAAATGGACCAATTTTGCCTCAGGTTACAAGTTGAGATACTTCCAATTAGACCAAAATGGTATTTTATCCTATTACACTGACCAAGACGATACCAACAATGCTTGCAGAGGCTCTTTGAACTTGGGTTTTGCCCAATTGCATTTGGATTCATCAGAAAAGTTGAAGTTCGAAATTATCGGTAAAAACGGTATGAGATGGCATTTAAAGGCAAACCATCCTATTGAAACTAATAGATGGGTTTGGACCTTACAAAATGCCATCACCATCGCCAAGGATAACATCAAGAGAAAAAACAAAACTTCTCGCACTAATGATGATGTTTCTGAGCAAAGTTCAATCAAGAACCAAGATGATCCCGAAGGAAGAAAGCACAGGTTCCATATTCCTGGTCGTGGCAGAAGATCTTCATCAAGACACAGAAGAACTAGTAGCAATGCATCAATGACATCAAATGCTAGTGATATTCAAACAAACGTCGAAGAGGTCGAACCAGCATCGTTATCTAGATCGAGCACACTATCCAAGAAGATGACCGGATCACCAAACTTGGCTCAAATTTCTGAGAAAAAACCAATTCAGGGATTGGTTACCCCACAAACTAGAGCCAGTCTTGAAGATCAGAGTAGTTTCAATCCCGATGCATCGGATGTTGAAAACTTTGATTATGATTTAGATGATAACGATTTTGACAGTGATAATGGTTCCATCGCTGGAAATAGTGATCCATTGAAGGATAAGGATGCATTGAATGATCAAATTTCCACGGTCAAGAGATCCTTAGATGTCGAAATATCTTCTTTGTTAGATTTGTTTGCCCAAGTCGCAAACTCAGGTTACAGTAAATCTGCAGAGGATTCTACCAGAGACCAAAGTATCTGTCATGTTGGATTGAGCACATTGAACACTATTCAAACTTTACTTCAAAAGTATGACACTCTCATACAATCAAAGGAAAGCAAGTTATTGCGCAAATTTGAAAGACAAGTTGAGGTCAATAAATTGTGGGAGAATTCTATAAAACAGCTCGAAGATGAAATTCATCAACGTGAAGTCAAGTTAGCTGAATTTGATGGCAAGAAGAAGCAATTAAAAAAGTACTTCTCTGCTAACAAAAGCTCTAGTAATCTCAATTCAACTTTACTTGCGCAAACTGACTCAGCTTCAAAGTCAATTGAAGGCACTCAGGAAGCTACTGACGATAATAATGAAATCCTTGAAACGATTCTCCATGACTCTGATGATGAATTTTTCGATGCTGACGAATTTGAAGATGCTGATTCTGACAATGAGGTTCCTGATATTGTGTTAGAAGCTGCAGAAGAAGTTGAAACCCCCGAAACACACTCGGATGTTCCAATTCTGGACAATACCCTCATCTCTTCCCCAATTTCCGATCAAAACAAAGATATTGGTGTAGTCAAAACATCTGAAACAGGTAGCGAACCCCACATTGGAAATGAATTACAGGATGCATCAATCAAGGAAGCTGAAAGTTCTGTTCCAGTAGCAAAATCTCAAGAGGCTCCAACTAATGAAAAGTACAATGCACTCCATAGCAAAGTTGATCAGATGCTCGATAAAGAAGGATCTTACTTGGGTTATGAAAACCCTCCAAGAAAAAAGTTGAGTATGGATGAAGATAATAGGCCTAAGGTAGGATTATGGGGAATTTTGAAATCAATGATTGGTAAAGACATGACCAGAATGACGTTACCTGTTGCTTTCAATGAACCATGCTCTTTGATTCAAAGACTTGCAGAGGATGTTGAATATTGTGGTTTACTTGATCAAGCTGCAACATTTGATGATTCCACTTTACGTTTGTTATATGTCGCTACATTCGCATCCTCGCTTTATTCCTCATCTGTTGGTAGAATTGCCAAACCTTTCAATCCTTTACTTGGAGAAACATTTGAGTATTCTCGTCCAGATCAAAACTATAGATTACTTGGTGAGCAAGTTAGTCACCACCCACCAGTTAGTGCATGTTCTGCTGAGTCCCCCAAGTGGGATTACTATGGTCATAATGAAGTCGATACCAGTTTCAAGGGTAGATCCTTTGACATTAAACATCTTGGTAAAATGTTTTGCACTCTTAGACCAGATGGAGGTGTTATCGATTCCAAGGGTAATAAAGTCAAGGAAGAATTATACAGTTGGAAGAAAGTCAATAACTCTGTTGTTGGTATTATCATGGGTAACCCAACTATAGATGTCTTTGGTAAGATGGAGGTCAAAAATTTCACAACCGGAGACACTATTATTGTTGACTTCAAGCAGAGAGGCTGGAAAGCATCTTCTGCTTATCAATTATCTGGTCAAGTTATTGATAACAAGGGTAATCCAAGATGGGCTTTGGGAGGTCACTGGAACTCAAAGATCTTCGGTAAGAAGATTTCTGGATCGGAACAAGCTGCTACCTTGGATAATCCACTGGCTAAGTTGTCTAGCGACCCATATAGTGGACTGAAATTCTTACTTTGGGAGGTTACTCCTAGACCAAAGGTTCCTTTCAACTTGACTGCTTTCGCAACCACATTAAATGGCATTGATGACAATTTGAAGGCCTGGTTGGCCCCAACCGACACCAGATTAAGACCTGATCAAAGAGCCATGGAGGAGGGACAGTATGATGAAGCATCCCTGGAAAAGCACAGAGTAGAGGAGAAACAGAGAGCTGCCAGAAAGGTCAGAGAACAGAAAAAGATCACCTACAAGCCCAATTGGTTCACCAGAGAAACCCACCCTATCACCGGTGACAAGTACTGGAAATCCAAGGGTGATTACTGGAATCTTAGAAAGGATCACCAATTACAAGACAAAGGGGATATTTTCTAGGTATCTTCACTATATTAAATACCAAATAGTTATCATTTGTTCTTTACCTTTGTAGTTTATGGGTCACGTGCCTAATTCCCCGTATAAGGCCGATGCTCATCGGATTTTATACCATACTAACTATGGGGAAGAAGAAGTCAAATTCAGCTAATGCAGCTGTTGCTATAGAATCGAGCATCTCGCCAATCTTGGAAATCAATTATAAAGACCCTTTGTTCACTTTCGCAGCACATCCTACGAAACCCATTCTTTTATCAGGTTTGGTTACTGGACATGTTTATTGTAATTCCTACGATGCCGACAAATTGGAAGAATCCCAAGTAGCCACCAGAGAAAAGATCTCTTTGTTGGAAAAGGAGGCATTTGCTAAAGGGAAAATCGGCCAAATCAATAAGTCCGTATCGCAACTGAAGAATAAGTGGTGGAAAGTAATCAATGACAATACTGAAATCGAAGAAGGAAATCATATTGTTACTAACTGGAAAACCAAGAGACACAAAGGTTCATGCAGACATGCAATTTTCGATCCACTAGAGGCCTCTTTGGGCGAAAACATTTACACCGTTGGTACTGATCATATGATCAAGAAAGCCAGAACTGAAACGGGAAAAGTGGTTGGAAAAGTCAGCATGTTAGAGCATTTTGAGACCAAATCCGACTCCATCACCAAACTTTGTCATTCAGCTTCCCATCCCTTTCTTTTGACTGGGACAGAAGACGGACACGTTTTGGTTTATGACAGTAGCAACTTGGGTGAAAATAAATTGAAGTTCAAGGTCTCAAAAGCACATGATGATGCTATCAATCACTTGATGGCTATGCCATCTGTTTCTGCATATCACTATCTTTCATTGGGCTCCACCACTTTGTCACACGTTGATATTAGAAAGGGAATAATCACACAATCTGACAGTCAGGACGATGAATTGCTCTCGATGTGTTATGCATCGGATCAAATCAATGAAAATAAGAATGACACTGTTCTTGTGGGACATGGAGAAGGTATCGTGACCATTTGGAAGAACTCGAAGAATAGTTTTATGGATCAACTTTCCAGAATTAAGGTGAACAAGAATGCATCTATTGATGCTATCATGCCAACCATGAACGAAGATGATGACGAACAAGCCGCATCTGTATGGTGTGGTGACAGTGAAGGATTGTTGCATAGAGTCAATTACAAGAGAGGGAAAGTTGTTGAAACCAGAGTCCACTCTGCTGCAAAAGGAAAGTATGGTGCAGCAGACGAGGTTGGAATATTGGACATAGATTATGACTATAGACTCATCAGTGCTGGTATGGATAGCTTAAAGATCTGGTCTAATAAAGATTATGAATTCCAGAGTGAAGACGATGAAGACGATGAAGACGATGAAGACGACGAGGGAACTGGAAAAGGTTCGGGAGTAGACTCTAGCTCTGGTGAATCAGACGATTCAGATAGCTCATTGGAAGAATTTGATTCTGCTTTGGAGTCTGATTTGGAAGGAGCCGACTCTGATTCTGCCAATAATGGAAATGACCTGGAAGATGACGTAAATCAAGTTCTGGAAAATGAAGAAGAAGAGGAGGAAGAAGCAAAGCAAGAAATAAAACATCAAATCAAACCCAGACAACGATTTCCTATTAATAATAAGCGCGGTAAGAAGGAAGTTAATCTCAATACCAAGGTGGAAATCTTAGAAGAGGTTGAACCACCTGCCAAAAAGCCTAAGGTCAAACAAATGACCACAAAACAATTGAAGAATCTCCAAAAGCATGAGCATGGTATTCGTCGTTTCGATGGTCTTTGATTTGTAAAAATCTAAAGCATGGTTTTTCCTATTTACTTCAAAATATAACTAATAATAAAGTAGCATATAATATCTGTAGAATATGCTAGCTCTAAAAATTTATTAATGAATACGTCGTGGGTTTCAAAAATATCCAATTTTTATAATCATTGAAAAAGGTAATCCATGAGGTGAATTTAATCTTTACCTTACACATTCCTGTCCCAATTAAAGAATCGAAACGATAACTTTGGATATTACAATAACGCAAAACTTTATGTCAAAGAGATTTTATCTCCTCGTAGGAATACTTTCTGTTTCTCTAATATCAATATCTCAATTTTTTTGAGTATCTTTGTGATCTGGAATCACTTATCTTTGTTACACACCCCACTCTGTCCTGCACCTTGGCCAGCCATATCACCAACGACTTCCAATATTGAATAGAAGTAATGGAAGGCCTCTACACGGTGAATGATGTGGTCTTGAATAGGCGTGGGTTTACCATTAAAGGAAGCCTTATTCTATCACCATTCCACGTTGTTTTCAGCTTCTTGCCCGCCCCTCCACCTACCGTTACCTCCACCAATTCAGGGAACGGTCCCACCACGTCTCCACAACCAACTGTTACTGCTAAAGAAATCTGGATATGCTATCCAATCATCGATGCCATCAATAAAGCTCGTGGCTCATATCTACTCAATCAATCTGGTAATGAGATCTCTCTCCAGGATGAAAGAGATCATTACACCTGTTCACACATTCGCCTTATGTGTAAGGACTTCACCTACTATTCTTTCGATTTCGTGAATGATGGAGTTTGCTCCGAAGTGTATTCAAAGCTCAGTTCGCTCATCAACCGTCCCAAATTGGAAAACAATGTTAATGCCTTCTATGCATTTGATTATCGCCCCAATCATCTTGAGCAAAAACTTGAGTCTAGGGGTTGGGATTTATACGATCCAGTTAAAGAATATGAACGTCAAGGTTTATTGGAACCAGATTATTGGAGACTTTCGAAGATTAATGAAGATTATAAATTCTGTCCCTCTTACCCCAAGTACTTGATTGTTCCAAGCAGTATCTCAGATAACGTCCTCAAACATGCAAGCAAATTTCGTTCGAAGCAGCGTATTCCCGCAATTGTCTATAAGCATCGTGGAAGTGTTAACAAGAATGTCATAGCGAGATGTGCACAACCTCTAGTTGGTTTAAACATACAAAATCGATCAATTCAAGACGAAAAATTAATCACTGAGATCTTTGCAAGTCAAGAGGAAGAACGCTTGGAAAGTTTGGGCGAAGATAACGAATTTCAAGGACAGCCACATAGAAATTTAATTGTTGACTTGAGGCCAATCACAAATGCTATGGCGCAACATGCTTTAGGTGCCGGAACTGAAAACATAGATAACTATAGAGGAAAACGTAACCAAACTACAAATAATGAATCCCAACCCAAGCAGGTCAATGTCAATTTTCAAGAACATCAAAACTTCCGCCAAGTCGACAAAATATTTTGTAACATAGATAATATTCATGTGATGAGAGATTCCTTGAATAAACTAGCTACAATTTTGAATGATTTAGATAAGTACCCCGTAAACACGGGCACAGCAAACTATCCATTGTTACAACAAGCACTTACCAAAACTCAATGGTTGCATCGCTTATCAATCATTTTACAGTCAGTTGATCGTATATCCAAATCAATTCACTTGAATAATACAAATGTCATCATTCATTGTTCTGATGGTTGGGATAGAACTTCACAGGTTTCTGCATTGGCACAAGTTTGCCTTGATCCATTCTACCGTACACTCAAAGGATTTATGATATTGATAGAAAAAGAGTGGGTGAGTTTTGGATTCAAATTCGCTACTCGTGCAGATCATGGAGGGTGCATTGGTTCCCTCTTCAAGAAGCCTAAAAAAGCCCAAGATCGGGATGAGCAACTGGAAACCTCCGAACCTGAAAGTTTTAATCCTTCTTCCACTGGCAAGGTGACTTCCTTCTTACAAAGGGCAGCAACTCATATAAAGAACACTGCTAATGGAGCCAACAACCTGAATTCAACAAGTTCTGAAGGGGAAGGAGATACAGGGGGTAAATTTTTGAATAACAGCTCGACCTATAGTGGATCAAGTGAAAAGTCCCCTATTTTCCATCAGTTTCTCGATTGTGTCTTTCAAATTTACAGACAGTATCCCTCCAAGTTTGAATTCAATAGCAGATTTCTTAAGAGGTTGTTTTATCATTATTATTCGTGTCAGTATGGGTCATTTTTATGTGATTCTGAGAGGGAACTAAGAGAAGTTCATAAGATTCAAGAGTCCACAATGTCAGTTTGGGACTATTTCAATTCTAGACCTTCAGAATTCACCAATCCTTTATATAAGACTGATAATTCTAAGGAAGATGGAGTAATTTTCTTCAATTTTACTGACGTAAAATGGTGGTACGAACTTTATGGAAGATCTGACGAGGAAATGAATGGGCTTTCAAATTCTTTAGATAAGAAATTTGCCCAGATGAAGTTGGGTAGCTAATTTATTGCATTAGTTTAGATAGCATAATTAATTAAGAAGATATTCAATGATGTAATGCTATTAATCTCGAAAAAGGTATTTTCTCTTGGGAAAGGTCCTACAATCTCTTGATCTACCCATATTCGAACTATGCTTTGATTTCTTACGTCATCACTATGTGCGAATCCGGAGATATGATAGCTTTTATGGGGAAGGCAAATCAGCAGGCAAGGTATCTTCCAGGAGGTATTCACTCTTATCAAATGACCTGTTAACACTATCGTATTTAAATTACACCATCTTTAATGCTGTCATCACAAATATTAAGATTACCCTTGGCAAGACGTTTAACAATCTCGGCAGGACCGCATGGAGTTGATGGAAGAGGTCCAATTCACCTGTTGAGTAGTCAAGCGCTTTCAATAACGGATCCTTTTGTTCTTTACCAAAGCTATGTCAAACAGGGAATACTCCAGAAAGATGAGGCACAGCTCAGGGCCATGAAAGAATTTCAGAAATTGTACCAACGAATTATAGACTATAAACCTCCACAAGAACTAGAAATTAAGATGAGTCTTTTGTTGAGAGAGATAGAGTTGAAGCAAGCACAGGCATTACTTCAGAAAGGAAAGAAATTTTCTAACCTCAGACTTGGATCCATAAGAAACATGTTTGTAGGTAATCCGGAATCTCGCCAAAAAGAACTAATTAAAGTGATTACTGACGAGGAAGAGTTGAATAATTTTCCTTCACCACATGGGTTATTAGTAAATGGGGAGGTAGGCTGTGGGAAATCGATGCTCATGGATATTTTCGCCAGTTCTTTACCTCATCAATCTAAAATGAGATGGCACTACAATAATTTCATACTTTGGGTATTCAATGAGATCCACAATATCCAAGGACAAAAGGTATTATTGGCAAACCTAGGTCAATCTAAAGCATTGACCATGGAGAATGAGTTTATTTTGTTCGAGATCGCCCAAAAAATGATAAGAAAGAATACTGTGTTAATGCTTGACGAATTCATGCTACCAGATATTGCATCAGCAAATATTATCAAGATTTTGTTCACATATTATTTTAAATTAGGTGGTGTTTTAGTGGCCACTTCTAATAAATTACCCGAGGAACTTTATTCTAATCAGTTTCATAAATCAAATTTTAAAAGTTTTGTGACAATTTTGAATTCAAGATGCCATTCAATAGATATGAATAGCAACACTGACTACCGTATTACCAAACCATCTTCCAACCTGAATAATATTACAAAATTGGATCCAGAAAGTGATCCAAAATGGGAGGAGTTGATAAAATTAAGGGCATTAAAACTCACACCAGAAGATGAGAATTACTTCCGGCCATTGCATGTACTTGGTAAATCCGAATCTTTTACTGTATATAATAGAACAACTGTTATTCCTTTGACTTTTCATGGTAATATCTGCTATTTAGATTTCGAGCAATTTTGCCAAGGTTTATACTCTTCTTCTGACTATATTACGTTGGCCTCGAGATACAAGGTGGTGATCTTGGATAATGTCCCTATCATGACTACCAAGATGAAAAATGAAGCCCGAAGATTCATCACTTTGTTGGATGCAATTTATGAGTCAAAGTGTCAATTTTTTATGAGGAGTGAGGTGGGTATTGATGATCTCTTCTTTCCTGATACTAGGGAAGATATCAGTGACGAAATCCGGAGTAGATTACCCCATGATTATTCTGATACCCTTGATGTACAAGAAGAGGAAATGTTTTCTAAAACGTCGATGGCCTTAGAAAATCCATATAGACCAAACACATCCACTTATGAAGACAGTATGGAAACTTTCGAGGAGCATGAAAAAAAGGATGTGGATTTTAAGAATGCATCGGCATTTACTGGAGAAGATGAGCGGTTTGCTTACAAGAGAGCAGTGCTGCGTATCAAGGAAATGGTGGGGTCCGACAGTTGGCGTAACACGGACCGTTGGATACCTATCGATGAAAGTATGCGGCCATGGGAAGATCATCAAAGCCTGGATTTCAGTAAATTACCATTAACTGAAATGGCCCCTTCAGAACCAAAAGTAAACATCGAAGGATTGCATCACTTTTGGGCCATGGGTCCATGGACTTCAAAACAGGGGAAACGACTCAAGGACAGCATAGCTAGATCATGGATTAGAACTAGTGTTCGAAACAAAGATTAATTTAATTATTCCAAGGTAACTAGTTGAAATACAAGTTGAATCGTGCATTCGCATCCTAAGTAAAATTGTTATACCCCCAACCATCCCGAGGAAGCAGTAACAGCTGGATTTCCAGGGCCGTCACTAGTAAGGAGGTAGATATCACTTGTTGATTCCTGGTGATTATGCCCCAACATTTAACCACTTCCTGTTCCAATATTGACAATAATAGTCGCATATTTGGTACCTGCCATTGCAACGACTGGGGTGTAACGTGGCTCTCATTACAGTATAGCGAAAGTACACCACTACACAGTTCTGCAACTAATTTCTCACTGCCATGGTGTAGGCGGTGGAACCACTTTATCCAACATAGATGATTTGCAAGCATTCCAATTACTGCGAAAGTGATCCTGGAATGGGGAATAAGATGATGACAAGAGTAGCATAAGTTCTTGGCTGAAACGGGTTGCATTTAGAAATACTACCGAATGAAATTAACTGGTGCGAAAGGAATGTGCCATACTGATTACGCTCGGCCATGAACTATGCGATTTTGGATCGGCATCTGACGGTGTCTGAAAAAATGAAAAATTTCTCCTACAAGCCAACATGGATTTTATTTTTTCTCTTGGATATGGAACTACCATCTGACCATCATGCCTTGGCATCACATTTACAAGTTTTGCTGCTAATCTAAGGAATTGAATTGTCACACAGGTAAAACCTTAAGAAACATGGGTTTCTGGAATTTTAAATCATGAAGTAGTAACAATATATAATTACCACAGGATGTCTAACAGTGTAGATACGTTCAAGTAACAACAAAGTTTCATATCAATTTTACAATGCAATTAAAGCAAACCTTCTGTGTATCTTTAGTTTCCTCCATTGCTTTGGCATATCATGGGGAAAGCTATAACCATTCCATCAGTGAAGTAAAGTATCACATTCACGGCCAAGGTTTTGATAAAGTTGTTCAGGACATTCAAATTCCTGTAGCTACTAAAGAAGACTTCTTCTACGGAAGTGAATTCGACATTTTGGATGGTGGAATCATTGAGATTGGTTTACTAACTAGAAACGGTGTGAATTCAGTTAGAGCTCGGTTATTTGGTGATTATGATGATACAAAACTGTCTTCAGAAATGACCTTTTCCCTTGATTTCGCTTGGATTGAGAAACTGCAGTACACCTTTGAAATCTCGAAATCTTCCTCCAGAGAGAAAGTATCATGGGATGCGTTTATTATAGATGTTGCTACGGATAATAGAAAGCTAGTTGGGAGTTTCGAGGGTCAAGTTGCCAAAATGGGCCTTGCAGGTACCTCTAAAACCTCCAATGTCCTCCTTCACAAGTCTTTGAAAAATATTAACAACGGGTGTTTCCCATATAGTTACTGCTCTGTTTCCCTTCCTAAATACCCCGGGTACGAAAATTTGGAAATTGATAAGGATTTCAGTAACTCAGTTATTAATATTGATGACAAATGTTCTAAGAAGTTTTCCGAACCTTCACAGAGCTTGTTAGACTTAACCTGGATTACCCTTTTCCAAAATGGTTTCCCAGATGAGTAATGGTTTCATGCCGCAATACATTTCAACATCTGTTTATTCAGTCAATGTATATTAACCTTATTAAACGTAGACACGGAATAGCAAGGATAATTTCTATCAGATTTTGTCCTTGACAAGACGTTATGTCAGCCGTTCAAGCATCTGATGAGAGTGCCAATAAAATACTAGAAACTCTTTTTATTATTCGTATTGAATGTTGAAACTTTTCTAGTAAGTTATCGAACAATCAGCGTGATCTATTTGCTGGAACAATTTGTTCCTACTAATATTTTTTCCCACTGGTAAACCCCCAAATTTGTATGTGTCTATGGTTGTGTTCCAACAACCAATGTTGTTTGAGGGTCTGATAATTTAAATGGAAATACCACGCTTGAAACAACAAGTGATGTTGAGTATTTTGTAAATTAGCTGTAAAACCGAGATTTTTCGACGGTTACTAAAATCTTCCAAATTTGAAGTAGCTGAAAACATAAAATATTGGAAACCTGAATTCTTCAATTTTCTTAAAAATGGTGAAAAATTGAAAAACGCATTGATTTACCTAATTTTATTCAAAAACCAAAAAATCAAGTTTCTGTCATGACAAGAGATAAATATTCTGAAACCTTGTCTAACTAATTTTTTGCTGGTTCTGGCCCATTTTGTTGGCTTTTTCAACCATCAAGGACAATTAAGCATGGAGCTGGGGCTTCTGAGACACACTATAAAGCAGGTTTCGCTTAGGGAACTAGGAACACAAAACCCGGAGTTTCCTCCAATTCCACAACACAAATTATTCACATTCTCGATTATAATTCACCTTCCCTGTGACCAATCGGATTCGTATCCCCTAGTTAAGCCTCAAGAATGCACGTGAAGTACACTTTCACGTGAAGAAAGTCACCAGAGTATCACCGAATAATTTCCTCTTGACGGTCTTCATTTGTTCATTTGTGACCTAATTGATTACTTCAACACTACCGCCATTCTTTTCCCGAAAAATTCACTCCAGGAACTCGAACTCTTTGCTTCCAGTTCCCCCAAATCCCAAATTCCTCGGTTGGGATCACGTGACCACTCACTGTGATTTCTTCCCCAGATTTTGTTGATAATCTCCCATTTAGACACCACCATGATTCTTACAGCGGAACGACTTGTACGTTTGGCGTATAAATACCCCAGTCTTCACAATTCGTGGTATCTCATTGCGTGTGCGTGTTTGACGGTGGTCAACCAACCACACGAAATCCCCAGCGTGTTCCACTTTGCCTTGAGACAACAGCTTTTGGAATCCACCACCGACACCACGTTGCTTACCAACAAGTATTTGATCCAAATGGCACAGGATTCGATCTCATCGTCGTCTAAATATAAGGACTTGACGGCCGTGGGAGTAAACTTGCCCGACGTGTTGATCCCTTACACCTACTACGACAAGCTTCCGCTTGGATTCAAATACTCATCATCTGAAGACATCCACGCTTGCCAAAGCCAGATTGCCGCCAAGGTCAGAGAGGTGATTCTCAAGAGTGTGGCGTTGGCAGGGCTTCCCAAGGCCATCAACGCATTGATGATCTTGAAGACGGTGACCCCCACTTCGATGAAACCAGCAAACATCCCGGTCCGTCCTGCCATAGTCAACCCTGGCCACGTCCCATCTTCAGACATTGTTGGAGAAGACGTCCACGGCACCAATTTTGACCAGGGCAACTTCACCAAGGAAACTATCGACGGCCCCATTTCGCCCAGTTCCATCAACACCCAACGCATCCAGGACGACCTCTACCGTGGGTCGGAATTCTGGAACGCCATATACACCAGCAAGGTCAATACCCGTATCCGCAGACAAATGATCAATGCTTACCCCGATTTGTGGACCTTCACTTACCACAACGTCTATGCGCCGTTGTTGAGTTTCACCGACGTGTTATCTGCTCGTGAAACGTCCATGTGTGTGGTGGCCAGCTTGATTCCACAGGACGTGAATCCACAGCTCAAGGGCCACCTCAAGGGCGCTTATAATGTCGGTGTGTCCAAACAGGAGTTGGAACACTTGAGGTTGTTGGTTTTTGATATCTGTGACTGGAGTGGCGGGGTCTCCTGGAACGGGGGCAAAGATGCAGTGGCTAAATTGTGATATATTCAGTAAACTACGCGCTTCATATGAATTGTGTATTGTAAATGCCATTGGCTTTTAACTAATGATTAATATTTGAGCATGAACTAAATGTCTTGAAGCAACAATTCCATAAAGGATTGCGGGATATCGAGTGGGGATTGATCAGATTTGCAGATGGAGCCGATGCCCATGGAGTTTGATGCACTTCACGAGCCAATTGGTCCATTTGCACAGCTGTCGAAGAAACTCATGCGAGGAACCCAGAACTCATTGTACATCGGTTGATGACAATTCGAGAACCTGATTGATACACTCGAAGAGAAGTTTGCTTAATCCACCATTACTTCATTCCCAGAACCGTAATAGTGGCCTCAAGGTACTCGCTCTCCTATTCTTCACTGATGCTTCACTGTTTCGGAACTATAACTTTATTCTGTCCTGTTTTCTGATCAACAAGACTTGCAAGCCACAGAACACGAAGAAGGCCAAGTATACAAATACTGCACCAAAAACGGTTTTGGCAACTGCAGCTCCATCTTCTGGGTCTTCAGTGGATCCCATCATGGACTCATGGTTGGTTTGGAACAAAAAGCCGATCACAGCTAAAATCACCACACCAAATGCAGACAATATGGTACAGCAGTATGCTTGACCCGTAGATACGACTGCCTTCATATTTTTGAATCTTTTGAGTAGTAGTATATCGTTGTCGAACACAGTTGTACTTGATAATATTGCCGGCAGTGAGGGCACATGGTGCACACACTACCCAGCAGATAATTAGCCTAGGGCACTGGGGTCAAAGGAGTCCAGGTGATTTTGCGAGTCTGGTTCGTCGATGGCCGAATCTTCCAGAAGTGCCAACGACAGATTTGTATGTAACAATGTAGGGATGGAAGTGGGAACGTTTTCTGGTTGTGGTGAGGACTCTGGAGGTGCAGTCGGGGATGAAGGTGCGTAGACCGCTTCAAGAGAGGCTGCGGGGACTGGTTCAGTCAAAGATATGGCAGCATCGGAGGCCTGAAGTTTCCTCCTTTTGAGTGATTGAACTGCTCGGTAAGTTTCCTTAAGGAGATGTAACCTGCTAGTCACGATATGAATGCTGTGGAGATATGCCTGGGGGTTCGGGTCTTCTTTCATGATGGAAAGGGCCTGGGCGACGTCAGTGCCAGAAATGCATGCGGTGGTGGTTTGAGGAGTTTTCGGTCCGGGTGAGCCAGATGTAGATCTCTTGAGAGACTCTGGTGACCTGGACCTCAGACTCATTTGTTGGGGCAATTGGTGAGTTTTTGACGATAATGAATGGGTACCGAGTGAACTGGTGGCTAAGGCAGGAGAGGGCGTGGGAGTCCGATTTCGGTTCCGACGTTCAGATATCTTCATCGGCGACGTCAAGGCAGAGTTATTTCCGCTTTGACGGTACCGCAATGTGACAAACATCGTAGGCTGAGGTTCGGCGGTGAAATGCTCATTAATCACAGGCTGGGTGACATGAAATTGAGGTGGGAGCGGATACTGAGGAAGAAATTCTTCCCTGAGCTCTTTGGGCGAAACAGGCTCACCTATGCGGTCCTTGTCATATTTCAAAGTGACCATCCGTTCCGACATGTTGCAGTGGTGAAATGGGTATGAACTTCGCAGTCAAAAAAGGACCCAGATCACCAAGGTCGTGCAATGGCTGTACTACTTGGCCGATGGTAAACGGCAACGAGTAGTTTACCTACAGCTATCCATATTGCACTGTCTGCACTAGCATACAATGACCACTGCAGAATTGAGCCAAAAGCCCGAACACGAACCGTTGGTGGCCACCGCTGAACAGTTGCTGGCGCTCATCGAATCATTTATCGAGTTGGGAGTATTAGTCCACGATAATCAGGGTACACACCAGTCGCATACTGCTCTTACTCATAAGACCAACCAGGTGGTCAGCCAGTTGTCTGGGTTGACCGCCAGTCCATTCACATACCAGTACCCCATTCCCATTGACGTGGTGTCGTACATTGAGGACGGAAGAAACCCCGACATTTACACCAGAGAGTTCATCGAGGTGACAGCCAAAAGCAATGCCCGTCTCAAGGGCAAGATGGAAGGGTTTGCACAGTTGCGGGACGTTCTAGGAAAGAAGCTCGGCGAGGAATTTCCCCGGATGAAGGAAAGCATCACTGACATATGCCAACGAACCACTGGAGGAAGATAACAGTGCCCCAGTGATCAGTAAATGGGTGAAAAATGAATGCTACATAGTTGCTCGATGTCAAAGACCCTCAAAACCGTGATACAAGAGGAGTATCCGCATATTTACTACACTCCATCAGGTAAACTGGACGCCAAATAAGTGTGACATCGAGGGATGTTGAGATCGTAAAGTGCAGACGATTCCATGTCTTGGTTCACTATGATTATTTCCATCGAAATGAACGAGGTGTTTTCATTCAGAGGGTTAAAATTACATCTACCTTCGTATTTGATGCCTCTATTGTGTGTTTCCAAATTTTAGGCAATATGAGATGAAATCAAGTTTTAATGTGAATCCACCTGGCTTCGGTTTTCATTTTTGCCTTCATGCTAGATACTTTCAAGGATGAAGGCAAAAATTCCAGATGATAGAATAGGACTGTTTTTGATTCCTTAGAAATGATTACAAAAGTGGAAAATATTTAGCATCTCCGCTCAATATTATCAACTCAGATATTTCCTTGGAATTGTTAACAGAGTTGTATGCACTCAAACAATGCTTTGTTTGATCCCCACACCACTACGAAAACCTGTGAAGATAGAGTTCACGTGTTGTATTCTAAGCAAGCAGAAACTTTTAACACAAAACTAGGAATACTGGGTGGAATCCCTTCCATGTAATTCTTTGCATCTTTAAGCAAAACCCGGTGATCCTACATGCGGGACAATTTAAGGTGCATGCTTTTTATCACCGGACTGAATGCACCTTTCGGATATAGATGGAGATCTGGAAAGATTGATATCAGTAAATATTGTAGACTTGAGCCAAGATGGCCAGTTGAATAAACGTCGCTTGACTAAAGCAACTCAACTTACAAACATTCCGAATAAGATTCTCTCGCAAAGTCGCCAATGAAACATAGCAAAGATCGTGCAACGAGTACCTGAAAATGAATGGTGTTCAAATTGGTATGGTGCCATTCCCAATCTGGATGTTAACCCCAGATGCAAGAAATTTCCACAAAACACACAGGTGTGCAGAACTCCTTAGCTTTTTTCCGGGATATTGGCGCCAAAAAGTATGCGCTAACTAAAATACCAACGGAAAAAGGTTCAACATGTACGTTGGATTAACCTTTTCTCTGTTCTTTTGAGGTTTGTTTACTGTGTGATTCAACAGCAAATAGGTTTGTTGACATTGGGGTTGTATTGTGTTGGAACATTGGAAAAGCCAAGTGATAACAAAAATGGTGCCGTAGGATACGGTAAACAATAGAATAAGACCCAATAGCAGCACCGAACACTGTCAGTAGAGACTAAGATTTCATTGCCCATGAAAAAAATAATAAATATTATTTCCACGCGGTTTCTTTTCCGTTTGTACTTGCATCTTGACATTTGTGCATTTCCGTTCGCTCCGCCAGCTTTGTGGACAAAGCGATCGCGATTTTAGCCACGTTGCATAGAATACGGTTTTTGGTAAGTAACCAGCATCTCAAATCACTGTAGTTTCTAAGCATCACCAGAATTAAGATCCATATACATGTAAGATCTGGCGACTCTAATGAGTGCTGGATGGTCAGTCCACTTTAATGGGGCCATGCTAGAATCTCGTGCAACCACAAATGCCGACGTGCATTGCGCAGTTCATGTGGAGTGGAAAATGCGGCAGGAACAATAGGACGCTTCATCATCAATGGTGCAGCCTATCGTTGATGGACTTGGAGTGAGGAGGCCAAGGGTGGGGGTACAAGTGGCCCAGAGCGTACTAGTGCCCGGATAATACCGATAATCGCCGAGATGTTCTGAGTTGGGCTGTGGGCCAGAAACCTTAACAGAACTACCCCATCCTAAAGTGAATAGTTCCAAGTATCAAGTTGGAACTGTAGACTAATGGTCCCCAGATTATTTTGGTGACAGCATTCCCACCAAGGTGTCTCATCATACGTAGCAATTCTCATGTGGGACAAACGATGGAAGAATACCAACAATCATGAAACTGACTGACAATAGAGCTGCCATGAAGCTTTCATAAAATCGAGACAGTCTTCGTTCCATTTTGGAGCCCGAACAAGAGTATTTTCCCACCTGCTCCCCCAATCGTGGAAATATCATTGGGATTTTCCCCCCACCCCCAATTCCAGCTTCATCTTCGGTGCATCGTTGGGCGACACTTAACGGGCAAATCAAATTTACCAAAACATAACCTGGGACCCGTGTATGAACCAAATTATTTGTAGCGGGGGCTGGTACAGTAAGTATAGGACAATCACCTGCCTCCAAAGTGCGCATAAATACGACAGATTCGGTATTGTGCAGCCGAAACGGGGGTTGTCCTGTATAATCTGGCGCAAGATATCGCCTTTTCGGCTGCAATATACGATCGACTCTCCGGATTTGGCCAGATACATGCACCTGGATAATTGTGGAAAACCATCGTGCATGAAGACCTTATTATTCATGCATATTCGCTGCAGAATGCATGCAACTGCAAGCTGGCCATGTTGCTGTTATTGACTTGCCCTAGTGGCAGGGTATCCTATAAGTATTGCCTGGTCGCTCTTACTCTAGCCTAGCTTGCAAGTCTCGCCTAAGTCGCTCTTTTGAAAGGTACTTCCATCACCATGCACGCCACCAAGAATACCCAACTCCTTTCCCTTGTCATGTTGGCCATGGCCGGCTCTGTTGTCGCCGTGGACCCACCAGCTGACACCACTACCACCACTACCACCACTCCTGTTGTTACCGGTACCACTACTGTCCCATTAGAAGAACAAGTTTTCGAAACTGCTTTCATTTTCACCAACACAGACGGTTTGTTGACCACCCAAACTATCATTGGATCTACTGCTTTCGCAACCACCGTGTTCCCATCTAGCGTTCCAGCCCCAGCTCCTACTTCCGTCACTACCAACGACCCAGCAGATGTTACCTCCACTGCTTCCGACCCAGCCGATGTTACCTCCACTGTCATCGACATCAAGACCACCGTCGTCACCATCACCTCCTGTTCAGACAACAAGTGTACTGAGGTTCCTCACACCACAGGTCTTACCACCGTCACTGAGGATCACACCATCTACACCACCTACTGTCCTCTTCCAGAAACCACTACCACCAAGACTGACATTGAGCACGTCACCAAAACTATCACCCAGTGTTCCGACAATGCTTGTAACGTCGAAACTGTCATTGTTCCAGTGACAAAGACTGTTACCACTTGTACTGACGCTAAGTGTGCTCCAGCCCAACCAACAGCTCCAGCTCCAGTTCCAGCTCCAGCTCCATCTGTTGACAAGACTTCCACTGTCACCACCACTATTAAGCAAGATACCAAGACTCCAGAAGTAGCTCCTCAATCCAAGCCAGCTCCAGCTCCAGCTCCAGCTCCAGCTCCAGCTGCTCCTGTTGCTATGCAATCAGAGAACGGCGCTGCTTCCAAGCAAATTGGTGCTGCTGCCATCGGTTTCTTGGGTGTTTTGGCTCTTCTTTAAGTAGCGAACCCTCTTTTTATGTCCTAGTCTAATGTAATTGCTGCAACTGTATACTACAGTAGTGAGCGGAAAATACCTTTATGAATATCTAATGGTGTCTATACCAATTAACGTATTGATGTGACTTTGAAGTAGTAGGCTATAGAGAAGGAAGCTGTACGTCGCTAATCCTTATATGATCGGCATAAGAATCACTAGATTGGCTATTGCCCGATCATCCCACACTAAAACCACTATGGAGGAGGCGGATTAATTAGTAAGTAATCATGCATCGAGTTGCACCATATAGTAAAGGTAGCATACCCCCTCAAACCGATACCACTAAATGACAACACATACCGTTAAGATTATAGAAAACTCAGCAAGTAAAATTGAATAATTGACAAAGGGCAAAATTGCAATACAATAAATGATAGGTATGGAATATAGACAGTGCACTATCCTAAATTAAAAAAATTGCACACAATTTTGGATGGTGAATCTCCTACCTTTGTGAATATGGAGATTAATCCTAGATCAAAGACTTGGTCAAACTAGGTCTTCTATGGTAATAATTACTCAAAGTGGTCCTATTGCTTATTCATTTCAAACGTACTTTTGGTATGTACTGGGTTCACCTGGTTGTGACACTACCTAAAATGATTTCTTCTTGGCCCACTAACAGTAGACTTAATTATTATCTCAATGTTTGGCTTAGCTAAGGCCTCTCCAGTTAAAATCGTTTTGGCACGAGATGCTATAGTCAGAAATCGCTTCAAAGTACCTTCCAAGTTGATCAGGTCAGTCAAGACCTCTACTGTGGATTGGAAACCCGTCAAGGGAGTTCAAGGTAATCTCGCAACTTTGGAACAACAAGCTAAGATTCCTTACCTCAGAAGATTCTTCTTGGGGCTCATGATAGCAATGCCAGTGATCAGTTTCGGTTTAGGCTGCTGGCAAGTCAAGAGATTACAATGGAAAACAGATATCATTGCTAGAAGTGAGAATGCATTGGCTCAACCTCCTCTCGATGAGTTGCCACCAATCCTCGATCCTAGCGTGATCCCCGAATTTGAATACAGAAGATTCAAAGTGAAGGGTGAGTTTGATTACTCACAGGAAATGTTTTTGGGTCCAAGAATGAGAAATGGGGTTGTTGGTTACTTGGTAGTGACTCCGTTCATCAGGTCCAGTGGTGGCAAGCCAATTCTTATTGAGCGTGGCTGGATAAGTAAGGACAAGGTTGTACCAACTACAAGAAGCAAGGGTTATTTATCGCATTTAGCATTCCCTCAAGGTGAAATCGAGATTGAAGCCTTATTCAGAGTGATGCCTGAAAAGTCATATTTACAATATGATCACGAGGAAGGATCTCGTCTATTCAATGTTCACGACGTACCCGTAATGGCTGCACAATCAGGTTCCTTGCCCATTTATTGTCAGATGATTTATGACTTGAGAGATCATGTTGAATGGAGAAAACAATCCCAAGCCAATGAAAAAACTTCATGGAAATCATGGATCACCGGTTCTAAAACCAAATCTAGCGATGATGAGGATGCATTTTTCATTGCAGCAGAAGCAGACCATGATTCTACCTTACAATATCAAGAATTTGAATTTGTTAATGAGGGAGTTCCCATTGCGGCATATCCCAAGATTAAATTTACTAACAATCATTTGCAATATTTAGTGACATGGTTTGGCCTTTCAATTGCCAGTGCAGGATTATTAGTATATTCTTTCTGGAAGAAGGGAAGTCACCTGTCTGCTGAAAAGATCATGGAGGCCAAGAGAAGAGATATGGCGAAGAAGTTGTAAAATTGCAAATTAAATTTATTCTTTGTACATAGACTAAACATTAATTGGTTGGTTGGAAGAACTAAACAACCCAAATAGCACCACAATAAGGGAGATGTCCGACAAAAACATGCTGAATATCTGATAGTATGCTAACAACAGAACCACAAGAGGACGGAATTGTTCCACTTGGGGTAATACCATGGACCCAAAGGATAACAATTTAAGAATCAAATTATTTTCTGTAGCTGCGGTAAGGACATTTTGCCTAGTGGCAATCAAGTAGAAACTGGCCAAAAATATTGCTTCGAGAGTAGAGAACCAAGTAAAGAAACTTTTCACTGGATCGACTGGAGTCAATTCACGGATAAAGCCGAAGGAACTACCACGGAAATCAAAGCCTTCAGACTTGCCGAAATGATAGAAAAAGTTGAAGAGAACTGCCGAGTATCTCAACAAGAGGAATATAAAATTCCATTTGCGTTGTTGTTGTTGGTG
This sequence comes from Suhomyces emberorum, assembly GCA_003707835.3. NCBI lineage: Eukaryota > Fungi > Ascomycota > Pichiomycetes > Serinales > Debaryomycetaceae > Suhomyces > Suhomyces emberorum. The sequence continues at coordinate 429,412 of PPLQ03000012.1, forward strand.
ATATGCGTGTAATTCTTGAGTGTATTGACTTTGTTCAGGTTGAGGAGAAGCTCCTGGTGGGGCACCACCTGCATTACTGAACATGTTCTTCATCATTTGGGCGATTGGATCGTTGTCGTTGTCCTCATGTTGTTGGCCATGGTTCATCAAGCTCTTGAAGATTTGGTCGATATCTGGCTGCTCAACGTTGACTCCATTGGCTCCGTTCAAAGTGTCAATATGTTGCACCTCAGGATCAGCATCTGGGTCAATTTCCTTAGTAGTTGATTTGGGGATATTTGGAATGGCTGGATGTGAAATTCCCGATACTTCGGATGTGGATTCTACCGCAGGCTTTTCTTTGTCTAATACTGAGATGGTTGAGTGTTCTTTAACAGAAGATCCCAGTGAAAGAATGGTGTTCAATCTGTCTGTAGCTTGACCCTTGGCCATCTTGGCCTGTCTTCTTTCACGGAGTAACCTCTTCTTCTCTTCAGCTGATAACGGAGCTTCTGACATGGTACCGGGTGCTATATGTTGTTTCACTGGAGTTGGTGATGGAATTGTATATAAATAAATGTGCGACCTGGCACTACCTACAGTGTGCACTGAAGGGGAATAATAGAAGCAAATATCACAACACAACCATCCGAGTTCCGAAAGCGTATTGTTCCCAGTATTGGATTATTGAGTTTCCGAAAGGTTTTCTGTGTTGTAACATTTATTCATTATCGCAATAGCTTTGATTTAGGACTTTTCAGAATCAATTTCAATCATTTTATCAGTGATTTGAGGAGAAGATTTGATAGTGAACGTCCCCTCATACCAGTCAGATTGAGTTTAAAACTACAAAGAGTTGTCAGTGCAAACTGTTTCCAAGTACCACATCTTTTTATTTGTTCGAATTAACGCTAATATTTACCTTGGTTGACTATGGTACTTCCAGATAATTTGAACTATCAGGAACAATTACGTCGACAAATCATCCTTAACTCAATGGAAAACAAGGACTACCTTTTGGTGATTGCTTCACAGCAACAGAAGTCTGTGCAACAGGTGAAGCATGAGTTGATGTTGAAATTAATGGAAGGATAATACATAATATACACAGGTGCTTGGCTACAAGCCCCAGAAGTGACGTGAACCCCCAACAAGAATTCTATAACTGGATGCTGAAAGTTCTGTCTTCTTTGTTGTGGGCAGTTGTCATTTTTAAGGTAAGCTATCCGAATCTAGCTCTTTTGGAGGTACAATCATCGGAATCTAGGTCTATCAGACGGTTTGGTCACCTTGCCAGCCCGTTGCACCCGAGGAGTAGAATCAAACAATCCTCTCATGTACCGGGGAGGCTGATTCAAATTGGGGCCGCCAATGGCATCCTTACGGGTTTCGATGGTAGATATGGGTTTGGATCTCGGAGCAGCAGTGGGAATTCTGGAGGTTCGAGAGCGCTTTTCTCCCGAGTTGGCGACAAACGACCCGTCGTTGTTCGAATTGGAGTCTTCTTCTTGGAGCCTCGATCCCTTGGCTGAAGTACCAGCCTGTGTGGCTGCACTTAGAGTGTTGCCTTTGTTTGTGTTGGGTTGCCTTGGCACCCTTTGGCGAAGAGGCACCCGAGCATTTGTCACTTTAGATATCGCTGGTTTAGTCAAGATAGATAGTTTCAGTTTAAGATGTTCATTCTCTTTCTTTTTCTCCTCGAGTCGAGCTCGAAGGGCCTCGATTCTTCCCGATGTGGCCTTTCGGTGTTGTAGCTCTTCCCACGCTTTGAGTGTAGGACATCCTGGGAAATCCACACACCACATGGTTATGGACAACCCATACATGAAACTGGCAAACGACTCATTGAATCCAAGTGCGATGGCATCATGGATCTGATTGAGGTTTGTCATGTTAACATCCAATTCTTCCATAGCATCTGAGATCCGTCCAAAACGTTCGATGTTTACGGAGTTTTCCATGGGCGTGTGATCTATGTCAACAGGGTAGTGTATTTTCGGGGACTGAGTGAGCAAGTAGAGACCCGAGGACCTCTGCAGTTGCCTTCGCTTGGCCTGTGAAGGTGTGACGGGCCTAGAAGAGGGTAGCATGATGGTTGTTTTGGTCGCGTAGTAGATGAATTTAATTAATGCGGAAGTTTTGTGGAGGCCGCGATAAAAACAGCTACTTATAGTCAGAACGATTTTGTGAGAAATGCACTAGGAGCAACAATTACTCTCCCATATCATTATACGAAACTTCTGGAATATTATTAATTGGAAGATTCTGCTGATTATGGTGTGAGGATTATATGCAGCCAATTTAATGACTGGACACCAATGTTGTATGTAATTATATGTCATGGTTGAGATGCGCCATATCCTTGTGAGTAGTGATGCTGGTCTTCTACGAGTCGATGATAGCAATTAATTCAAAGGCGTATGGATGCCATTCGTTTATTATTCATTTGCATTTTTTAGAGCCTAAAAAGGCCATAGTGGTTTGGAAAATCATCAGGTTCATTTATTCCTAAACACCTGGATGCATTTATTCCAGGCCAATGATTTCCTGCCAGGTCTTACCCTCCTTTTTCAATTCAACTAACAATTCATCTCTAATGTGAGCTGGTAATCCCGGACCCTTGTAAGCGAAAGCTGTGTAGAGTTGCACAAAGGTGGCACCGGCCTTACCGAATTCGAGAACATCTTTACCAGAAGAAATACCTCCACAACCAACAAGTACCAAGTTGGAGTCCTTGGTGTACTTGCGGAGGGTTCTCAATGCTTGCAAAGACAATGGCTTCAAAGGCTTACCAGATAATCCACCGGCCTGGTTGATAAGCTGGGAGTCCGTAGTACGCAAACGTTCAACAGGACGGGAAATGGTGGTGTTGGAAATGATGATACCGTCGACCTTGGCTTGCTTGGCAGAATTGGCAATAGATTCAATTTCTGGCTCGGTAAGATCGGGTGCTACCTTCACCATTACTGGAGGTATCTTGCCCAACATGTTGGCACCAGCTTTATTTCTTTCGCTCACCACAGTAGTTAACAAGTTGGTCAACTTCAGCTCGCTTTGAAGATCTCTCAAGCCTGGTGTGTTAGGGGATGAAACGTTGATAACCAAAACGTCGGCATAGGGAGTCATGCGGTCCACTCCCTTGACATAGTCTTCGACTTCGTCACCTAACTTGTTCTTTCCCAAGTTGATTCCGAGGAGTCTTCCGTTTCTGAAGGCGTTAGATGGAGCGCCTCCATCTCTGCCAATCAACTTGGCGAATCTGGTACGTAATGAAGCGATTACACTGAAGTGTCCTGAGGAGTTGAAACCGTATCTGTTGATGACAGCATCATCACGAGGTAATCTGAAGAAACGGGGTTGAGGATTTCCTGGTTGGGCCTCTGGTGTGATAGATCCAATCTCCACATAAGAGAATCCACAGTCGAACAATCCATCGATGGCTTCTCCTTCTTTGTCCAAACCTGCTGCAAGACCAATGGGGGTCTGTAAACGAGTGTTGAACACATCCACTGCCAAAACACGAGCATCTTCTTCACTGAGCTCGGGGTCCAGGATCTTGGGTGCTAAACCAGACTTAAGAAGGGCAATTCCCAATTTGTGGCCTTGTTCGGCATCTGTAAAAGTTCTGATAAGGGGACAAAGAACGTATTCGTGAATGGCAGATCTGGAGTCAATGTAGTAGTAGCCTCCAATGGACAACCCAATTAAGGCCCCCGTGACACCCACTGGCCCAGGAATGATACTGGCCCTCCGAACAGCTTGTTTACCCACAGACACAAATGGCTTGAAGAATCTCATGATGGACTTGGTACTTTCATGTTAACCAGTGCAGAGAATCACCATAACTGCCACACGTGATGGATGGCCCAAAATCCACAAATACCACGTTAATCAAGGGAGTCGGAGTGGAATTCAAACCGGACAAACACAGTCATATAGAATCAATCTTTTCGAGGTATGTGGAAGTGTTAAAAGTCTACAATCTGCCCCCACTGGTGTGCTACCTCCACCGTACCCCCAGATCAAGTGGGGGACAGGTATCTTGTCTCTTGAGTCACGTGACCAAAACAGCCATCTCTTCTCGATGCCTGAAAAATTACAAAGTTACAATAAACCTGTAATATAAATGTCCACCAAACCACGTCAAGACGGCGCTTCTCGCCAGTCCAACGGCGGTATTTCCAAGAAAGCTGCTCGTGCGAAGCATTACAGAAATCAGCATGCAAAAAAAGCGTTGGCAAGAACAGAACTCCAGTACAAAGATGCCCTTAAAGCAGCTGAAAGAACAGAAATGTTATTGCAGGAAGAGGCGGGTTTTCTCGAGGCAGAAGGCATGGAAAAAACCTACAAGTTCAAGCAGGATGATATTGCCGGTGCTGTGGATGTTAGTACAGCAAACAAGAAATTCGAGTTGCAGTTGCCTGAATTCGGTCCTTACACCATGGACTTCTCCAGAAACGGAAGAGAGCTCTTGATCGGTGGCCGCAAGGGCCACGTCGCTGCATTAGACTGGAGACAGGGTAAGTTGGATGCAGAACTCCATTTAAACGAAACGGTTCATGCTGTCAAATTCCTCCATAATGACCAGTACTTCGCAGTGGCCCAAAAAAAGTATACCTTCATTTATGATAAAAACGGTATTGAGCTCCATAGATTGAAGCAACATGTGGAAGCCACGCTTTTGGACTTCTTGCCATACCACTTCTTACTTACCACCGCCGGCCATTCGGGCTTTTTGAAGTATCATGATACCTCCACCGGTCAATTGGTAAGTGAGCATAGAACCAAACTTGGTCCTACCCAAGCAATGAAACAGAACCCATGGAATGCAGTAATGCATTTGGGACACGGAAACGGTACCGTGTCGTTGTGGAGTCCAAGTATGTCTACTCCATTGGCAAAGCTTTTATCTGCCAGAGGTCCAGTGAGAGACATCGCTATCGACAGAGAAGGAAAATACATGGCAGTAAGTGGCTCAGAAAAAGTCATCAAAATATGGGATTTAAGAAAAATGGAAATTATGGATACCTACTACACTCCAACCCCGGCAAACTCGTTGGATATTTCTGACACTGGATTATTATCAGCAGCTTGGGGTGGCCATGTGACAGTATGGAAAGATGTTTTCAAAACCAAACAAACCGAAGCATACATGACACATTTGATCCCAGGATCCAAGATCGAAAAGGTCAAATACGTGCCTTTTGAAGATGTTCTTGGTGTGGGCCACCAAAAGGGTTACAGTTCATTAATCATTCCAGGTGCTGGTGAAGCCAATTACGATTCTTTGGAATTGAACCCATACGAATCTGCTAAGCAGAGACAAGAAAGTGAAGTCAGATCCTTGATGAACAAGTTACCTGCAGACACCATCACCATGGACCCATCTGAGATTGGTAAGATCGATAAGAGAGCTAATACTATCAAGTTGAAACCAGGTGAGATAAACGAATTGGAAGCTGCCAATGCCGACGAAAAATTACAACCTAGACCCGACGTGAAGAGTAAAAACTCCAAATTAAGATCACATATCAGAAAGAGAACTCAAAACGTTATTGATGAAAGAAAGATGAGAGTTGAGAGAAACTTGAAGATGGAAAATGAGGCCAGAGAAAGAATGAAATTGGAAGAGCAAGGCATTTACGAAGAAGAGGATGTATTGGATCATGCATTGAACAGATTCAAATAGTCTAAATAGCATTATGTACATTAATACTGAATTTATCAAGATTCAAATGAGGGAACAAAAGACTTGTAGAAAACTTTTTCCATGACCTCTTTCTCCCATTTTAGAGAAAGGATGTAAGTGCTTTCGCCAAAATCATTGGAATCTTCTATGTACCTCTCAACAATTAAGTTATCATCTAAACTAGGTCGCACAGAGTATCGAAGTCCCAACTGACCTAATCGGGTCTCTGTCAATAAATATTCATCAATAACATTTTGGTCTTGTAGATTCAAAAACGAAATTGCAGCAGTTGCAATGGTTGAGATTCTAGAACTCGTAACACCAAAAAGTAGTAAGGAGTTACAAAGTTTTCTCAACTCCTTACTTTTTTTATATACCAATAAATTAAACCAGTTAATACCTTCAGATATGTGCAATTTGTGGTCTTGATCAAGGTGCAATTCTATCATATTCTCGATAACATCTATATGCTGGAAAACCAGTAAAGTAAACACCGTTTCCTCTTCCGAGCACAATTTTCGTAATTTCATAGCGTGGTTCAGTAGATTTGACGCCGTTTCGAAAAGTTCATGACCAAGAAAGAATGTTAATACCAGAATAACAGTTTTTGGTAGTGATAGGTCAACTTCTTGGCACTCAGAACGTAGTGGACTACCTGGGAGTTCAGCTAACCAGTGAACAAAAGCCCTTATGAATTTGCTGTTAGATTGATTTTCCTCCATGTTCACAAATAAACTCTTGGAGGTCTACTTTTGAATGCGAAACTACGTGTAGAAAGTAATATATGCATGAATTAATAGCCAATGATTAGAAAAAGTGGCTAGCTGTTTAGTATATGACATGTTTCCTGAACTTGCAGGGCTAATGTGAGGTTCTGGCAGAAATAGAAAACTTGGAGTAATCAACAGTTATCAAATCGCCAAAAACGCCGGAACTAGTCGAGTCGTTAGAAGAATTGACATTGATTGCATTGTTGAACATTTCCACCAAGTTAATCTCTGATTTAATGTATTCTAACACAACTTTAAATTTACCTTTGGACATTTCATTGTGCCTTTCCAACTTCTCTTGCAAATTTAAATCTTTGATGATCTTGATTAACTTCAAGGAGTTTTCAGGATCTTCAGTACTCTCCACATTAACATGGGATGAGTAACTTTCTGATTGCAGTTCGGATCCTTCGAATTGGAATTTTTGGTTCATCACGATAAACCAAGCATTGGCTATCTGTTCATATGCAAGTTGTTTGGTGTATTGGAACTCGTTATTGCAAAAGTTAGGTATTTGATGGATAAGGTCTGTAATGTGGTCTAGAAACACTAAGGAATTAAGTGGGTTGTGTTCTATTGGTGGCAAAAAATGGAGGATGAAATCTGACAAACAATTCAAAAATTCGTTCAAGTAGGGTTTAATTCTCAAGTATGAGTAGTCACTTTCTATATCACATTTATAAGGTAAATGGCTTATTATGCCATCATACTTGTCTTTCAACAAAGCCATAGAGTTTTGGACTGTAGGTTTAGGTGAGCGGTTTTGGATAGTAGATGCAATTTCGGGGTGTATTTGAACGAGTTCAGAAAGTAAGCATTGTAAGGCATTCTGGTCTAATACTTCGATCAAACGATTAATTGGCAAAGTTTGACCCAAAATCTTAGGGGTTTTTGATTTCTTGAACTTTGATGCTGACAGATGAATATGTGACTTTCTTTGAGTGTGTCTGTATTGAAGGTGGGATGGGTTGGATTGAGAAGAAGGAGCTGGCTCCACTGATTCATCTTCCAGAAGTCTTCTCTTCTTGACACTTTGGTCAGAGTTCAAGCTTTGGATATTGGGAGTGTATCTTGGAACACTGGTTTGGGTATTGGAGGGAGCTTTTTGCTCAAAACTATTTGATGGTGTGAAGGTTGAAGGCTTAACCCCCCACTGAAAACCAGCAGAAACCATTCTGGGCGAAGAGGTTGGAGGAATATTGTACGAAGTAATTAGTTATTGACAAGCTGATGTCACGGAAAAAAGACGTAAATGGATTGGAATCTAATGGAAATAAATGTAATGTATTTGAAAAATCGATGATGCCAGAGGGTCTGCGGAAGGATTTGGAACTGTGTTAGCAATATAATTAAGAGGTGGAATGGGTATTGACGATGGCAGTGTGGAAATGCAATTACCCGGACATTTTCTTACAACGGTGGAAATCCAAGAATGTTCTGCGTGTACCTACCGTAAGGGACAATCAGAACAGGTGACCCTACATAATGTACAATAGATACCTGGAATCACTACATGGTTCATGGGTTTAGGTCATTAATTGCCACTGTCATAATATGGTGAATATCATGACGCCTCCAATATGACATAAACTGAAAAAAGTTACTTCGTTCTAGAATAATTACATGATTTTCCATAGCAATTATGTCACGCACCTCCATGAATTGCTTTTGTTAGAATCCAATTTTTCAGTAAGAAGATTTGGTAGTCACCTGAAATCAGATCGAGCAAATCACCGATAAGAATTCCACCATCGAGGGTCAATCCTATCGATACCAATAGATAAGAGGGGTGCAAAAATTCCACTAATATTCGTCGGATTTCGGATTGTAACGTCTGCTTCTATTATGGACTATCTGTAAATAATTTTTCTGTGGTAGTGATAAGTTACAAATCTCTATATAGCCTGATGTGAGTGACGCATACAGACTACTAATTACCCTTTCTACGTTTAGTGGTGCTATTGATTCATTCTTGCTTACTTGCTCACTTGCTTGTAGCATACTATATACATACACATCATGATTCATAGACTAATAGTAGTCGTTACCTTCGTATTCAGAGTCACTGAAACTATAATCATCATCCTCATCAAAATCTGATTCTGAGTCTTGATCATAGTCTGCTTCATTGAAGCCCATATATCTATTCCTCTTAATCTCCACCTCATCCTCGGAATGGGGGTGTGCGTCATCATGGGCGGTTTCTACCCTGGAATTGGTGAAGTTCCCTCCATTGGTGTCGTCGATCCCTTCCTCGCATTCATCCTCCTTTTCCTCGAGCTCTATCTTGAGTTCATGCATAATATCAAAGCATTCCGCTAATAATGCATTTAAAGTACCTTGACCCTCAGGAATTTGGTTGTTGATGATAAACTTACCGTCTTTTCTAAGGTTGTCTAACGATGCCAATTTGAACTGGAATGGGTATAATTCACGAAGGTTGTTGAGACCGTCAATTCTCTTGATTTCGAGCAAGCACTTCCTTACTGTGGATAATTGATTGTGGATAGGTTGTAATGACTCACTGACTGGTTCAGAGCTCTCTAAAAGTTTATAAATCAACGAGTAACATCTTCTCAAAAGGTATAAAATGAGGAGTTGGTTCTTTCTCAATTGTTGAGCTGCCACATTGTGCTCGCCTTCATTGAGCCTTTTATTCAAGACGATTCTTTCGTCGTCAATCTCTTTCAATAACTTTTGATAAGTATACAAATCAGTCTCTCTTAATGTCCATCTTCTGGTGATGAGTAGGTTTTCTAAAGTGTGTTTTAAATCAATGAGTTTGAGGTATAATCCTTCAAAACCCTTATTGATGATTTTGACTTCTTCATTATCTGAAATTGACAAGGAATTTTGAAATAATGTCGAAAGTGAGGAGGAGTCTGCTTGAATCGATAAATCGTTCAAAAGATTGTTACAGTCATCCAACAATCCATTCAATACTGCTTGTATAGCATCAAGAACCTTTTCGTCAGCCTCCACACTGCTGTGGAATTTTCCATCGGACGAGTCTCTGATCGATTCGATGTTCTTCAAATCCTTTTTGAATTGGGTGATTTTTGATTTGATTAAATCTTGGCTCTCTTGCGTGGCTTCTTGTTCATGGTCATGGGTTTTGATGGTGAAAAAATTCAAGATAGATTTTCTGATTGAAATGAGTTTGTTATAGGTTTCTTCGAGGTCAGAAGGAATTTTCTTGAAGTTATTCTCGAGCTCGTTGTATAATGTCTCACACCGGTTCAACTTATTTCTTAAAATGAGATTTTCTTCGATCTTATGGATATTGAGGTTTTCCGAGTCGGTGGAACTTGCCATATCAACGTCGTTGTCGTCGTCATCGCCACTCAAAATGATATCTCTGATCTCTTCTAAACGTTGCTTGATGGGCTGCAAGTCTTCTAACGTGTACACCTGGCATTCACGTAAATGGTGGAGGAACTTGTGCACGGTGGACAACGAGGAGTAGGTAGCCGGGGCAAACTTGGTCAAGCCACAAGTGACGAAGCATAACGACACCAACTGCCATATATCGTCGATAAGCAAGTCATTGCTGTTGGGCAAGTTCAAAGTGATACCTTTGAGCTCTTCATCCTTCCGGGTAAGCTTCAAATCGTGCAACAAGTTCAAGAATTCGTCATAGATCTGGTATATTTGTTTGGAGTTGATGTATTTATTGCGGTCGTTTTTGAGCGATAACAATGTTTTGTTCATGGCTATGAACTTCTCCAGAAGCTCCTTTTCGTAGGCGGGGACCGGCATCTTGCCGGAGGTTTGGGATGGGGTTCCAGGACGGGGGTTTGAGTGGGCGGTCATTGGGGGCGTTGATAGTGGGGGAGCAGGCCACCAAATGTGTAAAACGCCAAAGATGGAGGTCTAAACTGTAAACGATGTACAAATACACTATTCAACCTTTATGCTAAGGCAATTGGCAACAGTGAACAAACCGTGGGTGGAAAGTGGTGTGGATAAGTAATCAAGAGTGGTTCTCAGAGTCAACTGATAAATGGGGCGGGTTGTGGTGGCATCACGTGTATGGCGATTGTGTCGCGCACTACTCATTATTAGACTAAGATGGTGGATGTAGTGAATACACCCTAGTAGTGGTCTACTGGGTTGTCATCTACGGTGCTGCGATCAACAGCAACAGGCCAGTCCGTGGACGGCGGGTTAAACCGATGGTATGATATATTTACGTAAAAGAACCAAGAAAGTGAGTCTTGCAGAGACACGATGGGAGGGTATGAAGGAGTGAAAGCACCGTAGTTTTGCAGGTTAGTACAAGCAACAACGCCACATTAGCGTACCAATTACACCGGGCAGCTTCAGAAGAAGATCAGCTGCACCCAATAGATCAATGGACGAAAGGGCATGCCATATTAAGAACACTAACCGAAGGAAGGTGATAGGGTCAGTTCACGGTGATCATCCTGGCCGAACCCAAAGGACGCCACCAAGGCTGCTAAACAGAGGTAGAAATAAAGGTCCGAAGGACATCATAAGCCAGATGTGAGGGAAAGTCCGTTATTCGAGATTGTAACCATAGATTAAGCGTCAGGGTTGGCCACCTGGAGAATATTCCGCGAATAGTCTTCGTCGGCCAAAGAGCCTTCCGACAACCGGCGACGGCCCATCATGATAGGATTCAACCTGGGGTCGACTAGGCCTAGCCCCCCTGAAGGGGAATTCAAGCCCAGTATTCCACTATTGTTTCCGGCGGTCAGATCCGCGGGATGTACGAAGGGGTTCGACATGGGCATGTCCAAAGGAGATTTGACTCTCTTTGAACCCTTGGCGGTATTGCCTCTTCCCAAGGTTCCACCCACGGGTTTGTCGTAGAACTCTTCTTCGTCATCTTCATCGTCTTCGTTACGACGTCTTATGAGGAAGAAAACAAGGGCAGCAATGATGGCCAACCCTGCGATACCTCCTACCACTCCACCTACGATAGGCCCTGTGTTGGAGCTCCTATTGGAATTTCTAGGGGGTGAGGAGGGAGACGAGGACGAGGACGAGGAAGTGGATGAGGAAGACGTGGATGATGTTTGAGTGACTGTTTTTGACTGCACGGAATTGTCACTGGTGGTGGTACTGGTGCTGGCAGTGACGGAGGCGTCGTTGGAGCTGGCGGATGAAGAAGCAGACCCCGAAGAAGAAGCAGAAGCGGAGGAGGAGGGTTTGGAGCTGGAGCCAAAGCTGGAACTGGAAGAAGATGAAGGTAAAAATGGGTTATCATTGGAAGAACCGTGGCCACGATAAACCGAGTAGGCGTCGGAACCACCACATACATCCTGGCCGTAACCAGCACAGGGGGTATTGCATGAGGAAGCTTCGTTGCCAGAAGGAAGGGAACTCAAACAGTAACATTCATTACCGTTCTTGATGGCCACATAGGCGGAGTTTCCACACTGGTCAGCACAGTAGGACGAGGTCTGGAAGGAATAGGTACCTCTGGACAGTCCACTCACGGAGGAGAAGCATCCCACGGGGGTGTCTGCACGGACCAAGGCCATCAATAGGAGCAAGACCAAGTATTTCATGGTAGGGAAGTGGGAGTGGAAGCAAGTGGTACACAACAGGAACACACGAGAGAGTGGTACCAGGTGGAAAGGAGCAGGGAAAGAAGGAACGGGAATGCGATGAGGGCAAATGCTTCAGGAAAAGAACGACACCTTAAAGGAGCGAATGTAAGAACACCTGGACACTGACCTTCGTTGACAAGATGTACCTGGTGATAACTGGAGTATTCGAGTAGGGATCAATGTGAGGAAGGCCCCACTGTCGCAGGGACGGTAGGCGCACGACAATGGCTAGAGAAATTTTTCGCGTTTGCCTGGGTCGCAGGGGGAGCAGGGGTGTACTAGGCAACTGGGGCTTCTTGGGGGCTGGAGAGCCGTAGATTGGGAGGGCGATCAGGATGCCGGATTCTACACGTGTCTGCATCCAGCACACCCAAGTGCCGACATGGCCGACAGGTCTGGAGCGGACTCCAGACGCGGTTAGACGATCACAGGCCACCGTTGTGCAGAAATGAGAGGTCAACCTGCGTAGCGAAAACCAAAAACTGACGCGAGCCAAAAACAGTATACCCCAAAATAGTTAAGCCCGACTGAGGCAGAATGAGGCTAATTCAGGCTATGGTGCTGTCAGTGATGGAATTTGGAAATGGCCTGGATGAAACGGGAGTATGTGGGGCAATGCGACGCCGGTTTTCAGGAGATGTGTGGGAGAAATGACGGGTGGGGTGAAAAGTGAAGGTGAAGAGTGAAAGGGAAGTTGAAAGGTGAAAGGTGAAAGGTGAAAGGTGAAGAGTGAAAGGTGAAAGGTGAAAGGTGAAAGGTGAAAGGTGAAAGAGGTGGGAATGTCAATAGGGAGGGGAGGAAGGTGAGTGGTGCAAGTGAAAACTGCAAAGTGCAAGCGAGGAGAGAAGGGAAATAATGTTTACGTTGATATTTGGAAGAAAGGTGTAGTTAGAGTTGGTTTGGGCAGTCGGTTTAGAGCAGATCGGGGGTGTTGGTGAAGGTGTGTTTTTAAGAGGGTTAGTTTAAGAGAGGAGGTTTGCGGGAGGTTTGCGGGAGGAGGTTTGGGGAGTTTGTGTAATTGGAACTGCTTTGGAGTCGTTACTGTAATTAAACTAAAATAACTGAGTATACGCGTGTGGTGAAACTGCAATTGAGAACCTGTAACTAGTGCTACTACAATTACACTGGGTACTGGGGTACTGGGGTAACTGCATCGGTATACTGCAACTTTGCATCTGGTGTAACTACAATTGCGGATCGTATGGTACGAGTCGAGGAATTGTGGTCATCAAGAATTGTGCTTCGCCAATGTCAACACAAGAAATCGGCCTATACAAGAAATCCGCCATCTTACAAAAATTACTTGTTTGCACAACAATAGCGACATGGTTGATCGCCCGGTAAGAAGTGACAATAGTGCATAGTGAAGGGTGCATGGGGTATTTTTGGCATTTCTGGCATTTCGGGCGTTTCTGGCGTTTCTTCCATTTGTGGCATTTTTCTTCTGGTATTCTGGTATTTTGGTAGTGCCATGGACCCAGTCTTTTGGGGGTATGGTTTCGGTATGTGGAGATTACGACACAAACCACGCTAATGTGGTTGGATGTACATTTAACATTTATGAAGATGGGGCCGATTCAGAGATTCTACTGAAAAATATCTTCAACTGGTTTTCAACCAATAAACAAAATACCCTGGAATCGCTGAAACAAGGCATTTTTCAACCCTCATTGCCAACCCATGTTCTTTTCCGCGTGGGTCCACTTGTACCTCGATACTCGTCTGGAAATAGTTACACTGTAGTGATGAGGGAATCGCTGTTACAGTATCGCTATTTTTAGGGCCAATGGACGGTGATCTGGAAAATGGGCCCATGTAGTGCCACAGTGTGGGGCGCATCGGGTTTTGCCATGGGGCTTTGGCCCTGCCCCTGTAGTTGGTGGTGGTGTTGGTAGTGGTACTGTTAATGGTTTGGCTTTAAAAATTGGGCAGTCATTTTCTGTAATTTGTTGATTATTCCCTGTGTGGATCAACGATATCGTCGCTTCCAATCTTGTTACATCTAAAGTTCTTCTAGTTTGTAGCTAGATTTTTCACCTGATTTTTTTTTCTGGTGACGGTGGGATCAATATAAGCCTTCCAGATTTGAACAACCGAAAATCTGCAGCCTAACAGAATTTCAATCTGGTCTTAAAAACCCTTGGCTTGGATCAGTTCCTCTGTAATTAGGATTTAGCCCTTTTGTCTTTCTTCCTCGTCTCTCACCCGTCCATTTCTTCCTTCCTTTCCGTATCTTACTTCGTCTTCATTCTATTCTCTAGTTGTTTGTGTTTCGAATAGTGGCCCGGCTCGCCACATTAGTATTGTTTCACATCATGGATTTCGCAGCCACCCAACACATAGGATTATTCATGCTCTAAAAGTGACCACGGCATTACTGGCTCGGACTGAAACAACACATGATTAGCTTTTTATCACCATATCTATACCTTTTCAAAATAGTGACTTGAACCAGTTAAATCTCCCTGTTCCACTTCCTTAATACATGGAAACTCTCTAAGTCTAACAGGTGATATAATACAATAACTTCCATTTTCTTTTCGTTTATTTTATATATTTTTTTCGTTGTTTATACCTACATATCTACAATATTTGCCCAGAGTGATGTGAGTCCGTTGCTACAATATGTCTTTTAATTTTAAATTTCCCCATATTTTTCCAGTAAATTCATTACCTCAACTCCCCCTGAAGAAGGCCAAATTGGGATATCTTAATCATACTAGAGTTCATGAAGTGATTTGATTGCTATGTTTGGCATTTTCAACATCTTAAAAATTTCTCTTGAAAACTATCAAAGTTAGGACAAGTCACAAAAATTAATGAGCAAATTGCATCAAATTATCAAATGACGTCTCAGTAAATTCATTTTGTTGTGGATCTATCGTATTATAACCTCTTATTCGAATGTTTTATGATTTTGAATTTTTTTTAATTTTTGTCAATTTTCGTAAAACGAGTGAATGTAAGGTCCCCAAACAAAGCTAACAAGTTCACCATACAAGAAGAACAATTAAACACCTCTGTATATTTACCGACGCCTCCAATTGACTACAGGATATATTTCGTAATCGTAAATTTTGACTATGATATACTAATGTACAGGTACAGTCCTGAAAAATTCAGGTTGCAGTTGAATCTTCCAACAGTTGCTGTTCTTGCGAACCAACTGCAATGACTCGGATATCGAATAAAAACTTATCCAATAAATGCTAGTATCAAATTATTGATCTGATATGTGAAATGGTATCCTCAAGATCACCTATTTTTTGTTTTGGTGGAGATGCTTTCTCTCTCCTTTGTTGGGTCCAGATCGATCTATTCGCTTCCATTTCACATTTCATAACCAAATCCTTGTAATAATCAATCGCTTGATTCACAGGACCAGGACCAACCAATGGCAAGGAATCCCAGGCCATAAGCACATTGACCACCCATTTTTCTGCACGAATCGGGTCAATGCCGTAGAATTTACCAAAATACCGATCAAAATGACTAACGAGAATGTCTTGTATTTTTTCCTTGTCATTATCATGTACAGCATCTGCGATAGATTTTCCCCGAGCAATTGACATTCTAAAAGTCCGATTATACATTAATCTTTCTGGTAACTTGCTATGGTGAGCCACAATTGTCTTGAAATCCCGAAGGCTTTTAGCATCCTCAAGTAAACGATCCATGAGCATGTGGTCATTGAGTTTACTATAGTCCACATTAACTTCGTATTCAGGCACTTTTTCGATGTCGTTTTCTTTCTTAGTGACTCGAGTTACTTGAGGAATTTCCCGAATAGTAGCTTGTGCTATATCTTGCTTCTTTTTAGATTTGGCATAGGTCTTAGAAAAATCAAACTCCGATGCCGCGACATCCATCATACCCAGAATACCCCAAAGCCCTTCTTCCCAATACTGACGATTAACCGTGTCTTCAGGTTTGCTCATTTTTCCCTCCTGAATCTTCAAGAGGATTCTTTTGCACAAGATTTCAAATGCCAACTCTCCTTCCATCTCATCACATCTCATTAATGCTAGAACCAACAGGGGATCTAATTTGCACAAGTTTTCAACGGAATTTTCATCTTTTGGCATGAACACCAATAAATTCTTTTGCAGTTTCGATGTTCCTAAGGAGCTTCTTAACTCCAACGGATCGTGTGAAATGTATGATGTACTGGATGGAGCGCCTTTCCCAATCAAAAATTTATAGGATTTGAAGGAATTATCGTAAGTAACTTCCTCTTTGCAAATTCTTTGTACATCCACAGCTAACCTTTTCAAACAATGGACTTCATTCATCAAAAAGTACCGCACTATGGACTGGGGGTAGTTCAATTTATTATCCAAAGAAAGCTCCGCATTCCGGACGAAAAAGGAATTATCTTTTGGTTTGTTTATATGCCCCTGTAGTTTCCCAAGCACTTCAGGAAAGTCTGAAATCAAGGTTGGATTGGTAGGTAAAAATGGTCTGAGGTTGAAGTGATATAATATGGCATAGGTGTACAACTGCTTACCAAACTGATTAGTGAAATAGTTCAAGTAATGCATGTCTGGCTTTCTTAAGGCTTCAAAAAACGGTGAAACTCTTCTTCTGCTACCTGGTTGCAGCTCAGCATCTTCTAAGATGTGAAGAACATTCTCCATACTTTTGATGGAAAACGAGTCTACCGACCCAAATGTTTTGGATAAATCAATGGGTGAAGCTTCTATTGGTTTAGGCCGTTTTAGGTTCGAATACAGCCTCAAGGCCTGTATTCGTACTGCCCTAAACATGTCAACTTTTGAGTCTAGGTTCTCATTGAAGGATAATATGTATGAGAGCTCACGTGACAAATTTGAACAAAAGTAGTGTACTTGCCAATACGAAAGAATACTGAAAGTTTATGGCAGTATATTTTAAGAGAGTACGCAGTTAACTTCAAATGAAACCTTCTTCACATTACAGAAAGGACATCAATTTTAGTCCATGATGCACTTATGTTCAATTTGATAAACAGTAGTAAAAAAAGATTCACCTCATGTTTAGCAATTCATTATTCTAAAGAATTCTCTATAAATTATACAGTAAGTATGCTCTGTCTAGTATGTATTTCAAATCTACTTCATTTTCTTTCTATCCATGAATTCCATATCCTTTGCACTATAATAATGCGATGCATATTCTTTGATCCACTTTTCATCAATCACCATACAGTTCCGCATAAATTCTTTGCTTGTTAGAACCAATTCATGATACAAAATCACCTTAGGAGGTGGTTTCAAAGGGTACAAGGATGAAGATGGATGAATGAAAACCGCCTGATTTTGTTTGAGCCGCCTAAAAGAGTCACCCATTTTTGAAAGTCTAACGATATTAGGAAAAAATCCAGAAATAATTGCTTTCTGAATCATCATCTCCTTATTGTCAATAGCTTCAACCTCTTGTTCAATTCCAATTTTCTTGCACAACCTTTCCAATTGTTCCCTAATATGTCTAACTCTTTTCAATGTTTTATATTGTACAAAGTGATCCTGACACCAAGTATTTGAATAACCTGTGTCTACCCAATCGTCCCAGATTTTAAGCAAGCTGAAATGATCACCTTGGTCTTGATTAAACTTTTCATGAGCTTTGTCTGCTTGTTCCTTTTTATCCTTTGGTCTATAAAACAAAGTTCCTGATTCACCCAACATTGACATGATTGATAAAATTTCATCAAATACCCCGTATTTAGAACTTTGTAATAATGCCTTGGTAAACATTGGATCAATAGGAAACTCAGCCATTTTTCTACCAACTTTTGTCAATTCACCCCTAGAATTTAAGGCCCCAAGCGAATATAATAATTCAAGAGCTTTTATGATTGATTCTGAGCTCGGAGGATCCATGAAGTCAAAATTAACTAAATCGTTTATACCCAAAGATAACAATAGCAACACAACTGAAGTAAGCTTTACTCTTAGAATTTCAGGAACTGGATTTAATTCAAGTTCATTATAGAATGACCACTTTGTATAAAGTCTAAAGCACTTTCCTGGACCAACTCTACCTGCTCTTCCCGCACGTTGATCAGCTGAAGCTCTTGAACATGGAACCACGACTAAACTTTCCATACCAGTACTTGAGTTAAAAACATTTTGTTTAACGTATCCCGGATCAATAACATATGCAATACCATCTATAGTAATAGAAGTTTCTGCTATATTGGTGGCCAATACAACTTTTCTCGAATTTGTAGGTGTTGGTTCGAAAATCTTAGCCTGTGCTTCGTTGGGCAAGTTGGCATAAATTGAACACACCTGTAGTGGTTTTATTTGGCTACCAAGTTTTCTAACAGATTCATTGAGAGATTCTTCCATACTCTCAATTTCTTCTTGTCCTGTTAAAAATACAAGAATATCACCAGGTAATTCTTGTGTAAGATGTATTTGAAAAATTGTGGTAATAGCTGCTTGAATATAATTTGCTTCTGGATTCTTTGTATAATGAATTTCGACAGGGTATCTTCTTCCAGGTATATTCAAAATCGGCGCATTATTAAAGAATTCTGAAAATTTTGTGGCGTTGATTGTAGCAGAAGCAACAATAAGTTTAAGATCATTCCGTGCTTGACAAATATCCTTTAAAAGACTCAAAAGAATTTCCGTGGAAAGTGTTCTTTCGTGCGCTTCATCAATCATAAGTGCCCCATAGTTTGACAATTCTGGATCATTTAAAAATTCCCGAAGTAACATACCATCAGTAAGGTACTTGATGACCGTCTTCTCGTTGGACAGATCCTCAAATCTAATTGTGTAACCTACTTCATCTCCTAGTTTGCAACCATATTCTTCTGCAACTCTAGTGGCAACCGAAGTAGCAGCAACTCTACGGGGTTGCGTACATCCAACAATCAATTTCTTACCATTTGTACCTTTAGAATAACCTGCTTCATCAAGATATTGAGGTAATTGTGTCGTTTTACCTGAACCCGTTTCTCCCACAACAATTAATACCTGGTTATTTTCAACTGTTTTTAAAAACTCTTGTTTGAACTTAAATACGGGAAGTGATTCCCTCACTTCACGAATATCCATCCGGGCCTTCTCTTGACTAATGTGGTGCTTCTCATCATCCTCATTGCCTTCTATGACATCATTCTTATCAAAATCAACGTACTGTGACTCGTCAAATACGAATTCATAACGTTCTTGGTCGGGTATATTTATTTTATTAGTATCCAATGATGATATCTGTGTGGCCTTTTTTAATTGGTCAAGTTCCCATTGATTTTCGTAGCGGTTTTTCTTCAGAGTGGCGATGGAACGATCTTGATCATCATACTTGGTTTTGGCGTTCAAAAGCTCAAATTTTCTCTTTTTATCTTCAGCTGCATCTTGAAAGTGAAATTGGGGCTCTGTTTCTTCTTTCAATGTCGCTGAAATGATGCTGTGAATGTGTTTTTTCTTTTCAAGAGCTTTCATGTCTTCGGATGTTGGCCTTAGAAGTGCTTCGTACCGTTGGATTTCCTGTTCCAATTGCTCAAGTTTTTGTTGTTGCCTCTTTTGAAGGTAATTCTTTCTGGATGTATCTCTGAGGTCTTTAATAGAAGTACCACCAGCCACAGAATGTGCCTCAGTAACACTAGAATTATCAAGAGAGTTTATTTTCTTTGAATTTGACACATTTTCTACCTTTTTATGGTCTTGTGTGGCGTCTGTTGCATAAGATGACTGCTTATTCTGGGGTTGGTTGTTAACGGTATCGTTAGTTTCTGTCACATCATTCGGCACTCCAGATTGTTCATTTTGATCATCCCAGTCGAGATCCCTCAATCTCCTTTGGCCCCTTCCGGTTTGAATGTTCATCGGTCAGCGAAAGGTTCTGGTAAAGAAGTAACGGAGTTTCAAAACCTCCAATACGCTAGTTGTGATACCACGCGAAGAGCATCCCAAAAAAAATGATCTTGGGACAACCAAAATCTCAACTTTCCAACTGAGCACAGGAGTTCATAGATCAATCCCACGGATCCACCACCAAAGAATATCAACATCATGGGCGAAAGTAGCGCAATCCAAACCAAAAGTTCTCGGATTGCACCAACTCAAAAAGATACATCCTTTTTCAAGTCCTCTGATGACAATCCAACACCCATCACCACCAAGCCTTCGTACCTCCCACCATGGACTGAGCCTTATATCATTGGTATTGCAGGAAACTCGGGATCAGGAAAGACATCTGTGTCTCAAAAAATCATTCAGGAGTTAAACCAACCATGGACTGTGCTCCTTTCATTCGATAACTTCTACAATCCATTGAACGAAAAGGAGAGAAAACTTGCCTTTGATTGTAAATTCGACTTCGATACTCCCCAATCGTTTGATATGGACTTGGTCTACGAAACAGTCAAGTCTCTCAAGCAAGGTAAAAAGACTAGCATCCCTGTGTACTCGTTCAAGCTTCACAACCGTACCAATAAAACCACTACCATCTATGGTGCCAATGTCATCATCATTGAAGGTATATATGCATTGCACGATCAACGTTTGTTGGACTTGATGGACATCAAGCTCTACGTTGACACAGACTTGGACGTGTGTTTGGCCCGTCGTTTGACCAGAGATATCTTGCATCGTGGCCGTGATGTTGAAGGTGCTATCCGTCAATGGGAGACATTCGTCAAGCCAAATGCTGTGAAGTATGTTTTGCCAACTATGAATAATGCTGACTTGGTTTTGCCAAAGGGATTGGAAAATGACACCGCCATCTGGTTGATGATACAGCACATTCAAAAGCAATTGACCTTGAAGTCCTCATTGCACTTGACTTACATCAAATCCTTGGGAGTTGATATTACATTTGACATTAACAAAGTCTCCAAGCTCAAGTTGTTGCCAGACACTAACCAGACCCGAGGAATTCATTCTATTCTTTTCAACAAAGAGACCGAAAGATCGGACTTTATCTTTTACTTCGATCGTATGTGTGGTCTCATCATTGAGAAGGCCCAAGAGCTATTCACCCTGTTTGAACCTTCTGAAGTCATTACTCAAGCCAACTACGCTTACCAAGGATTGAAAGTCACTGACGAAATTGTGGCCGTGAACATCATTCGTTCGGGTGATTGTTTCATGAATAGCATCAAAAAGACATTCCCGGAAGTTTTGATTGGAAAGTTGTTGATTCAAAGTGATACAACTACTGGTGAACCTCAATTACACTTCGACTCTCTCCCTCCAACCATGACTCGTCCAAACACTAAGATTTTACTTTTTGACTCTCAAATTATCAGTGGTGCTGCATCTATCATGGCTATACAAGTCTTGTTGGACCATAAAGTCCGCCAGGAAGATATTGTATTGTGTACCTACTTGTCTACAGAAATTGGTTTGAGAAGAATTAAGCATGTATTTCCTTCCGTGGGAATTGTCATTGGTAAATTGAGTACAATCTTACCTAATGATAAAGTTTGGTATAATACCGAAGGGTTCCAAGATACCGATTGGTTATTCTGTAACCGTTTCATCGATAGTCTCTATTTCGGGACAAGTTAGCCATAGTGGCACATCAATACCATGCATATTACTCGAAGTGTAGTCACCACACTCCTGTAGAAGAAATTGAACTATGATCGATATGAAGAAAATAATCTGGATGATGTTGGTTCATCAGGGAATCAAGCAAATTGGAAAAGTGGACTAGTCAGTTATACCGAAACCTGAATGTAGATATCTGAAATTCAGAGCTTGTAGATACCCACCATACCTACCTAAGAAGAATTCAGAGCCAGTGTGGTGATTACTTTTATGAAACCCGACCCTTTCCTATTGATGTTCAAAAATTTAACCCAATTAAGGGAGAAACAACCGAGGATAAGAGTTGATGCATATTCGAGACGAAAATTAAACAGTCCGAGGATTCTTAAATTTGACCGCCATGCTTTTCCGACGTTTGTGGCGTCCAAATGATTGTGTTGGAGCGACATCTTGATTTGTGTGATTAGGATACAGGTAGTCCAGTAAACATTGTGTAGAATTTGCCATGAGAGGTGCTGCGTATGGAGTTGTGGTATAAGTAGGACTTTTTAACTGGTCTATCTGAGTATCAAGATTGTTCAAATCACACATAGATACTCTTCTGGTTGTTGTATCGAGGAAATGAGGACCATTACTGGTCAGGGACAAGTTAGGAGTGCTGTTGCATCTTTGAACATGGGAATCATACACTAGGTATGCGTCGATAGGATATTTATTGTTTGTTACGTTGGTTTCCAACGTCAAAGAGCACCTCCTGTGAGCCATTTTTGTCAGTTTAACCTAACCTTTAGACGGGCTTTCTATTCCTTCTTATATCGTGAAAAGTTGGCAGCAAATATATGTGGGGTGCAATTTGTGTCACGAAATGCGAGATCGCCTGATACTGTGGGGAGATACTAAGGGGTAATTGGGGGATCAAAAAAGGGTCTAGGCTTTGATAACGATGCAAGGTCTTGGACAATCCAAGACGAACAAGGTAAATAACGAGATACTCTGGGCACATTTGCTCACGCCAGACATGGTAAATCCTTGTAGATCTGCTTATCAGCTCTTTTGCTTCTGTTTCCTAGCAATTTAGTTGATGCGCAGCAATGTACGATTCTGTCAACACAAACGTACTTCAAGGCGACACTTATCATAAAGGCGGGACAATATGAAGCCAACGGTCGGGATGAGCTAAGACATAGAAGAACCCCAATGAAAATTTCACCTTTAAGGGCGACCTGACGTCAGTTGCCCGATCTCGGCGTGTTTGTTGGGCTTGAACAAACACATTAATATTAAGGTTTGTGGTAGTTTTGATCTCAAATGGAAATATCAAAACCAGTGTGATTGTTGAATAACGGGGTTTAATTTCCATGGAAGTGCAAAATTGAGTATAACCTTTCTTTCCAGAATGATCGAAGTAACGATGATGTCAAGGTTCAGCGATCCTAGTAACTAATGCGTCTAATCTGTGTCAAACCCTGGATCTTTTGATATACTCAGCCAGAGGATCTTCACTTGAAATCATCCGTGTTGGTTGCTTTCCTGCTTGCTATCGTATTTCGCCTCTATTGTTCTTGACATTATTTAATATCAAGGCGAGGATTCAATTGTGCAAGAGAACCCTGAGCCTTCGACGCCTGAGCCAGATCGTGTATACATTGTATGCGATTGTCACATCTCCATCTTCCATCCTCCTCAATTGTAATTTTCCTATAAACAAGCTTTTCCTTGTTGTTGATGTTGTTGTTGATGTTGTATTAGTGGTGTGTTGAGTTGTAAAAGTTTACTAAAGTACCCTATTTTATATCTTCTACTATTTGAAAGAACATTTTGAAGTAATTTTTGTCTTCTTGAACTACGCATCACAAGAAGCAACTCATCAAAATTTCATGTAATCTGGGTTGGTTATAATTTCAGGTATCATATCTCCTTCAAATCTTGAACTATTGCTCTTCAATGTTCAAAGTTTCATATTGCTATGGTTGCCATTTAAAGTGGATTCAGGTTTCTGATTTCAACCGATAAAAATGACGTTTTATTCTGATTATGTACCCCTTGATCTATCCTTGCAACCGACACATTAGCAAATTTGAAAATTAGTTGTAAACCTGTAAGTTGAATATTGATTAATATTGGTTTTTTGTGATCTACTATTAATCATTGAAGGTGTCAACTCAGGATTTGTTTTTCGTAGTTTTAAAAGATCACCATTTATGAGTTGCAAATTCGCAACTTTGGCAGCACTCTCTTTATCAACCACTCTCTACTTCAATATGATTCCTAGAAACTTATCTTGTTTGAAACAAAGCAATGAGTATAGTAACTGTTACAGTTGAGCAGAATCCTAAGCTTTGCATTAATACCTTGAATAGTCTGTTTGTCATCAAGGGATCATTTTCAGCATTTGAGGAAGCCAGTTTTACTTTTTTAGTGGAAGTGTTCTTCACATGAGGAGTAAGCGTCCAAGGTATACACAGAGCAGCTACATCAGATGACACTTATAACACTCAAACTTTACATCAATGTTATGATTATACTGTACTATTTAGGATGTCAATACGCAATTTGAAAGTGGAAATGTTCATCAACTCGAACCATTAATGGCGCTTTGATCAGTTTGGCATTTCCGTTGTTCCCCACAAACGGACCAGATCATGGTATGAGCCAAGTTAGATGTCAATGTTGGCTCCATTAACTGCCCACCTGAATATATCCATGATCGGTTAACCTGGTAGCTCGGTCAACTTTGATTATGGCACCACCACCGCCAGGAAAAATGGAACCTACCCGAATTCATGTGGCCCGGCCAAAACCCTACAATGAGTCAACTTACGCACTCTCCAGTTTACATCTACCAAACACCGCTTTCTTCAACCCGGGGTTATATTAGTAATGAGTAGGCTTTAGGTACCTCACCACCTCAAATTTGACTCGCTCACCATGTCAATAACCAATCGTCTGTTACTCCGGGCACCACCCCGGTTTAAACCATCCTAAATCCCCGCTGCGATTCCGGACATAATGGTCCGACGGTGCTAGACATCCGCGTCACTAACCGTTCTCCACAAGTTTATCGCGAATTGTCAGTTATCTACTCCCCATTTCCCGAATTTCACCTGTCCCCAACTTGAAAAGTGTAATTGTCGTCAGCCATGATATCCTCGTCAGTAATGTGGAGAAAGCTGATTCCTACAGCTACCAGAATGGTGAAGTTATATTCTACATTCAACCCAGCCCCTCAGCTCACAGTACATGATATCAACCCACAGACCATTGATGCCAAATACGCTGTTAGAGGTAGTATCCCAATCAGGGCTGATGAATTACAACATTTGATAGATTCACACCCAACCCTGCATGGATTACCATTCAACAAAATCATCAACGCCAACATCGGTAACCCTCAACAGCTCGAACAGAAGCCATTGACTTGGTACAGACAAGTGTTGCTGATCTTGCAATACCCTGAACTTCTCAAGGATTCCCGTTACCCTGCTGACGTCAACCAGAGA
Organism: Suhomyces emberorum; assembly: GCA_003707835.3. Taxonomy (NCBI): domain Eukaryota; kingdom Fungi; phylum Ascomycota; class Pichiomycetes; order Serinales; family Debaryomycetaceae; genus Suhomyces; species Suhomyces emberorum. The sequence continues at coordinate 454,417 of PPLQ03000012.1, forward strand.
GCAAAGGAATTGCTTCAAAACTTAGGTTCCGTCGGTGCATACTCATCTTCTCAAGGTGTGTACTATATCCGTAGCTCTATTGCCAAGTTCATCACCGCAAGAGATGGCCATGAAGCATATCCTGAGAACATCTTCTTGACAAGTGGTGCATCGAGTGCTGTGAATTATTTATTACAAATCTTATCTGCTGGACCTAACTCAGGCTTCCTTATTCCTATTCCACAATATCCGTTATATACCGCAACCATCGCATTGAACAATTCGACTCCCATTGGTTACTATCTCAATGAAGAGAACAACTGGTCAACTGATCCAAAGCAGATTAGAGAGCTTATCAAGGTTAACAAAGAGAAAGGAATTGACATCAAGGCCTTGGTTGTCATCAACCCTGGTAATCCAACTGGTTCTATCCTTTCCGAAAGCGACATTTCCGAACTTATCGACATTGCCGCCGAACACGGTATCGTGCTTATCTCAGATGAAGTTTACCAAGAGAATATTTTCAAGGGCCACTTCCTTTCAATGAAGAAGGTGTTGAGTGACAAAATTCAAGCTCAACCCGATGTGTATTCACACGTTCAACTTGCATCCTTGCACTCCACCTCTAAGGGTGTAAGTGGTGAATGTGGTCAACGTGGTGGTTACATGGAATTGGTTGGATTCAAGAGCGACGTCAAAGAAATTGTGTTCAAATTAGCCAGTATTAACTTGTGTTCTGTTGTTTCTGGACAAGCCTTGATGGAATTGATGATTAACCCTCCAACCAAGGGAATGGAGTCTTATGACACTTACATCAAGGAGATATCTGCCATTCACAAGGACTTGGAAACCAGAGCAGCTGCTTTGTATGAGGCATTCGTCAGTATGGAAGACATTTCATGTAACAAACCAATGGGTGCCATGTATTTATTCCCTCGTCTTCACTTCACTCAAGAAGAGTATCCATTGTTGTTCAAGAGAGCTCACGAACAAAAGCAATTGCCAGATGACACCTACTGTATTGAATTATTAGAAAACACTGGTATCTGCTGCGTCCCAGGTAATGGATTTGGTCAAGTTGAAGGTACATACCATCTTAGAACCACCTTCTTGCCTCCAGGTACCGAATGGATCACTTCGTGGGCCAAGTTCCACCAACGTTTCATCAAAAAGTACAAAGCTAAACATTAAGGACGTTTCATTACATCATTATATATTCTTTTCAAATGATATAGTATCTCTATCTCTATAGCAGGATTTCTAACGATAGACGTTACCCAAGGTGATAGACTTGACCACAGTGTAGTCATCGATACCATGGAGAGAACCTTCTCTACCAAATCCACTCTCCTTCACACCACCGAATGGCATAGCAGCATCAGTGAAAGCTCCGGTGTTGACGGCAACCATACCTGATTCCAAATGTTCAGAAACGTACCAGACGGTATTCAAGTTTTCGGAAAACACATAGGATGCCAAACCGTATGGGGTGTCATTACACCAAGCCAACACTTGGTCCTTATCTTCGAATTTGACAACGGCACCCAATGGACCGAAAGTCTCTTCATGAAGCACCTTTGAGTCTCCAGCAACGTCCTTGAGGACAGTTGGAGCGTAGAAGTTCTTACCTAATTCTGGACGTCTACCACCTTCAACAAGCACAGTTGCACCCTTGGAAACTGCATCTTTAACATGGTCCTCGACCTTGGCCACGGCTCTTTCGTTGATAAGACATGAGTGGGTGATTCCTTCTTCGAAACCGTTACCGATCTTGAAGTTTCTGACCTTTTCTGCTAACAAGTCACAGAACTTGTCGTAAATACCAGATTGGACGTAGAGTCTGTTGGCACAAACACAGGTTTGACCCAAGGATCTGAACTTGGAGATAATTGATTGTTCCACAGCCAAGTTGAGGTCGGCATCATCGAAAACCACAATTGGAGCATTACCACCCAATTCCATGGACAACTTCTTAAGGGTAGAGGAAGATTGCTTCATCAACAACTTACCCACTGGAGTAGAACCGGTGAAACTGACCTTCTTGATGAGGGATGATTCACAGAATTTCAATCCGCAAACTGGGGTGGATTCGGTAGAGGCCAAAACAACGTTGAACACACCTGGAGGAAAACCAGCTTCGTTGGCAAGGTAAGCAAGTGCCAAGGAGGACAATGGGGTTTGACTGTCTGGCTTCAAGATGGCAGTACATCCAGCAGCGAAAGCTGGAGCGGCCTTACGAGAACCCATGGCAGATGGAAAGTTGAAAGGACACAACAATCCAACCACTCCAACAGGTTGCTTGTAGGTGATGATCTTGTTGTTGTGGTTGGATGGTTGGATGGTGTTACCGTACAAACGCTTTGCTTCTTCGGCGAACCACTCGAAGTAGGATGCAGCGTACTTGATTTCACCAACAGCTTCAACCAATGGTTTACCGTTTTCCCAGGTCAAAAGAGCGGCCAAATCATCGATGTTTTCGATCATGAGATTGTACAAGTTTCTCAACCACTTTGCTCTGTCGTAAGGAGATGTGAGCTTGTACTTGTGGAAGGCATCGTAAGTGACCTGGATGGCATGGTCGATTTCTTCAGGAGTTTGATCTGGCAATTCTGCGATGAGTTCCTCGGTGGCTGGGTCATAAACCTTGAAGGTTTTGGAGGACTTGGATTCGAACCATTCACCGTTGATGAATGGCTTGGTTTGGAGTAAGTTCTTGTTCTTTAAAGTTGGAGCCATTGGGGAAACAGACGATGGTGAAAAATGTGGAGGAATCGATCTAGTGATATAGTGGGGGATTCGCGCGGGTAGCCCAAATAGGCAATGGCGCTATCACGGCGGTTGGGGGCATGGTTCATCTAGCGGCAACGTTAACTATTTAGTGGCCCTAGCGAATGTAGGCAAGAAATGCGAGCGGAACTCCTCCCACGAGGCTCCGTGGATGGCCATAGAAAATATGAGAACCCAGTGGAATTCTCATCCTGGTCGATTTCGGTGCATGCTCCCCACCGTTAACTATATGCATGGAAGCCTCCCACGATTTAGGTTGCGTCGGATAACACGGTGTCTCCTGCACAGAAGCCACAGTGACGTCTCCCAGGTGTTGAAGGGGTGTCTTACAAGGGCCCCACAAGGGACAGGAAGCTGGCGGATCAATCACAAAGCAGCCACAGGGGTAATAGACAAACCAGCTAAAAGAGTGGCCGCATCCACATTACAAATTTCGCCTGGTTCCCACGGTTTTTCCATGTCAAGGCAGAGCATATGTGGTAGAATGCTACGCTTATATCACTTCTGGCTGCGAAAAAGTGCCAGGATAAACACTTAAAACATCTTGTTGAGTGCTCTTTCTGGTCATTGACGTCCTTTGCAGAAATTATTCATATGCGGTTGCGTTGCATATTCGGTGGGGGGTTTCTCCTTGTCAATACATATTCGCTTGTGGTATCCCACTGCGAAGCACCTGTGGTGGAGGTTGCCAACCAAGATGCCCATGACCTCCAGGCCAAAACCTTTGATACCTTGGATGACCTCCAACGGTCCAGTTTTTGGAAACAGCTACGGAAAAGGAAGGACCCCGACATGGCCCATCGAACGGTGGTGATAGTGGAATCTCCGGAGTCGCTTTTCTTTTTTGGCGAGTCCGAAATGACACTGTCTAGAACATCATGGTGGGGTGATCGGACTATTGAACTCACCCAGGTGCATCTCGGCGATGTCGAAGTGCAGATGTCCGAGGTTCCTGTGGGAGACTGTGTTTCCTGCCAGTGGTCTTCCGGTGGGGGTTCCTACTCTTACAGCTACAAATGGGCGCATTCCACCAGCTGGGTGGTGACACCATCCATCAGTGCTTCATTGGCACGGTTTGGAGTGTTGATGTCGGGCAAAATCACCGAATTGGCCGGCCTGGTGGAAGGGTCAGGGTCTTTGGTGTGTCCTGTGATGCCCGGAAAAACTGTGCAGGTGAGATGCCGAGTGCGGACATGGGAATTTCACCAACCACGCCTACGCCGGGTGCTTTTTGCCCCATCGGGGACACTATTACCGGAAGCGTGGTACCGAGTTCGAACCAGAGCCAACCACCAGGTGGCTCCGGTGGTGCTTGTGGGTTCCAATGCGGTGGATTGCTTCTGCACCGATCGGGATCCCACCTCACAGTGCGACCGCTTCGGATGAACTTGTCCTGCAGTACATCCGTCCGGCGATTCCACCTCTACATACGACAACTATCACTACACTATAGAGGTGGCACTAGCGCAAATCAGGGGGATTTACACCAATCGGCGCAAAACCGAATAACAATCACCGTGGTGCAAAAGCCTCCCCCATATATCAGCTTATCGTGAGGCAATCCCTAACACCGTTCCCAATTGGTATAAGATGAGGAAAGGGTGGAAGGCAAACGGCGTTAGTAAGACCCCTGGTCCGCCAATGGCAAATAATTGTCATCACAGGAGGTTGGTTCCTGTATTCAACCATCGATGGCCTTAAATGCGTTGCACCCGTGCACATTTTTGGCTCAGTCTAATTATGACGGGTCTGCCTGACTAATGGCTAGGGATGCCAGCTTTTGATTGGTCAATGGACGCCTTCCACTACCAGTAAGCCCTGGCCTAACACATGCCTCCTGCATGGCAGCCTAAAAGCCCATCTCCCATGCAGTGCTGTCACCGGGGATTTACTCGGTTCATGCGGTATACCCGCAGGTGGCGGACATAACAGAGCCAAGAAACTTCGGTAACCGTTTTTATGCATGTAGTGCATGGCTACTATACGACGGAACAAACACACCTGTAGTTATGCGGTACGATATCCACAGTATATATACCAGGTGTCCGCCGCATGTTGACACACAACATCACCTTTCTTGTAACTATTGCTACAGACCGCTACTTCCCCACCGTGCTCTGTCAATCGCTTGGATTCTCTACATAGTCCAAGATTATCCGTGCGAGCACTTCCATCTTAGGCTCCACCCACTCCAAAACTGGTGCTCCCATCCCATCTTTGCATTATCTTCAGCTGCGGGTACATCAAAAGATCTAACCACCACTGGATCAGCATCCAAAACATCCAATACTCTAGAAGATCGTCCACCCCTTAGACAATTGCTGTGATCGCAGATCTCAGACCTAAAATCCTCAGTTGATAAATACCCATCGTATCCTAGTTTCACCATGCTAATGATTGATACTTGGACAAGAATACTACCATTGGGGTTTATCCGTGATAAGATCCGGCGCCGTGACCGTTCAGACAGACCAGGGCCTTCGAGAACAAACTCGGCTCCTAGGTTGATTGGCCGCAAAAAGGCCACTATTGATGAAGAGGAGTTTTTCCACCCTGAAACTTCTTCAATCAATGAAAGCTTGGAACCCATCAAAACAAGACTCCGCAGGTCGGCCACATTCCCCCAAGAAGACACACAGGTGGTGACTTCAAGCCACGCTCTCGCTGCTACTGCCAATGAATCACCACTTGGTTCTCCTGTGATCAGCCCTTCACTTACTCTTCCAACAATAATGCCCCAAGACTACAGTTTGAACTCTGGTTTTGGAGGACTCAACCCCGACCCTTGCATGCTTTCTAGCGATATTACCATAGACCTTTCCCTTCGTCTCATGAATACCAACCAGCTGGCTCATTCGACCTGGGATTTCCCTGTTGAGCAGGCGAAAAAGGTACGCTTTCTATAATTGTAACGATTTATGACACGAATTCATTACTAGGTGTAGAGATTTGCAAAAGAACAAATTTACAGAGAGCTATTCACTAGAAGATCGTTTCTGTGTTATCGTATTAGGTGTGGTATATTTCCATCATTACAGTAAGGTATAAACCACAATAATTATCTCAAAAGCAACTGGTGCAAAAACCCATCATTGCCACAAAATAGTGGGAATGCGTTGGTAGTAGATCACCAGAGCATTGAACTAAAATCCAAACTAGGGTAGAACTGCTTTATGCTCGGACTATAATTATATCCGATACCGAGGTTGTAACTCAATCAACCACAATAATTACTCAGTAATCAACCGAACGTTCATGACTTAGCCGGCTAGCGGTAACTAAAAGATGCCCGAATGGCCTAATAATAATTCTAGCCTCCGTCTATTGCCCCCAATTGTACCCTTCCCCAGCATTTAGTGAACTCTATGACCCATCGTAGCTATAAGACTGTATAGAAACACCATCCGTTTTGGGGTTTCAGGGAGGGTTAGTCACCTAATTCTGGGGGTGGCGCTTGCCTTCACAAGCCGATTAGTCATTTTAGTAGGAAACCTTAATTGCAATCGGTGGTACCATCAATAATATCAAATACTTCAACTTAAAAAGGGTTTATGGACATCGCAGTGTACCTGGTCGGAATTCAAACAGGACCATGCAAGGTCTGCAGGGTTGCTGTACGATACGGGCAGGAGCTGCATAATTTGTTCTGATACCGAGGTTGGAGGAAAATACCTCAAAATGTAACCTGATACTGGCAAAAGCGTGACCAGCGAGAAAACGTGATTACCAAACATGTGCTATCACGCACGTGAACAATTCACAACAAGTCACCGGATGTAAATTTTCATGTCACGTGGATTTAACTACTAAAATCTGCCCGGTGCTGCGAGTTTAGTTGTCACGTGATTATTTAGTGTCCTTGGCGCTGCCGAGACGCCGCGCGTAGAAGATTTTCGCGACATTGAGCAAGGGCTCAGAACCAGCTCCGCCACCACCGCGACATTCCTAAAATTGTAATTTGGTAGTGTGCTTACCGTACCTTCTTAATCAAAACTCAAGCTAGCAATTACCACCGTAGTTCATCCTAATAGTGAAGCCTGTGGAAATCACAATTTTTGATTTGTTTCAGCACCAGGAACTTTGTCTTTCTACTCCCACAGCCGTGCTTGCTTCATTTTGCCACCTTTTTGCAGGTTAACCGGTTGATCCTCACGAACTCCCTGATCCACAACATCTCATACAGGTTGATAAACAACCACACTTCATAGCATAAATCATCATAAAATGCGTTACAGCGCGTTGTTCCTTATTCTAGTCGCCTCTTTGTGGCGGTTTGTGTCGGCGGACGTCGATATCCAATCACCTGAAGACGGTGATTCTTTCAAGGTCTCTGGTGGAAGTGTCAGCGTAAAGCTCGAATGGAAGGATGACAGTGACGACACTGATGACGCAGATTCTCTCAGCAAAGTCAGAGGATACACTATCTCGCTCTGTACCGGATCTAATAGTCAAATCCAATGTTTCGAACAGCTTGTGGATAACGAAAAGATTTCCAGTAATCTGTATACCGCAAAGATCGATAGTGATGTTGCCCGGAGCGGAAACTTCTTCTTCCAAATATACACCCTGTTTGAGAAGGGATACACCATTCATTATTCCCCCAGATTCGAGTTGACTGGTATGGATGGTGCCGCTTCTGGGACCATCCCGGGTACTGACGGAGGTCCTACCGTGGTTTCCTTACAGGTAACAGGTACCGGTGATCCACCAGCCGCTCAATTGAGTGCTGGTGATGGTGCCTCCGTTGATACCCGTTCGTTTAGTTTGGCCTACACTGCCCAGACTGGTAAAACCAGATACGCTCCTATGCAGACCCAACCAGGAACCGAGATCACCATCAGCTCTTGGTCAATGCAGTACCCAACTAGTTCCGTCTCATACTACGCAACGTTTGCCAAAACCCCTAACGTTCGTACCACACTTACTCCTGGATGGAGTTACACCATGGAGTCTGCTCCTAACTATGCCACCGTTGCGCCTTTCCCCACATACTACTACCCTGCTGGCCAAAGAGTGGCCAAGGCTTCCTTGAGCTCTGCAGCAAAGAAGAGAAGATGGTTAGATTAGCCTTTTGACTTTATGTTTTACTTCAAATATAAGCACAGCATTTGTTAAAGTAGAAAAGTAGTCACGTGATATACACCTATCAATTAAATTTCACATTTTCAACTTGTATCAACTTCGATCATGTGTATGCAAAATCCTAAGAAGATCACTGACAAGCCATTGTCAATCAAAACTACTTTTGAGGGCTGTTTGGCACCAAATTCTGTCAAAACTGAACCCTCTGGAGTGATTTTATTTGATGAAAAACTGGACGATTTTCCAGTACAAATATCCGAGAAACATCATTTAGACCTTGAACTGCAGAGAAAGAAAAGAACGAAGAATATTCACAGGCTTTTACCAATATTCATACTAGTTGTATTAGTGCTTTTTGGTCATTTTGTTTATTCTGGACGTTTGGAGCTTTTGGTGAAAGAATTACTCTAGATAACTGGTGGTTTAGCACAATAGGAAGTCATTGACAGGTATTTCGGTGAATTACTATGATGAATGAATGAATGCCATATGGCTTGGATTCACTGATTTTGGATTAAATGATAGAGAATCGATAATAGATAGAAGCGCAGTACCTCTTACATACTTATGCAATGGTGGTATGATCACAACAATATCGTGGGCTTTATATCTTTACTTTCTAGTTGGAGGAATGAACTCTTTTCCTATCTCATTCACCGAAGTACTACATGTCAAATCCTGAATTGCTTTATACATTTGAAAGGGAACTGGAACTCCCAATATTTCGCTATTGGATCGTATCCGAAAGCTGATCAAAATTAAAATGGTTCTTACTCAGAATCCTTTTACATTGTCGAATTATTACGCTGGATGAGCCTACTACGTTAATTTGGCATCGCTGGACTATTTCCGTACGAATTCCGACACATTGCGTTCTGGCTTCATATAGATAGGCCAATTCAAAGTTCATTCTACATTGAAGTATCCGCTATCGCAACCAGCATTTCCTAATCGGACCAGAGAGCGCAATGTTTTGCGCTGCGCGGTAAAGTTCTCCACATATTTAGACCTATATAAACCTTCCAATGGCATCACCTTACGATCATTCAGTTCATCATCGGTAGCAGATTCCACAATATCTGGATAAACACTATGAAGGTTAACCTATCACTTCTTTCAATTGCACAGCTAGGTGCCGCCACTGTCATCTCGAGCAAGTCTTCTTACCTGGAGCAGGTAGCTTTTGCACAAGACATACCTGAGTCCTACATCGACAGTCTTTATGGAGATTTGGTCAATTCAGAGCAGCTGCATGCAAAAAAGTTGAAGCTTCTCCGTCAAGGCGTTTCTGTTGAAAACAACGACTTTGGGGTAGCTCACCAACAGTACTTATCTATCCAAAGCAAATTGACATTTCCACCCGATGACGATACTTCCGACATAAACCAAAGTCAAAATATGTTTGGAGGTATTCTCACATATGCACATTTTGATTCTGCAAGATGCTTTGAGCCTCTGATGTACTCTGAGGACTCCATTGATATTGCTATAGTGGGAGCACCCTTTGACACTGGAACTTCTTATAGACCAGGTGCTAGATTTGGACCTGAATCAATAAGACTGGCATCTCGAAGATTAGGAGATGGAAAACCTCAAAGTAGGAAAAGAAAGAAGAATTACCCCATAAATCCATACGATAAAGGAACTCATAATTATTCCATCGTGGATTGTGGAGATGTGGCCATGACACCATTCGATAATCGGATTGCCTTGAATCAGCTTTTCCGGGGCCAAAGAGCTATCCACAAGCATTCAGGAAATGTTAATAAAATCCCTCGTATCATCACTTTGGGTGGAGACCACACTATTACCCTCATGGCTCTTAAGTCGGTACATGAAGCAATGGGAGAAGAGATTCAAGTGATCCATTTCGATTCTCATCTTGATACTTGGGATCCTAAGGTTCTTGGAGGAGGTATCACCGATTACATGTCGCTCAACCATGGAACTTTCTTGCATTACGCCCATGAACAGGGTTATATTGCCCCAGAAGGAAACTGGCACGTAGGTATTCGGGCACCATACATAGATGAAGTCTATGATGGTAAGCATGACAGTGAATGTGGATTTTCAATCATTAGAGCTAATGATATTGACAAAATCGGGGCCCAAGGTATCGCTGATAAATTAAAGAAGAGCTTGGGAAATAAACCAGTGTACATTTCGGTTGACATCGATGTTTTGGACCCAGCACATGCACCAGCTACAGGAACTATGGAAATTGGTGGTTTCAGTGGTAGAGAATTGTTGAGCATTCTTGACCAATTGGCTGGCCTCAATGTTGTTGGAGCTGACGTTGTCGAAGTGAGTCCACCATTCGATACCAATTCAGGAATTACCAGCCTTGCAGCCACCTCTGTGATCGATTCTATGTTGAAATTGATGGTTAGAAAAAATTAAAAGCACCAAATAAATAGTATAATTAGCTTTCTAGAAGAGTATTGAGTACATAACTGAAGAATAATTTCATTCCCAAGAGGTTCCCAAGATTATTGGTACATGTAAATTCGTTTGTATAGTTTGCTCAAATAGATACTAACTGATGTTTTACTACGTAGTAAATTAATAGATAGGAAAAGTAAAATATTCCACCAACCCAGAAAACTTCTTCTAGCCGAATTATTAGATCCCATGATACATTGGACTTTGTAATTAAAAGTCCCATACTATTTCTCCTTTGGTGTGATCAAGAGCGACATTGTTGAAGACCTGCAACACACGACATGCGACATTTCAAATACAACTACAGTTTCTGCTAAATTGTCTAGTTTCCCTAAAATTTCTCTGTACATTGCACTACAATCCCTTATCCCGATCACTGTGGTGGAATCCTTAAAGGCAGGACAATTGTAGAAACTGGAGATCTTGGATTGCTCCCAGTTCAAAACCACAGAGCGACATTTTAGATCCGTGCTCGCAACCACGATTTTGCAATGTTCAACACAGCCATCATATGCAACGGGCACTTGGCCCAATTCCAGTTTCGGAAGAATTTCCATGAGTTGACGAGGTTTCGTTTCTTGTGCTGTCCGCCACACGCGAGAACCACCAGTGGATTTAGAATTCTACTGGGCAAACACGTAAAATTCACCAGAAAATTCTTATCCCGAAGGGTGAGGCTTTTCAGTGCATGAAAGAAAGTCCAACTAACAGGGAAGATTCAGTCAGCATATTAAAATGCAAGTCCAGTAATGGTGGAACCTCAAATAGGTTTGATTAGATACAAGCATACAGGCATGTACAGATGTGCTACATGTGTTACATGTGTATCATGGAGCAATAGTAGCAATAGTAGCAATATATTAGTAAGACCCCTGTAGATCTCCTACAGGCGAAGATCAATATTACACACACAATTATGGTGTGAATTCTATCAATGCACTCCAAATGACATTCTGCAGTTGGTTCTACGGCACTCCAGTAAAATAATAACTAGCGAATGGTGTCTAAAACGCGTTTTTGAAGGAATTTTCAACCGTTCCAAGAACTCCCGATTGTTTACTTTGGCAGATAGTTGGTGACACCTTCTTTGTCATGGTAAAAGCCACGCGAGGCTACCTCGAACAAGAACTTCTGTAAGAAGATGTTCTACCGACACCAAATGGTGGCCCTCATCGCAATATTCCCACACCAACACACGCAGACTAAAAAACACTAAATGTACACCTCACCCGATTAAGGAAAACCGAAACCCCGATAGGACACCTTAGGTTACAACCCCAGAGGGTTTAGTAGCGACTTTCCACCATATTGTACTGGGAAGAACCATTTCAGTGGTACAAACGGTGCAAATAGTATACAAATAGTATACAAACAGTATACAAATAGTGGAGGTGGAGGTGCTACAGTGGTGGTAGGACTAGTGAATAGTACCGGTGGCTACTGCAATTTCCCCTGGCTATCAGTGGCCCTGGGGGATTGTTTGGGCATGGAACCACCCAGATAAAAATAGAAGGGGATCCATCGCGACATTTCCTCCCTAAGTGTGCAACAGCCGTTTCCCAACTCAGCAAGAGGCAGGGAGATTGCAAACCTTGCTTGAAAAACCATGCCTGTAATGGGTAAATCACCAGCAAGAGCTCATGGTGCCCGATGAGATGTTCTGTGCTGTGTTGTACCACCGAGGCTTTGTATTGGCGAGACAGGGGAACCGGTGCGTAGAACAATCGGAGTCTCTGGAAACACAACAATAACCAGTCAGGAACAACGCGTCACACCATGGGCCACCAACAGTAACTGTCCCAAGCTTTCCTATTGGAAACTGTGTTACTAATGCATCTGTAAACTCAAAAATGTCCTTCCTCGCCCTGTGAAAAATGTGAAAAGTTTGACCATCGCATGCAATTGGCACTAACGTGGAGGGGAGTGAAAAAGGTGAAAAATCCACGCCTTTGAAACCTTCTTTGTAGTTGTGCCCTTGGAACCTGTGACAACATTCCATGGAACCGATGGCAGTAGGTGAAACATTCTTGGTCTCCAACTGCAACCCGTACACCGCAACCTGGAGGGTTGAGGTAACGTCTACTAATGCATTATTACCGGGACATTCATGCACCCACCTGCAAACCCTTCACTATTATCAAAACAATGCCATGGCAGAATGATCCACGCTGGAAGTGGAAGGGTGGGCGCAGTTGTGGTGTTGATCCATGGCCTCCGATTTACAAACACACCAGTTGGTGTTGGTCTCGGGTGGGTCTAAAACCAATAAGCCCCGCAATAGCGATGGTGAATCCATCCACAAATCCTCGCTAGTGGTCACTGTTAGACCCACTAAAATTCATGCTCGCGCGTCGCCGCAGCGAGATCTCTCACTAAATCAATATTTTCTGTCGCCGTAGATCACAAAATAGTCTTACCACCAATTTGATAGGGGCATCACTACTAAATCCTACAGTCTGTGTTTCGGTTGAAATGCATATCAATAGCCCCATACCTGTGCTTCAACGGTATTTTACCTTTCTGAAAACCCTCTCCCTTTCATTGCATCTCGATCTATTGTAGACCTCTATACCATTTCCTTCACTTTATCAAACCCCATCTCGAAATCCACCGTTTTATCACTTTATTCTCCCTCCTGACCTCCCTCCTTACTTCCTCATCACCATGTCGCATGTCGTACGCCACAAAACCCACTTGCGCATTGGGTGTTGACGGTTCTTAAAATGGAACAGATCGAGGCAGTGATGAAATAGCCTCTGCCCGCAAATATCCACCGGGCAGTGGCACCAGAAAAGCCCTCCACCACGGGAGATCCTCACAGTGTCGCCTGGTTCTTCAACAAGTCCTCCACGGATCCTCCATCTCTATCAACCAAATTCCCCCACACCTGCCCCCACGCATCCTCCCTGGAAAATTGCTTTTCATTGATCAAGTCTTGTTTCGAGCTCAGTAAGATTTTCAAGGCTTCGGCAAACTTGCTGTTTGAAACATAGA